>RJVU01075544.1:7086881-7115189 GCA_003731715.1 Anabarilius grahami | reverse complement strand
TTATTTAATAAAAAACACAGTAAAAACAGTAATATTGAGAAATATTATTACAATTTAAAATAACTGTTTTCTATTTGAATATATTTTTTTATGTAATTTATTATTAAATTGCTATTAATAATATATTCTTAAAATATAATTATAATATATAAATTATTATATAATTACAAATATATTTAAAATATCTTAAATAAATTTTAATAAATTTAATAAAATGTAATAAAATTAAATAAATTATAAAAATATAATATAATATAATATAGTATTTTCCTGGTCAGTTTCATTTCTTGTAATGGCACTGATGTTTTTTTGCGAGGTTTCACTATATGTTGTCTTGAGTTATTTGTTTTGTGAATTGTAGTTGTTTAGCTAACCTTAACAACATTAACACTCACACCTTCTATTTCCCCTGCTTATCTGAAATAAAACAACGTCTTGTGAACCTTGAGGATTCTGCTGCTGAGAAAACCACTGAAATCTCTTACTTAGTTTTTTGTTGTGTATCTGTGTGGACCATGAATCCGTTGTCTCGCATCCAAATGTGTGTAAGCGCAGAAAGAACTGCACAAATCCATCAGCTGGTTTGTCTAACGCTTGTTCTTCCATTCTGTCTCCATAGAAACTTTTAGAGGCAAGTATGGCAAGATGTGATCTCCTGTTTGCTTGTGTTCTGCTTCATAATGACTTAATTCCTTGAAGTGCTATGAGGACAAAAAATGTCCTCGTCAAAAGTTTAACAATATTGTTCTGGTTTAAGAGTCGTCATCAAGATCAGTTCAGAAAAAATAATGTATTGGTGCCTTGCTGATTTTGTGTAATGAAGTAAAGCTCTAACGGCCATGGCTTTACTGATTACAAGCAAATCAGCATTAATGATTAGTTTTTGTGGGAAGGAAAGTTGATGACTTGTTAAAGGAACAGACCATTACTTTTTGGCATCACACTTAAAATGTTCAGCATCAAACAAAGTCAATATGGAAATTTCAGCACTTTAATTATCTGCTTGTATGAATATGAGGAAAAGAGTTTTATATTACTAAAACATTTTATATTAACATTATATTTTCAGTGTTGTAGTATTTTTATACTTTTATAGTGTTTATTCATATATTGTCAGTTTTATTTTAGTTTTAGTCATTTTAATATTTCAACTTCAACTTAGTTGCAACATTAAGTGTGAGTTATTCATATTTTATTTTATTAGTTCTGCATTATTTCAATTAACAAAAACATGTTTAATAGTTTTAGTTAACAATATCAGCACTATTACATTTGTTTTAAAATTATATATATTATTTTTTTTTATTTACCATGTTAAATTTACCTAGTTGTTATATACTTGAAGTGTAAAGTTTAATGCTGGACATGAGGAGGGCGGTGCTGGAAAGTGATGGTGTTCCTTTAAGAGCAGTGGTGGAGTTTCTGTGTGTGATCTCTGTGGTGGTTCTACTGTACTTAAAATCCTGTATCTCACAATCACTGTCCAGTTTCAGACAATAATGTAGGGAATACACACACATATGTAGCTTTTTAGATGTATATTAGTTTTGTGTCTCCTCTCACACGACTGTCACTCTGCTTTCTGAGCTACAGTGCTATTTTTTCTGGAGCTTCTCATGTCCCAGCGTCCATATATAAATGTATATATGTGTATATTGTTTATGTCCCTATAGATGTTTGTATTGTGGCCATTTTCATTGGATGTGTTGTACATTGAGTCTCTGTACGTTGTGTCCTTGTATAGTACGATTGTGGACTTGTGTTTATGAGAGATTGTGTTTGTGAGAGAGAGTTAGAGAGTGCCTATGTCTTGTCTTTATATGGTATTTTTTGTTTATTTTCTGTCTGTTTTCCGCTATATCTTTGTTTTCTGCTGTGTTTGTGCATTTCAGTGGTGATAAAACCATTAAGAGGTTTCACAAGGTCTTCTATCAAGTCTGACTAGATTTTTGCAATCAGATAACTGTTTTAGAAGAGATAGTTCACCCAAAAATGAAAATTGTCATCATTTACTCACCTTTTTTCCTGTACAAATCTTCAATAATGAATTGATCCCTCTTTTTTCATGCAATTACAATAAGCAGAAAATGAATGAAAAAAAACTCCATAAAAATATCATAAAAGTGGTATTACCTAGCTTTCCTGTAGCTCAGTGGTTAGAGCATGGCACTAGCAATGTCAAGGTCATGGGTTCGATCCCAGGGATTGCACATACTCCGATACAAATGTATAGTATAATGCAATGTTAGTCGCTTTGGATAAAAGCGTCTGCCAAATGCATAAAAATGTAAAATGTAAAAATGTACCTAAGGCCCATTCATACCAAGGACGATAACTATAACATTAACGATAAGATATAGTTCTAAAATTGTTCTAAATCTAAATAAAAAAATCGATATGATACTTGGTGTGAACAGGCCTTTAGGTATTATATTTTATAGTCTTCTGGACATCATTCAATAGTTTTGGAAACATATTCATTTGCAGGTAATTATTCCCCTATTTAACATTGCAACATGATATTTGAGTCAGTGAGCTGAACTCGAGAACTGGAGCAGTTTGATTTGTGAATGAATCATTCAGGTCGGTTTTGTGAACTGGATTGAATAAAAAGATTCAACTTGCAATCATTTTTTTGTTAATGAATCAGACCACGGATTCTAGATTTGCAATGAATAACGGGTTAAATTCACTTAGAAAATGTTTTTTTAGTTTTGTGGACCACTTTTAAGATGTGTTTATGGTGTCATTTTGGAGCTTGACAGCAAATAGTGGCCAGGAAATTCTTCAAAAAAATCTATCATGTTTGAAACAACATGAGAATGATTAAATAATGATAGAATTGTTATTTTTTGGGTGAACACTTCCTTATATTTGTTTGTCTGTTTATCAAATAATAATTATTTTATCATTTTAAAAGCCTTGTGAAACTCATTTTATCACTCATTGTTGTAGTGGCTTACAGGCTTGCTGAATTCTGCAATTATAGATATAAAGCATCAGATCAAAGACAGCAGGTCCAAATCAGATGTGTCTTGCTGTCTGATCTGTCATGCTCGTACAGTATCTATACACATTAATCCCCACTCGGGGGTATGTGTGACTTTCACCCAATCTTGCGGTGGTTAGAGTGACTGGTTTGCCCATCCCCTGTTGCATGCTGGGATATGTCCTGCTAACATTAGCTTCATTTTCTGCAGATGGCGCTCGGCCACCCGCTCCATTCTCCTCCGGTCAGTTCCCAGGCGGTGTAGTCCGTTTGAAGTTTGCACTTCCTCTCTTTCAATACTTCCTGTTCACCTCCAGACAGAATGGCCCTGGAGCTCAGAGCTGATTTAAATAACGAGTGATCAAAATGTCCAAGCTGAGCATCCACTCACTAGCTGACTAATAAAACACCATCAGTGTGTTATACAGAGATGTTCATCGGGTAGAATCTTGTGAATAGAGCTCAACTGTATTTCCCCGAATGGCAGCACAGGCTCATTGTATCACATCTAACAGTGGCTGTTCAGTGTTACGAGATGCAGTTAATATATATCTGTAGTCTGTCTGTCTGCTGAGTGACTGTCTGTCTCTCTGTTCTGTCTTCCTTCAGTGAGCTCTTAGAGCTCAGAGGAGTGAGAGCTTGAGTAGAGCAGGTGTGTAGACGTCAGACAGGCTGCATGACCTCCATTACTGCTTATGTCCTTCCTTCCTTTCTGCTTTTTCTCCCCTTCCTTTCCATCTCATTTCAGCTTTCCTTCCTTCCTTCCTGCTTTTTCTCCCCTTCCTTCCTATCTCATTTCTGCTTTCTTTGCTTCATGCTTTCCTTCCTTCCTTCATTCCTTCCTTCCTGCTTTTTCTCCCCTTCCTTTCCATCTCATTTCAGCTTCCCTTCCTTCCTTCCTTCCATCCTTCCTTTCTGCTTTTTTCTAATTCCTTCCCTCCTTCCTTCCCTCCTTCCTTTCTGCTTTTTTCTCCCCTTCCTTCCTATCTCATTTCTGCTTTCTTTGCTTCATGCTTTCCTTCCTTCCTTCATTCCTTCCTTCCTTCATTCCTTCCTTCCTGCTTTTTCTCCCCTTCCTTTTGTATCTCATTTCAGCTTTCCTTCCTTCCTTCCTTCCTTCCTTCCTTCCTTCCTTCCTTCCTTCCGTCCTTCCGTCCTTCCTTCCTTCCTTCCTTCCGTCCTTCCTTTCTGCTTTTTTCTAATTCCTTCCCTCCTTCCTTCCTTCCTTCTGCTTTCCCCCCCCTTCCTTCCTATCTCATTTCTGCTTTCCTTGTTTCATGATTTCCTTCTTTCCTTCCTTGTTTTCCTGTTTTTTTCCTCATTCCTCCCTTCTTTTCTCGTTTTCCATTCTACTTTCTCTCCTTGCTTCCTTGCATCCTATCTCACTTCTGCTTTCCTTCCTTCATGCTTTCCTTCCTTCCTTATGTTTTCCTTTCTGCTTTTTTCTCCTTCCTTCCTTCCTTCCTTCCTATCTCATTTCTGCTTTCTTTGCTTCATGCTTTCCTTCCTTCCTTCATTCCTTCCTTCCTGCTTTTTCTCCCCTTCCTTTCCATCTCATTTCAGCCTTCCTTCCTTCCTTCCTTCCTTCCTTCCATCCTTCCTTTCTGCTTTTTTCTAATTCCTTCCCTCCTTCCTTCCCTCCTTCCTTTCTGCTTTTTTCTCCCCTTCCTTCCTATCTCATTTCTGCTTTCTTTGCTTCATGCTTTCCTTCCTTCCTTCATTCCTTCCTTCCTGCTTTTTCTCCCCTTCCTTTCCATCTCATTTCAGCTTTCCTTCCTTCCTTCCTTCCATCCTTCCTTTCTGCTTTTTTCTAATTCCTTCCTTCCTTCCCTCCTTCCTTTCTGCTTTTTTCTCCCCTTCCTTCCTATCTCATTTCTGCTTTCTTTGCTTCATGCTTTCCTTCCTTCATTCATTCCTTCCTTCCTGCTTTTTCTCCCCTTCCTTTCCATCTCATTTCAGCTTTCCTTCCTTCCTTCCTTCCATCCTTCCTTTCTGCTTTTTTCTAATTCCTTCCTTCCTTCCCTCCTTCCTTTCTGCTTTTTTCTCCCCTTCCTTCCTATCTCATTTCTGCTTTCTTTGCTTCATGCTTTCCTTCCTTCCTTCATTCCTTCCTTCCTGCTTTTTCTCCCCTTCCTTTTGTATCTCATTTCAGCTTTCCTTCCTTCCTTCCTTCCTTCCTTCCTTCCTTCCTTCCGTCCTTCCTTTCTGCTTTTTTCTAATTCCTTCCCTCCTTCCTTCCTTCCTTCCTTCTGCTTTCCCCCCCTTCCTTCCTATCTCATTTCTGCTTTCCTTGTTTCATGATTTCCTTCTTTCCTTCCTTGTTTTCCTGTTTTTTTTCCTCATTCCTCCCTTCTTTTCTCATTTTCCATTCTACTTTCTCTCCTTGCTTCCTTGCATCCTATCTCACTTCTGCTTTCCTTCCTTCATGCTTTCCTTCCTTCCTTATGTTTTCCTTTCTGCTTTTTTCTCCTTCCTTCCTATCTCATTTCTGCTTTCCTTGCTTCATGCTTTCCTTCCTTCATGCCTTCCTTACTTGTTTTCCTTTCTGCTTTTTCTCTCATTCCTTCCATCCTTCTTCCTCTTCTGCTGTTTCTGACTTTTTCTTCTCTTGCATTGGACCGTTAGAGCGCCCTCGGGTGGTGACTCTTTTGCAGGGCGCATGCATGGAGGCGCTGCAGTGCTACTGGAACACTGACGTTCTTCAAGGCTTGTGTTGCTGTTATGGAGAGAAAGACATTGTATGTGTCTAAGCGTGTGCGCAAATGCCTGACTGCTTAACGCATGCACCATCAAATGCTACGGCCAGAAACTGCATCTTATAATTTCTGCTGCTCATGCAAATGAAACATTTTATGATGAGGGATGTCAGGCTGTATGAGTGAAGCCATATCTGTCTGGAGTCTGTTCTTTCTGCACAGATGAAGGATTCATCTTTTTTTTTTCTGATTACATGCTGAATTTTCTTCCCACTGTGTGAGTGTTTTAATGTTGATGAATGTGGTGTTTGATTTTTATTTTTTCAGAGTCAAGAACTGATCTGTTCTAAAAAACAAATGTGTGGACGGAGTATATTTTGTATAGCATGTTTATCTTTGCAATAGGGAAGTTAAATTAAAAGTTGTTTGACTTTGCAAATATAAATGACAGAGGTTACATTAATAGTGGACATTGGTGGACATGTTTGTCTAGTAAAAAGATGAGGACAGGACATTTGATGTGTACATAAATTGTTAATTATTGCAAAACTTGAAATGTTTTCACTGCGTGGTATTGGTTGCTAGTTAGTTGTTAGTGTCACACTATATTATGTATTTACTAAATATTTTTTCAGGGAAAATGTTTTTACAAATAATTATTTTTAATCATACAAAAATGACAGAAGCTTAATAGCATTCATCTATTTATAATACACATTTTTATCACAATCAATGCATGTGAATGTAGAGGAATGTATATTCAATAATGTGGCATTATGGATTTGTTATACTTGAGTCTTTTGCTGTTGCCTAGCGTTTTTTTGGATTCGCTCTTGTTTACAAAGTTGTAATCGTTGTATATGTGTTCGCTAGTCCATCACTGTCCTGTATGTTTGTGTATGTATGTGTGTGCTGTATTGTATGTCAATGCTGTCTGCAGCTGCTTATGTAATCCACAGGATAGAAATAAGCTCACATGATGGACCTTCGTGTTATATAAGCCCCTTATGTGAATCTAGTCCTATTTGTCTCTGGTCACTCGTCATTTTTCAGTCCTTATAAGCAGTTTTGAATAGAGGATTGTCTGTTCTTGAGGTTGTTTGAGCCAGTTTGCTGTCCTGATATCTATCGGTTAGAAATGTGATTATAGAGTTTGATATTTTGAGTGTCTGTGAATGCGTTTTGAAGCGTAAGTGGCTGTGCAAACGTTATGTGCGAGTGATTAATTCAGGTCTTTGATTTTAAAGCCCACAGAGGCACCTCAGGTGGATGAGGCGGGGGTAAGATATCCTGCCCCTCTTGGGCTTTTTGCCCAATTTTACAGTTTGCATTCCTTTTCAGGTTTCCGTTTGAGTTCTGATTTGAGTTCTGGTTTTTGATTAAACATTGTTACCTCTCATCTTAACCCAACCCAACTTCAATTTGTTGTTTCTTTGAATTTATATTTATGTTTGTTTTCTCTTCTTTTTGCTTTAAGATTTTGCTTTGGTTTTACATCCTTTGACTATTTTGTCAAATAGGGGAGTGTCACCCAAACGTGACGAACTGTGTGTGTGTGAGTGTGTGTGTGTGGGGTCGTCGGCCCCTCACGTTTGTAGCGCTGACACTGCTGCATGGTTAAGGGGCCCCTGAGGTCAGATTAGGTCGGATCAGGTCAGGTAAGGTTGTGACCTCAAACTGACCTTTCACCTTTGAGGTTTGGGGGCCCACTATAAGATGGCATGAAGTAAATCTGGGTCAAGAGAGCCATGCTTGTGCTGATGCGTGCAGTCAAGTATGGCAAGGTTTATTTTTCTCCAGCATGCACCCCTCTACCTCCTTCCTTTCTTCTCTAGGATGTAAGCATGAAACGCAGGGTCTCTGGTAGTGTTTCTGGATCAGTCAAACCAGTCTAAATATATTCTTTTAATATGCAGTGACATTCAGTTTCAATTCCTAAAATCTTAATTTTGGCTCTAAATGAGCCACCAAAAAGTTTAAAACTAATGTGCTGCCCTCTGCTGGTCAGACTGCCTTAATACAGCCTGATGCCCTGTGTTATCTCTTTACTCTGATTGGTTCACTGATACTAACTCCGCCCCCACAGAACACAGAGGACAGTGCTCGCATTTCCATTACCTTCTTCCGTCTTTTCCGAGTGATGCGATTGGTCAAGCTGCTGAGCAGGGGGGAGGGCATTCGAACCCTCCTCTGGACATTCATCAAGTCCTTCCAGGTCAGAAGAACAGAATGAAAACCCAATTATATAGATATTCTTGATGCTTTTCTCCCTTTGTTTTTACCACAAAGCAGTCATGCACTTTATTAGAAAAATGACTCCTTTACAGTAATAGTGTTTCTGTTTGGGGTCAAATATATATATATATACCATAGTAATATATGTTATGCTCTTTTCTCAGGCCCTGCCATATGTCGCTTTGCTGATAGCCATGCTCTTCTTCATCTACGCTGTCATTGGCATGCAGGTTAGTTTCAGTGATTTTGTCCATGGTGAATTGATTGGATGAGTGGATGGTTGTGGTTTGCTATTGGTCGATCTCCTGTGAGTGACAGGTTGCCCCGCCCTCGCTCCAGTAAACACGTCATCAGAGAAGTCGCTGCAAGAGGGAGGGAAAGATATTTTGATTAAAGATTGAGGACACATGAATTAAAAAAAATTAAAAATCTGTGCACAGATAAGTCATTTACAATAAATACTGCAATATTCCATAAAATAGGAATTGTCTGTTTTGATTTCATGGTGACTTTAAAAATGACAATTTTGTTTAATAGCATTTCAATGTGTATTTGATGACAGGTATAAAATGCACATCACCCACATTCAGTGTACTTGGTGACATGTGGTTCAAAAATTACACCTTTTAGTTCAGCACAGTACACCTTGATTTACCATTGGTGGAAATCAATCTTTCAGATGTTTGGGAAAGTCGCCATGGTGGACCACACACAAATCAACAGGAACAATAACTTTCAGACGTTCCCCCAGGCTGTGCTTCTGCTCTTCAGGTCAGTGAACGGCACTGTGAAGATGTTACATGAAGATGAACTGCACGGTGAAGAAGTTTTAAATCTTTATGAAGATCCCGATGCATTTGTCTCTTCATTTTCTTCCCATTTTTTATGATGTTGGTTCATCTAGGAGTTTTTTGCTTTATTGGATAACATTTGAGATTATTCATTGTTTGGGTGTTTTGGGGTGTAGATGTGCAACAGGGGAAGCCTGGCAAGAGATCATGTTGGCATGTATGCCAGGGAAGCTGTGTGATCCGGAGTCAGACTATAATCCTGGAGAAGAGATGACATGCGGGAGCAGCTTTGCCATCATCTACTTCATCACCTTCTACATGCTCTGCGCCTTCCTGGTACACACACACACTAACTAGACTTCCTTTAGATTTTTTTCTAATTGTTATAATTACTATAATAATATTATTTATAATATTACATGTCCTTCTTTTAAGCATTTGAGTTTATTAAAGACATTATTTGGTATGGAAGCTTGTTTCCTCCACAGAATCATTTTATTTATTTATTTTTGAAAAAAAAAGGTAATTGTAAACGTTTTTCTTAATTGCTTTGTTTTCTCACATTTGTGAGTTTATAGCTCATAATTTCAAGTTATAAACTTATAATTGCAAGTTTAAAACTCTGACCTTTCTTTTTAGAATTGCGAGTTAACATCTCAGAATTGCAAGAAAAAAGTCAGAATTGTGAGATATAAACTCATAATAATGAGAAAAATGTCAGAATTATTAGTAAAAGTAAAATTACCTTTATTTATTTATTTTATTCCGTGGCAGAAACAAGCTTCCATAATTTGGTCTCTTTACTAACTGTTTTGTCATTTTGAAGCCCCAAAGGNTTTTTTTTTTTTTTTTTTTGAGGACTTCTGGGGAGAATTTTAAACTCTTTTGTTCTCAAAAGTTGAATAATATCTTGTTTTAGATTATTAACCTGTTTGTGGCTGTCATCATGGACAACTTTGACTATCTTACCCGTGATTGGTCGATTCTGGGGCCACATCATCTTGATGAATTTAAGAGGATCTGGTCAGAGTATGATCCAGAGGCCAAGTAAGGATATGTGAATGTGTTTGTGAATATACCTGTTGGAAGGAATAAGTTGCTTTTCCATTGTAGCAATGAAATGGAGACTTAAGGGATTTTTCAGTCAGTGTTTCTCTCTTTTTATCACAGAGGCAGAATAAAGCATCTCGATGTAGTGACGTTGTTACGGCGGATTCAGCCTCCTCTTGGTTTTGGGAAACTCTGTCCTCATAGAGTCGCTTGCAAGGTAAGACTTATGCATTTATTGATAATGTGTTCAAACTTTTGCAAACACACTCAACCCACGCTCTCTATCTCTCATACTTTCTCACTTCCAGAGGCTGGTGGCTATGAACATGCCTCTGAACAGTGATGGCACTGTCATGTTTAACGCTACACTTTTTGCTCTTGTGAGAACTGCATTGAAGATCAAAACGGAAGGTATGTGGATTCTTCGCTGAACTGCTCGTATCGGTTCACAATCGCCCTGAATCAAAATTACAGTTCATAAACCACTTATTTAGAAATATCCATTTAAATTAATCGATTCAAGACAAATCATTTGCATCATTCACAAAAGTCATAAAAGTTATACATGTTTTAGTGAAATATAAATATAGGTTTACACTTTATTTTAAGCGAATGTAGTTACATTGTACTTAAATAAGTACTGCGTAATATTAATTAATAATGTACTTCATTTAATGTTTAACTACATGTACTTACTATATAGAGTTATGGTTAGGGTTTGGTTTAGGATTAGTTACTTGTAATTATGCATAATTTACTCTTATTACTATAGTAAGTACATGTGATAATGTTTAACTACGTCACCTTAAAATAAAGTGTAACCATAAATCTACGTAGTTACACTACCATTCAAAAATTTGGGGTCAATAATATTTTCTAAATGTTTTTGAAAGAAGTCTCTTATGGTAAAAAGGTTTTAATTTATTAACACTCAAAAGCTATTCTATGAATTAATGTAATTAAATCATGGAAAGGATTTCCGTGTGATTAAATGGCTTTCTTTCAGCATTAAGCACTTTTGTTAGGCTAACTTAAATTGCATAGATTGAATCAACTTAAGTAAATGAGTTGGTCCAAAACATTGCAAATTAGTTGGGCTGACACTATTAAATTAAGCTGTGCCCAACCATAGTAAATAAGTTGAATCAACCTTAATAAATTAAGTTGACCCAACGTAAGTACATTAAATTGGATAACAGAATTGCATAATGCTGAAATAAAGCAACTTAATCATGTGGAAATCCTTTCCATGATTTTTTTATTTTTTAATATTACTATTTTTTGCATTTATTTAGTGGAAAAACAGACTGTGGGAAAGATTTTTACTATATTTCTTGTTTCATAAAAAGCTGATCAAAAAAAGCTGATCACCCTTTTAAAGCTGTTTCTGAGCAAATTCATAACTATTGCAATCAAAAGGTTGAAAATTAGCTCTCTTTTGAAACTACCTTTATAGTTGTGTTGATAACATGGTATGTGTTTTGACCTAGGTAACCTAGAGCAGGCGAACGAAGAGCTCCGAGCCGTGATTAAGAAGATCTGGAAGAGAACAAGCATGAAACTTCTGGATCAAGTGGTGCCCCCTGCTGGTGGTCAGTTATAAATCTCAGAGCTTCATCTCTGCTAATGGAAATACAGATTCACAACAGAGCATAGACACACACAACAGCTCTATCTTCTGCGTCTTTTAACTTACACCTAAATCATCCATTTAGAAAAGAAAAAACATTTTGAACGTTTTGAACAGTTTAGTTTCCCACATGTAGCATATATGCACACATACTGTGCATTTGCTTCATACACACACACACACAAACACACACACACACACACCAGTTGTCGCACTTGCTTTTTCCTGCTGTTTTACTCTGAGTTTCTCCTGGTCGGGTCTCTGCAATGTTTGTTCTGTTCTGTATGTGTCGCAAATGCTTTCCTCTCCTGCTCGGTACTTTCACTGCTTCCACACTGGAACCTCAATGATGTGTGTTTGTGTGTATGAGTATATGGCTGGAGGATTTGAAGACGTTGTGTGTGTGTGTGTGTGTGTGTGTGTGTGTTTATGTGTGTGTGTGTGTTGAGCTTTGGGCTTGCATGGCAACTCAGGCATGCTGTGTCCTTCTAAAAATGTCTCTCTCTCTGTTTCTCTCTGTTTTCTACACTGTCGCTCTCTCTTCTGTATCTGCTTGAGCTTTTCCACAGCTTCTGTTCCTCATTAACTGTCTTTCTGTTCATGTAAAAGTTCAAATCTTCAGAATATTCTGAAGCAATTCTGTTTTAGGGTGGTGGCATGGAACTAATGTTGCCTCTTCTATCCTGATATGTCCCCAACGTGCTTGTTTAAAAAAGTGACAGACCCCTGCTTCAGAATGATTCTCACACACACACACTTACACAAACATGAACACAACACATAAACTTTATATACACAGAGAGAATCAAAATGCATATGCATATGCAAAAACAGTATATTAGACATGCACAAACGCACCCACAGAAATGCACCGCTAATGTGCTAATACATATTGCTCAGTGCTGCTTGCTTGCATGTTCCCAGTAGAATGTAAGCACATATAGGACTAGATTTTAGTGGCGTTAGATGGCTTAGCTGATGCAGTTTTTTGCAAACCCCCCTCAACCCCCTCTCTCCAACTCCCAGTAATCTCTCTCACAGTTGCTATGCTAATGCTAATGTGCTAATATTAATATGTTTACAGATGTCTGATGGGTGCTAAACCGTGAATATGAAATATTCTATTAAGCTGGTAGCTATGTTTTAGTATAAGATAGCTGGTGTCTAGCTGGTCCAAGCTGGTCATTAACTGTTTGACCAGCTAGTATCTGGTTTGCTGCTGATCCAGTATGGTCTTGGACCAGCTAATAAGCAGCAAATTACTAGCTTAAACCAGCTAGAATCCAGTTACTATGTTCCAAAATATAACTACCAGCTTAAGTTGGATTTTTCAACAGGAAAAAGATTAGATTATTGCTTTTATATTGTAGTTTACAAAAATTATTAATTATGATTATCTATATTTCTTGCATGAATGGCTTTAAAATGCAATCTGGTCTCAGTTTAAGAAATAAAAAGTAAAGGAAGACTTATTTAACAAACGACACATTTTAAAGTGCCATTTGGAAAAAAAAATTCATTATAAAAAATGTATTATGATAAGCTAAAAAGTTTGGGGTTGGTAAGATTTTTTTTTAAATAAATTAATACTTTTATCCAGCAAAAATGTTTCAGATTGATCAAAAATTACAGTAAAGACATTTATAATGTGACAAAAGATTTCTATTTCTTGCTGTTCTTTGGAAATTTCTAGTCATCAAAGAATCCTGGAAAAAATGTATGACAGTTTTCACAAAAATATTAAGCAGCACAACTGTTTTCAACATTGAAAATAAAAATAAATGTTTCTTGAGCAGCAAATCAGCTTATTAGAATGATCATAGAGTAAAATTCACCTTTGCCATCACAGGAAAACTAAAGCAAAACGCGTCGTGGTCCTGTGATCTAGGCCCTGTCCACACGAACACGGCTATTTTTCAAAACCGCAGCTTTTTCTATGCAGTTTGGCCGTTCATCCACACACAAACGCAGTATCCAGTCACTAAAACCGAACTTTTTTGAAAACTCCTGCCAGGGTGAAGATTTTCAGAAACTCCAGTTACAGTGTTGTCATGTAGACAGTAAAACTCCTTTTTTATAAATACCCGTGTACGTGTGGACTAGGCTTTAGTCATGTTTGTGGTGTTTGTTAATTAAGACCGTCTGTGTTTGTTATCTAGACTTGGGTCACATTTTAGGAGCCATTTGTGTAGAAATCCAAACAATACTTAAGGGTTAATTAGAATTTAATTAACAGATTGTAGCTGTTTTTTCTCTTTCAATGACTATGTACAGTAGTTAGAATAACACGAAGCATCTCTTGGCGTCAATTTCTGTCTCGCAACGTGCGTCACGCAGAGGTGTGTATGCCTGCGTTGAAGCTACTTGCTGACAGCGAAGCCGTGTGTGTGGTCTGTTCACTCAGATGATGAGGTAACGGTGGGGAAGTTCTATGCCACTTTCCTGATACAGGACTACTTTAGGAAATTCAAGAAACGCAAAGAGGAAGGCCTGGTGGGCGTTCACCCAGCACAGAACAACACGGCCGTCGCCCTGCAGGTATGTGTGTATTTCGGAGATTGAATTTTGCTGATTCTTTAGAATGTATTAATAGGTTGTGTGTTCTTTTATTAAGGCATATTATTGTTATCATATTGGTATTTGCAAGCTTACATTGTGTATGCATTATTTTTGGCCTTGAGGTGCGTTCACACTGACAGAAATTACATTGCTGAAGGTCGCTCTCAAACTCTCTCGGAAAGCCATTTATGTTGAATTATTGTGTTGTTGGCACAAATTACTGTTCTTTAATTATCTAGGAATGGAGTATAATTGAATCTTAATGTACTCCAGGCATTCCCAAACTTTTCTGTGTGCTGAACATCTATGACCAAAAATATTTACTTGAAGTTAATGTTTAAGTAATCTAACAAAACATTCACGTTCACGGTTCTTTGATGTCGTTTAATGGTTTGATTGCTTTTATTTTAACTATATATTAATTTTAATGGTTTAATTATTAGCTCCTGTATATTCAGGGTGTGCCATAGCATCGACGAGAGCTGCACGAGTTAAACGATCGCAATCTCGATTCAAAAACTCACGCAATCTCATTCCTAAATGACAACGATGCTCCTGTGTCTATTAAACCTTTGACAAAGTCACAACGGAACATTCAAACCTGCGTTGGCGCTGCAGCTGACCCAGAGAAAGGTAAAAAAGTAACTTAGCACTTCAAATAACGATTGTATCGGTTACATCGTTACACCACCAGGTGGCAACAAGTGACTGTTAAAAAATTGATTAGTCATTGAATCATTCACTCAAGAGATTCGTTCAAAAACGCTGATTCATCCAGTAATGAAACAAGTGAAGTATTTATGACCGAGTCATTGAATCATTCATGCGGTCATTTTAAAAAATTCATTCAGTTTAATTAAACTGCCGCAATTAGCTGCAGCAATTACAGTTAGCATTTTATCAAAACCTCTAGTAAATTACGTTATTTTGTTTAGTTGTCTGAGAATCGTGATCCCTGTTTGAAACAAAAAATCGTGAGTCTCAATTTAACCAAAATCGTGCAGTTCTAGCATCAACTATATTTTTTTCGTAAGTAGGCATTTTTACGATAGAATATGCTCTAAATTGGAGCAGATTTTGTTGTCAGTCAAAAGCAAATCACTGTCAGTGTGAACACCCTGTACGATTTGGAATAATTTAAACAAATTTGACTGAATAAACTGTTTCCTTTGCATGAGACCTTCTTTACCTCAACTGTATCTCTCTGTTTCTGGATGCGCTAATGTGGTTTTAGCTTGAATATGGATCCCTCTGTGTGATAATGGTGAACTGTAAATGTATTTCTGTCTGTTTTACATGTAGTTTGAAGTGTTTGTATTTGTTTGCCATCACTTCAAAAATATAATTCATGAATCATTGTTTTAAGACATTTTGTTGGTCTCCATCCTCATAAATCAAACACTGTTAATGTGTTTGATTTCTTTGCAAACATAATCTTTAGTGTGATTAACTAACAAAAGATATAATTTTTTTGCACTTGAAATTTTTTGGTGACACAAAAAAAGAATTTGCAGTATTTCAAAATAGCATCTGTGGCTAATACAGTCCTTTTTTTAGAAAGTCACAGTAAAGGATAGTAAGTGTATTAGTTGTAGTGTACAATTATGAAAGAGCTTCAGTGTTTTTCCTCTTTGTCTACTGTGATTGTTGTCATCTTTCATGAATTTGTCCTGTCTGGAACTGTCTCGTCAAGCCTGTTTGTGTCAATGTGTCTGGTAAACTGCCCCCTGGTGGCATGTGTGTGTGAGGGTCTCCGTTCTCAACATGTCGCTGCTGTTCAAGGGCTTTCCATTGAAGAACAGGTCCTTAGCTATCTTGTCGTCACGGTTACAGGCTGGCCTCCGTACGCTGCATGACATTGGGCCAGAAATACGCCGTGCGATATCATGTGACCTGCAAGATGATGAGCTAGTAGACTTTTTGCCAGAGGAGGACGAAGAAATTTATAGGGTAAATTACTCACCTTTTATGACCCCTTTCTCCTTATAAAATCGATCTGTCTTTCTTTAACAGTTCTGAATTGAGTAGTAACGGTTCCTTAAGGGAGTTACAAAGAATTATTCGCCATCCCTGGAGGTCGTATACACATACTGTAAGTCTAAGATTAAGACACTGAACATGGATAAATTCACCAAGTTGACAATCTACAATCAATTGTTGACTTCAGTGATAGTATCGACGGCTTAACTAGGTTTGTAGTAATAACTGTTTGCTTTAGCGTAGCATATTTATATAATTCAGTGTAATCCACTGTATCTGCATTTCTCTTGATTTCAGATTCAGTTCAGATTTAATCAGTTCATGAAATTCACTCACACCATACGCCATTTTACCTCCTTTCCAACTTCTTTTTCCCATGAGATCATTAAAAATGACAATCTCAAATATTTTAGCATTGGATAAACGCCATATTTAATTTTTCGCAAATGGATAAAAGGTTGCGTGGGAAAAATTTCCAGAGTTTTTTGACCGCAAGAAAGACATATTTTAGTTTTTTGCTTCAGCTGAAGGACAATATTACAACTACAGCCAGTACGTTTATCCCTTAAGGGCTATTCACACCAAGGGCGATAACTATTATATCTATAAATGTTTAATAATCATTCCAATTTTGAGAATGGCAAAGTACACATCACGACTATTACAATAATGACACAGATAAACGATATTTTTGGAATCACTTTCAGAATGATTTTTTCCAGCTGATTAATGGTAAAAACACTGGCAGCCAATCAAAATCCACCTGACTTTAAAGAGCTCGAGCATTTAAAGTGGCAGACAACAAAACTGCGCCGTGCTATTATAATAAACTGAATGTTATCGTCCATTGGTGTGGATATAGTTATTGTTATAGCTATCTTCATAGTTATCCTTCTTGGAGTGAACAGGCTTTTAGCCCGTTTAATCCGCGAAAACTCAAATATGGCGTTATATTTTCGTCCATTGCGCAATTCTTTGAACTTACAAACACAAGTATTTCTTCACAGCGAAACGGAGGACTTTTTGGCAACCACATTAACCACATAAACGGAGACACCCGGAGGAGCTCTGGCCACCAGACGAACGCCACACAGCGCCCCCTGCAGGTGCAGCCGCCCCCACATTACGCCCACATGGAACAACCTGTGGGGCGCCTGGGCCGCGCCAATGCAATGGCGCAGCAAAACCATCATCGCCACCACCACCACCATCATCACCATCATCATCACAACTCCTACAACAAGTCGCCCAAGTCTACCAACATCAATCTGAACAATGCCAACATGTCCAGTTTACCTAACGGAGGACACAATCGGTACTATGAGCATATGCCCGCTAACGGCTACCCGGGATCGTATTATGGAGAATATGAGAAGCCCAGGACCCCACAAGGGCAAAGGTGAATGCTTGTTTTTTGTTCATCCAACATCTTGCTCTCACCTTTTTGATATATTTATTCATATGTATTCACCGATTTGACAAGTAGCAGTATGCTAGCAGAATATGGCGTAATCTCATGAATATCACCAACTTCTTAAACCAGTTCCTATGATCCCTTTGAATTGTTTGGAATTGCTTCAAGGAGAATGTTTTTTTAAGGTCTATGCAAATTCTTAAAAGTGCAGTAAGCAATTTCTTAGAATCATTGTTGAACACAGTTGATATTTGAAATTCACCCAAACAAACAAACCCCTCCCTTTATTGCTCAGCCCCCAAAATGCACAAACACGCAATGCAATAGTAAAGATCTTGCCTTTTTTCCAGGGATATTCCTCTGACCTTTTCTCAGTTTTGTAATGTCTCTCAGTCCCCCATCGTGAGTGGACACGCCAACTATTGCTGATTGGCTAAAAGTGTGTTGTGGTGCTCAGCCTGATCCAATTTCAACAGCATTTTTCACAAATCGCTTACTGCACCTTTAAGTACTTCTTTAGTAGATTGGAAAACAAGAAAGTGACTTTTAAATTCTGCATCCATTTACATTTACGCATTTAGATGATTATTCATTCGCATTTACATCAGCTTTAAGGTGTGGTCACTTTTATTGTTCAGCAAATTTTTGCAAGCGAAATCCATTTTCAGAAGGAATTCAGGCACTTGGGAATTTTGTGTGAGGTCGAAAGATTTCCCCATGCAGATTTCGCAACAGGTTCAAGTTGGTCCTGGGAGTTTGATGCGTTGACCAACAGAAAGTTTGACACTGACTTCTGAGTGAGCAGTGCTCCATGCATCACTACTCTATTGACAATAGAAAATGGACCTTTTTAGCTGAAATTTCACTAATGTGACCACACCTTTAGACCATTTGATTTTAAATTATTTTCCTTTTTTAGCATTTATCCACCTTCATATAAAAACCACCTGGCCCCTGTCCCACCCATTGTCCTCCTCTCAACTACGCTGGTCCATTATCTGACTATGGTGATACCATGTTTTCTTCAAGGTGTTTTCACAAACTCAATCTCATGAGAAAACAACTATTTTATGAGGTGCTGATTTAATTTGAATTTGTACGAAGTATGATTTTTTTAGAAAAAAATAGCATAAAAGTCCATCCCTAAGCCTAACCTTCAGTTGGGCATATGCAGTACAAATGAGATTGCACAAATTCATACGAATTAGCCACCAATTTGCCAAAATGTAAAATAGTTAGAAATTGCCATGAGAATGTGTTGGTTTTCACTCTAGAGCATTTGGTGTAGATCCGAGTCCATTTGAGGTGCTCAGGAAGTTTTTAATGAGATAAACAAGCAAAATGGCCGACTTTAAGATTGGCCTTTCTTCTTGTCTCATCACTTCAATGAGCCCATTTCTGTAGAAGGGTTTCAAAAACCTACTGATAAGATGGGTAGTGATCTGGTCATCTGAACAAAGATTAGACTGCCCAAAAAAATCAGAGGAAAACACTGTTATGTTTCTTGACCAATTGGTTCATTTATAAGCAAAAAAGGTCACTTTTGGGAGACTGACCCCAAAATTAATCAAATTTATGTTCAGACCCTCCATAGTCAGTTTTTACCAACATCAAAAAGTAAAGAAAACCAAAACTTTTCATGTTTTTGGTCCTTATTGAGCTAGTCAAACCACATAATGCAGTGTAAAAAGTCACATGAGGGGCAGAGGATGTGGTGTCATTCAACTCGGGTTTGGACAAAGCCATCGAACCAAGTGTGAAAACAGCCTCACATATATAAAAATGCTGTATATATCCTGTATATACTGTATGATATATGTGTCTATCCATTCCTCTTCCCTATTCCCCTGCTTTTCTCCACCTTTCTCTCTTTCCTTCCTAACCGAAATGCTTTCTCTTAACCATCTCTCTGCTTTCTGGAACAGAAGGCGCTACTATGAGACGTACATTAGGTATGTTACATTAGGTATTATATGTTTACATAGCAGGTACTTTTGCTTGTATAAAACCAGACGGGTGAATGATAAGCAGAACTGTGGCTGGTGGGTAACAGCATTGGGCTTTCTACCTCAACCCCGTCCCACATGGCGCTTGATGTTGACTTTACATGTCTCCAATAGTCCACAAGACTGGTTGACTGGCGCTATTTGGGACCGGGCTTTATACACACACACACAGATTGACTTTCAAAACTGGAAAGAGTTTATAGGAACGTCTAGTAAAGCATTAACAAATCAGGATAAGTCTTTGAGTCTCTGTGTGTTGTGATTGGGTGATAAATGGAAAGAGGAGGGGCTTGCTGCATGTGTCTGCTGGATAACTGGTGCTAACAAAACGAAATGCTTGCCTTAAAGGATGACTCATTAGATTAATACTTTATAGAAATGCATAAACACTTAAACACAGTGTTTATTTCTAGTTAAGTAAATGATGTACCTTATTTTTCTAGAACAAGAGTTGTCCTTTAAGTTCACCTCTGCAGGAATGTTGAGATGTCCTATATTGGGCCAGTGGGGCTGCTAGTCTGTTTAGTATATAGACCTTAGAGTAGATGCCATATCTTTTACAAAAAGCATGGCTGGGAGGGAAAGATGTACAGTTTGCTCAGTATTTTGTATGTAAGCAGTAATTTCCCAAGCAACACACCATTCATGATTTAAAGTTGTAGTAAAATTTAGGGCTGCCCCCAATAGTCGACTAAATGTTAGTCGACGAGAAGAGACTTAGTCGACCAAATTTTAATTAGTCGATTAGTCGCAGAAAAACTCCACAGGATTTGCCGAAGTCACGCAATCTGTGATGGACAGATCGTTAACACGGCTGGTCCATGTGGTAATTATGTCGGTCATGAAATCCAAACATTCGCCTATCATTCATAAACCTCAAACATGGCTTTTCATTTGAATCTTTATATGGCCGCTCGCTCTAATGTTAACCTAGATAAGTGCCTGCTATTATTAGGTGCATATCCAATATATACTGTATATATAATATTTTTAGTTATTTGCTATATATTAGGGGTTGCACTGACTAATCGACTAGTTGACCTTAATGCTCTGCGATGAAGCTTTAAGCTTGACATCGACATCGAAACTGACCACTGGTCATTGCCTACAGAGGGTGCAACAGGATAAGAAATCTTTGAATTCCACATTTACGCTCCGTATCCAGCAGTAAATTACAAATTAATGCATACTCTGAGAGCGCTCCACAAGATATGTTTGATTATACCATCTGGAAGCTCAGTATTCATCGGGTAAATTCACATTTTAAACAGCTTATTGTACACATAAGTTAATCGCCGTTCTGAACTAATGTGTGCTGCTGCATTTTAACGCACACACATACAGACAGTAGCTTGTACACAGAAACATTCAGTAGCACAGAAATATATTGTCAACACTGTTCTGTGATTTATCAATAAAATAGCTTAGAAACTGAAAAGTTCTAGCATATATTTCTTAGTAACTAAAACCCACAGCTTCATTATTAGTAGAGAGATGCTGTCGGGTAGAATTAATTCACACCCAATCACTCTCTCACTAATGCATTCATATATCTTTATTGTGCTACTTTATCTGCATCTGATTTAGAACAAGCAGAAATCTATGACGACCCAAAGACAATAGCCTTGTGGGTAGCACTGTCATATGCCATGGCTGGGCTCAAGGCGACCCGCGTTCGAGTCTTAGCTTGAGGTTCAGGCAGCTTATTTGTTCATCAATGACGTCATCAGCGACTAGTTGACGTCTACTCGACTTTAATCACATAAATGTCGACTTTAAAAAATCTGAAGTCGTTCAACCCCTAATATATATACAGTACAGTCCAAAAGTTTGGAACCACTAAGATTTTTTATGTTTTTAAAAGAAGTTTCGTCTGCTCACCAAGCTACATTTATTTAATTAAAAATACAGTAAAAAACAGTAATATTGTGAAATATTATTACAATTTAAAATAACTGTGTACTATTTAAATATATTTGACAAAGTAATTTATTCCTGTGATGCAAAGCTGAATTTTCAGCATCGTTACTCCAGTCTTCAGTGTCACATGATCCTTCAGAAATCATTCTAATATGCTGATTTGCTGCTCAATAAACATTTATGATTATTTTCAATGTTGAAAACAGTTGTGTACTTTTTTTTTCAGGATTCCTTGATGAATAGAAAGTTCAAAAGAACAGCATTTATCTGAAATACAAAGCTTCTGTAGCATTATACACTACCGTTCAAAAGTTTGGGGTCAGTAAGAATTTTTATTTTTATTTTTTTGAAAAGAAATTAAAGAAATGAATACTTTTATTCAGCAAGGATGCATTAAATCAATCAAAAGTGGCAGTAAAGACATTTATAATGTTACAAAAGATTAGATTTCAGATAAACACTGTTCTTTTGAACTTTCTATTCATCAAATAATCCTGAAAAAAAATATTGTACACAAATATTTTGTACAATTGTACACATTAAATGTTTCTTGAGCAGCAGATCAGCATATTAGAATGATTTCTGAAGGATCATGTGACACTGAAGACTGGAGTAATGATGCTGAAAATTCAGCTTTGCATCACAGGAATAAATTACTTTGTGAAATATATTCAAATAGAAAACAGTTATTTTAAATTGTAATAATATTTCACAATATTACTGTTTTTAATGTATTTTTTATTAAATAAATGTAGCCTTGGTGAGCAGACGAAACTTCTTTTAAAAACATAAAAAATCTTAGTGGTTCCAAACTTTTGGACTGTACTGTACATTTCCAAGTAGAACATCTTTGAGTAGAGACTAGCCACTGTGTGTCTCATTAAGGTTGTGCTTGTTTACTAATGAGGTCTAACTGCAGTCTGGAGCTGTACGTTTGCATGGTAGTGCATGGTCTTTCGCTGACTCGTTGACCACAATCTGACCAGCTTCTCGCTGACCTCTTGACCTTCACGCAGGTCGCAGGGCAGCGACAGAAGACGACCCACTATACGCCGCGAAGAGGAGTATGAAGAAGATCGTTACTCTGGAGAGTACTACAGCGGAGAGGAGTTTTACGAAGATGACAGCATGCTGTCGGGTGATAGGTAAAACCATTGTGACTGTTGCGTGACCAGTCACACAACAAACTATAAATAAATCAAATCTACAGAAATGTATTAATGGATATGTACCATATGCAGGTACCCCAACAGTGACCAGGAGTACGAGACGCCGCGGGGTTACCACCATCCTGACGGTTACTATGATGATGACGAGCAGCCCCTTTATCACGATCCACGTAGATCACCAAAGAGAAGACTGCTTCCTCCAACACCACAAGGCAAGTCTTGAGGTTCCATACTTAAAATTGCAAAATTTGGTTTGTTTTGTAGAAACAGGCCCTCTGCTTTATGGTTCAGCGTGACTGTCAGAAGATATTAATCCCTCTCTTTTATAGGTAATCGGAGACCATCGTTCAATTTTGAGTGTCTGCGCAGACAGGGCAGTCAAGACGATCTTCCTCACCAGCGAACTGCTCTTCCATTACATCTCATGCAACATCAGGTAACATTAAATATGACAGTAGTGTTTAACCAAACCGACTTATGAAATATGATCAAATATTATGACTATCCTACATGCCAGTATAGTATTATGTGCATTAGTATTGTGTATTAAGACAATGCATTTATATTGACCACTGTACTTGTCGTTCCAGGTGATGGCGGTAGCGGGTCTAGACTCCAGCAGGGCTCACAGGCTTTCACCTACTCGATCTACCAGATCGTGGGCGTCACCTCCTCCCACTCCTGCAAGTAAAGACAGAACGCCGTACTACACGCCGCTGATCCGTGTGGACCGTCCGCTGAGGGACAGCGCTAGCAGCAGTCACTCATCTATCAGGAAGAGCTCATGGTATACAGATGATCCTGAGTACCAGCAGAGGAACTACTCACCCGTTCATCTGCAGGTCCCACCGGAGTATCGAAACCAGTACCACCAGAAGAGAGGTAGCGCTACCAGCCTGGTAGAGGCGGTGAGTCTGAGAACTCCTGTTTCCATTTAGGAGATGCAAGTTGTCAAAATAGTAGTTAGTAGTAATAGACAGGGCTTGATATTAACACCCACCAAATGCATGTGGATTTCAGCAGTGGCGTGTAACGCAGTCCTACTAGCCACTTTGACGGGTGGAATTTTATACATAATATATACATTTTTCAATTGTAGTCCTTTAAAAAGGCATCTCAAATTGTAAACTAAGTGCAATGTAGTGTCAAAAATATCAATTTTTGAATACATATTGATACTAAAATATCTGAAACGCATACTCATTTTCCGCAGAATAGGTACACGATACCAGCTGCGCTTCCTCGCTCTCTCATCTCTCCAACAGCGAGTTGACACACAAACCCACCTCTCCTCACTCACTCCTTTTATTTGCTCTGAATGAATATTGTTGGTGTTACAGGGTTTGATTTTTGGTCGTAATTTTACTCATTCCCACAGATTTTGTGTTCACACTCAAAGTGTGCTCACTTAAAGCCGTCTCTCAGTACTAAATTGAGTTCTTTTCCGCTGCTTATTGTGTTTAAACAGTCAAATACACAGAAAATAATGTCAAAATGCCGGTCTTGGCGAGTATTCACGTAAACACAGTCAGTTATGTTTTAAGTGAACGTAAACAGTTGAGAAGGAAAATGCATGTGTAATAGTATAATGGATCCCTGCGTCAGGTCTTAAAGTGGCAGCAGCCTAATATACCTGTTTTCATTCCCTCTTTTGAAAAGTTTCTAGTTTCAGGACAAAATGTTTCTACGTGCAGTGACAGTATGTCTTATTACGTGTCAGTGAAGACCGGATCTTAGACAGAACAAAGAATAATTTCATCCTTTCTCAACTTTGAGCAGGTCTTGATATCAGAAGGACTGGGTCGATACGCTAAGGATCCAAAGTTCGTGGCTGCCACAAAGCACGAGATCGCGGATGCGTGCGAGATGACCATCGACGAAATGGAGAGCGCCGCCAGCCATCTTCTGAACGGCGGCATTACGCCGGTAGTCAACGGCGTCAACGTGTTCCCCATACTGGGCCACAGAGACTACGAGCTGCAAGATGTCTCGGCTAGCTACAGCGACGAGGAACCAGACCCCGAACCCAGACCGCCATACGAGGAGGACCTGGCAGATGAAATGATATGCATAACCACTTTATAGCACCTGGTAAGCGGCTGCTGCTTGTTCCTCAGAAACTGATCAGCGAAACAAAAAAATATAAACTATACTATATTTATTGGCTTACTACCTAAAGAAGTGCCTTTACAGCAGAGCAGAAAGGCACCACAAGAACGGACGCATTGGTGCAGCTCGCTCGCTTCCTGTTCACGCAGGAACTTGGCAGTCACGGCGCCGGGGAGGAGCTAAGAAGGACCGCCCAAAACTTTAATTGGCTGCTCGTACCGTCACTGCAGGAAATGGACCAATGAGCAGCGAGGCGAGGTACGCAGGGGCAGGCTGTTTCCAAGGTGATGACAATCAGAAAGAATATGTCATTACCTCAGTCACTTTATTAAGGGTTTTGCATATCAAGCACGTTGCAAGCTCAATGCAAGCAAGTATGGCATATCCCTCCACAAAGGCTTTAGTTTCGACTCGCCCTGTATGGTTAATTTAGTAACAGTTAAGGCATATTTTAGAGAACAAACGCTAATTCTACAACACTGGTTTACAATAAGGATATCATGCAGGTTTGTGGATTTCAAGAGGATTTCAGCATTTGTGTTGAATGCACTAGCAGACAGGTTATTTTTTTAATTTAGGATAGCCTGTTTGATATTTCATAATATGCTGTAAATGACTTGTAATATATAAAGCAAAAGGAAAACTTTGTAAAGAGACATTATATATTTTGTAATTATGTACTGTACAAAAAAGCAGCAATATTAATCCTAATTGATGTTATTGCATTACAAAAAAAGACAAAATTTGGTGTTATTTTAATAGGTACTGTACTTTATTAAATTCTTTGCCTTTATTCTTTGCTCATATGCATTCATACTTGTTTGTGAAAAGTATAGAACAAAAAAGCCAATTTTATATGAGGTTATGTCTGTGACACACCCGCACAAGATATGCAAGTCGTTTTCTCAGTGTCCGTTTCATAAGCATAACCGACATAGTGTTTCCTTCAAATCTACGGCATGCAGTATGGGTCACGAACGTTGACCTCCTTTATGGGGAATTTAGTAGGGCTTACAGAATCGTGTGTCTTGTCTGTGTATATTGAAAGTCTGTCGAATAGGACTTCCCATTTTAAGGGTTCGTGTGCGTGTTTCGTTGCATATTTTGTGCAGGGGAGGTGCACAGGAAGGTGCAATGGTAAATGCTTTGTGCATTAACGATGCTGCTTAATTAGTCTGCAATTAAACTGTACGACCCTCACCAGGAACATGCTGCCACTTGGAAAAGCCTGCTGCCACTGGCTGATCTATAGCTGATCTAGAAATTGCGCAAGGGTTTCAGATCAGGCAATCATTTCCACCAATGTATTTAGGTGTTTTGAATACTGAAATCTTCCTTTAGTTTTATAATAATGATGATAATGAAGATGATTATGATGACAAAATATGATTATGGGGGAGTTTTGGGTTGTTTGAAGTGTATGTTCGCATCATGCATCCTTAAAGGAACAGTTCAGGCTAAAATGAAAATCCTGTCTTTATTCACTCACAGTCACCATTATGTCATCAAAACTGCTGTTTTTGGGGGGGTTTATGGAACACAAGGATAAAATTTAATGCTCAAAAGTTAATATATATAGCATTTCTCTAGCTTAAACAGTAGAAAATAGCACTAGCAGCACCAAGGACATGGGTTTGATTCAGAGGGAATAAAAAGTGCAATTTAAGGGCGTTTTCACACCTGGTTTGTTTGGAGCATTTGTTTCAGAACTTGGCGCATATTCTCCCTTAGTTCAGTTGGTTAAGGCATATATGAACACGGCAATCTCGCTCTGATCCACACCTAAAAAAGGTCAGAGATCTTCTGAATGAGGTAGTCTCAAGCGCGCTTGAAAACAATCTCTGTAGTGGTTCGCTTGAGAAAGCAATTTTCTTTTCGTAATTTAACGAGTTTATTCTCAACATTTTATCTCGACTTTTTTCTCGAAATTTAACGAGTTTTTTTCTCGTAATTTAACGAATTTATTCTCAACATTTTATCTCGACTTTTTTCTTGAAATTTAACAAGTTTTTTCTCGAAATTTAACGAGTTTATTCTCAACATTTTATTTCAACTTTTTTCTCAAAATTTAACGAGTTTTTTCTCGAAATTTAACGAGTTTATTCTCAACATTTTATCTTGACTTTTTTCTTGAAATTTAACAAGTTTTTTCTCAAAATTTAACAACTTTAATCTCGAGATGGTTTTATTTTTTTATTATTGCTTGGCCCTAATCTTCTTCCGTAGGGACGTACCACCTGGGGGTGATCTCAACTTTTTGTCTTCACTTTTCAGGACTTGCGCAGCACACTTGTTTTTTATTTTTGGTCATGATTTGAGCATTTACAAGCCAAATTTAAGAGATGGTTGTTGTCAAATTTTTATTGGTGATTTCAAATATGAAATTTAATTGATGTTTCCCCATTTAGAGAGATTGGAGCTGTATTTGCATGACTAAAATAGCTGCCCGAGAGGTGTTTCAAAGATGGCCGCCGAGTGAAATGACTTGCCTCAAAGGGACTTGTTTATGCTATCCTGAGGGATATACGCATTGAGCATAATCCCGGAACATGAACAATGAGAGGACAGGTTACTCGTGCGTGACTTGTATCAACAAATTTTGGTCTGTAGATACCAAACCAAGAAGAAATTGCAACAGTAGTATTTTAATCTCTGTTTCGGAACAAAGCAAACAGTCTACAGGTCTGAAAGCGCCCATAAAAGTGTCTGCCAAATGCATTAAAGTAAATGTAATCATAGTGACCATGTCTGCCAAGCTGGAAAAATGTATTTGCTTAGAAAAAAGCATGACACAAGAGTGAGTATCTAATGACAGAATTTTCATTTTTGGGTGCACTATCCCTTTAAGCAGGGCAAGAAACTGGTTAAGCAATACTGACCCCATTTCCCCCACTTTTGTTTTTATTTAGCTTTTCTTTCTTTCTTTTAACTTCAGCTCTGGCTTCTGGAAATACCTCTTTTAGAGCAGGGGAAACATATCAGCATTTGAAGCGTCCTTTTTGTGAGCGTTTTTGCCTTTAAAGTGTTGTAAATCTCTGTCCTTAGGCCTCAACATGGGATTACATCAATTCAATTGACCTTTTGTCACTTCCAACAGGCAAATTAATGCTGAGCACTATGGGCAAAAAAAAAAGAAGTTTGACTGCAAAGGCCACTGCCTTGAAGTGTAAAGCTTCACTACAGCTTAAATAAAGGGAAACGTGGGGTTTGTCGGATGTTCTTGTTCTTGATCTCTTGTGTTTTGGAAGAGTACTGTGCTTTTCAGTCAACCGAATACTGTCATTGAAACACTGCGTGTGCACATCTGAAAGGGCTGAAATGATCCGTGTGGAAAAAAATATATAAATGAAACGTTGTGTTCTGGTCTTCATGTCAATTATACTGTATCTTGTAAACGGACCAATGCACATTCTTGGCACATTGTACTATTCGTAGCAATTACTGGTAAGGACAATAAAATATGCATTATTTTTAATAAACAAAGAAAAAACTTTTCAAAAAAACTTATTAAACTGAAGATTTAACTTTTACCTCGTGTCAGGGACTCCTGAATAGAAAGAAAAAATTTGGTTTCTTAATATACCAATGGGATTTTACTATTAGCACATTGCTGTTCGTCTTTGCACAAATTACTGTAACGTGCAATTTGTTTTCCCTGTTTTCTATTCATATTTTGTGTATCAAGGTGGGCGAATTTTGTACTTTTTTCTGTGACTGTGCGTACGGTTTAGTGAAATCTATATGTCATTTTCATTTTACC
>RJVU01075544.1:7070976-7086812 GCA_003731715.1 Anabarilius grahami | reverse complement strand
CTGACATGTTAACAAAAAAATGGAAAAAAGTATTACACAAGTTTTCAGAGCCACATCTGTTGATTATCACATTTTCATCTAGAGTTGTTGCTATACTATTATATTCTTTTTCTTAATAATGCTGTAAGGAAACTTAAGATTATAGTGTAACATATGTACATATGTAACGGAAAGATGCGTGGTGATGTTCTCCATTTGAAAGTCTTTATCTTTGCTCTGTTATGGTTTTTATTCCATGAAGAAAAAGAAAAAAGGGTTTCTCTTCGTAGCAGATGACTTATAATATCCCTCTAGGTTTTGTATTGATGCATTTTTTGTAATTTTCCTATTTATTTTGGCCTGGACTTGACTTTAATCAATATTGAAATTTTATTTTCTAATGATTAATACAGAATAAACTTAATGAACAAACAACTGTGTCACTTATTTGTACAAGAACATGGAAATGCAATTCATAATAACACATTTGTACAGCTGCGGAAAGACTTCAGTGTTAATAAAGTAGATCTGAGGGTTAAGGCTACTTTAATTGGAAAGTAATAAGAAAGATTTAATCTGATTACTTTGCAAAATTCATCTGGGGCTTTGGGATCTAGATGACCATCAGATGATGTAGCGTTCTTGACTAATTTAAGGTTTTTATAATCATAGTGCACTTCAGTAGTTACACTAGCGTTCAAAAGCTGGTGACATTTTTGAATGTTTGTTGAAATAAGTCTCTTACGCTCACAAAGGCTGCATTTATTTAATCAAAAATGTAGTAAAAACAGTTATATTGTGATATATATTCTTAGAGTCTTTTAAATGACAAAAAAATACTGTTGGCTTATCTTGCACACAGGAGTTTATATACATTTTTGTTCAATCAAATGCTGTCTAGAATGAGAATGTCCCCAGCTGGTTCTGAATAGCATTAGCAAGTAATGAGATGTGAACGAAAAACTATTGGCCTTAAAAAAATGACAATACATTCTTCATATCCCACCACTCACCAACTTTAATAGGAAATACATACAGGAAAGAAAACAAGTGTTCATTAATTAATCTCACTTCAAGCAGAGAAGCACCTTTATCATGCACTAACAGTCTGTAGTGAATGGTAAGTCACTTTGGGCTGATTTTGTTGTTCATTGGTGACACGACGGTCTGAACATCAGATGCATCGTCCTCTGAAGGCCAGGGATCCTTTCCACACATCAGAAGTGGTATTGCATACTTCTGGAACTAGAAAAGAACGTTATTTTCAAACAGCCCACCTTAATAAAATTATATGAAGAGTTCCATTGCAAAAACCTCTTAAGTCCACCTCTTTGGACAACAAGATATAGTAAAACGTCCGTTTCTGTCAGTTTTACAGCAGCAAAAGGAACACTGTTGTGTTTACCAAAGACTTTAAAATGACACAAGACATGTCACTCGTATTGTTTTGAATGGGAGAAAGTGCAACGCGCAATATGGCGAAATAAGAATCAATCACCAATTGGTAAAGTCATCGCGTCACTGCAGCGGCTTTTAGAAGCTCCGGTTCCTATAGAAACAGTCAGACGCGCGCCTCCGAAATGAGACACAAGTGACGCGCGTTTAGGACTGCGCATGCGCATTAGCTTGATCCAGCCTGAATACTGTTTTTTGTCATGATTCGAGCGTTTAGAAACAAAATTTACGAGACAGCTGTTGTTAGATTTAATTGGTGATTTCAAATATGAAATTTAATCGAAAGCTTGGCAAACAGCTTTGGAGAATTTGATGTTTCCCCATTCAAAGAGATAGGAGCTGCACTTGAATGCCCAAGAGGCGTTTCAAAAATGGCCGCTGAGTGAAATGACTTGTCTTAAAGGGACTTTGTGTTTAATTGCTACTAGCGAAATCCTGTCATTGCCACTGTTATGAAGGACAAAACATGAAACTCAGCTCATACGCACACCGTCATTCATCTTAAAATCATATGATTCGGTTTGCATCTTCTGACTGGTTCTGCTGTGGACTTCGAGGCTTTTGCTGACAAAGGGAAGTGGCTTTTAGCGGTTTCTGCCAAGGAACCGCTATTTCTGAATGGACTGACACTGGGATTTAGCGGATTTGAAGCTAAAGTATTTGATGAACATATATCATTATCTCATTTTTGACGGAGGTGGCATTTAGCAGCTTTTCCATCTGAACTCTTCATATTAATTTATACTACTTTGAACAGGAAAAACACATTATCTGTTTGGCATTGGAGAACCATATTACAACAAAATTAATTTCAAATAGCCAAACTTAAAGCCTGTTTTGAAGTCAGGTAAATTTTTTACAGATCTTTAATTTTCTCATAATATACATTGCAGCATCATCTCTTTTTTCAAAGTGTCTGGAATGCTTCGATAAAGGATTCAGTCTCTCTAAACCCGTCCTTTCCGAGAGCCTGCTCTGCTCTGATTGGTCAGATGGCCCAGTCTGTTATGATTGGTCTACCACTTACAGCACATAAATGCTCATTACCATAAATGGATTTCAGTTCTGGATGCTTCCTCAGCACTCAGTATACAGTGATACAAACAGTAACAATGTTTTACCATATCAATTCGAGCCTGAGTCCTCATTCTTTGGAAGTGCATGCAAAGTGAATTTGCTTCCACTGCGCAGAAAACAACGTTTTCTCAACGTGTCGACAACACAAACCAAGCTCTTCCAATCTCACCTACAACTACAGCGTTTGAGGGCGGGTCAAAGTAGACATTTTTGCCAGCAGGCCACAGGCTGGCATTATGCAAATTTGTTATAAACCTACATAGGCTTGTGCAGGAAGTAAGACTGTAATTACTGATGATTCATTTCAGAATTGGTTCTTTATTTTGGGAGACAATAACTCAATTTTCAGGCTGGGTGTTAATGTCTTTATTGTGTTAAACTAGGCAAATTATATGGATGAACATGATTCATCTGCATCAGTTTCACTCACCTGTTTGTTCATGTATATGTAGATCATAGGGTTGTAAACAGTGCTGCTCTTGGCCATGTATATGGGTACCACCTTCACCAGCACAGGCAACTGAACATCAGGGTTGAAGATGACTGTTAGAGCCAGAGTGGAATATGGTAGCCAACTCATGAGGAACGCCAATACCATCATCACCACCATCCGCGCCACCTTAGCCTCTGCCCTCGCAGCCGCACCTCCACCTATCTTAGCTACCTGTCAAAGAAAAGATTCTTTCAAACAACCAGTGGTGAAGTACACAAATTAAGTATTTGTATAAAAGTACAGATACCCTAATAAAATATTACTCCAGTAAAAGTTTAAGTAGTCACTTCAATTTTACTTATTAAAAACACATGGTTTTGAATGTACTTAAAGTCAGTGTAACGGAAGCAAGCTGTTACATTTGTTGCCGTGACCCGGATGGGAATGAGGTTTAGGGGGATGAGTGTAATGTAGGTCAGTATAAGAGCTGTGCGTGTAAACCTCACTCCCCTGGCCTCAAGAGGCGCGACGTTCGAGACTGCAGTGTTTAGTGTTCTTGTTAGTGTGCCCGCCTCCCATGCCAGAGACATAGGTTCAAATCCCATTCAGGGGTGCGTTTCCCAAAGCGAACTATGGTCGCAAGTTCTGTCGTTACCAATAGAGTTCAATGGGACTAACGACCATAGTTGACCCAGAGCACCCCAGAGTGGGCCCAGTAGTAGGAACGGTTACATTTGGTGCCGTGACCCGGATGGGAATGAGGTTTAGGGGGATGAGTGTAACGTAGGTCAGTATAAGAGCTGTGCGTGTAAACCTCACTCCCCTGGCCTCAAGTGGCACGCTCGAGACCGGTTACATCAGCATGAAATAGAAGTTGCGATATTCTTTTCTTCCCTATTGCGATGTATATCTGAGTGAAACAGCTTCTTGAACTGGAAAAAAGTAGTGTGGTTGTGGTTTGCTATTGCTGTGATGTCATATGAGTGACAGGTTGCCCTGAACTTGTGCCGGTAAATGGCATCAGAGAAGAGATGAGGGGAGGGGAAGTTATTTTGAATAAAGATTACGAGGGCATGTGATTTTTTTTTTAAATGTTGTGCACAAACAAATAATTTATATAATACTGCAATATTCCATAAAAACAAGAATTGTCAGTTGATTCGATTGTGACTTTAAGTTCTAAAATTACTAAGTTATTATTAAATACTGATCGATGAACCATGTTTATTATTTATTCTACCCAGCACTAGTCAATAAGAAAGATTAATGCAGACATTTAATATTGATCTGCAAATAAGCAAACGTAATATTTTTCCCAAAACGTATTATAAAATATCAAAACATTAAACTTCAATATGCTAAAATATCAATGTAAGTTAAGTGTGCAAAACAGTGAAAAAAATATAGCAAATTTGTGCAAATACAGTAAAAATACAATATGTGGTGACAAATGTCCAGACGTCACATAGGGCAAAATGTCATGTCATAATTTCATTAGTCATTAGTATGTATTAGTAGTCATCATTTTAACTTATTATATCTTAATTATAATTTACAAAACATATATTATGACTTTATTATGATTTACATTTTTCTTACGTGGCGGGTAGGCTTCCATAAACAAACTTAGCTATGTTTTTATGAAGTGGAGTAAAAACGATGGCATTATGCGATAGAATGTAATGAAGTAAAAGTAAACATTTCCCAAAATAAAACAGGCTACTCTGATAAAGTACAGATACTTGAAAAAATGTACTACACCAATGAAGTGAATATACTTTGTTACTGTCCACCACTGAAAACAACAAACTAAACTTCACCAGCTCATCTAAAAGATAACAAAAAAAGAATCAAAACCGTAAAACAGGACAAAGTTTTACTTGTCTGAGCGTGTAGAGCAGCCATGAATATGACACCACAATGATGACAAATGGCACAGCGAAACAGAGTGAGAAGTAACAGATGATGTAAGACATGTTTTTGAAATCTCGACTCTGCCAGTCAGGTCCGCAGGATGTGCCGACTCCCTCCAGCTGGTAGCTTCCCCAGCCAAAGAGAGGTGGAGTATTCCAGATCAAAGACCAGAGCCAGGATAACGCCAACCCTCCGGCGGCATGCTTGCTCTGGAATGTGATGGTACCCAGAGGCTTGCACACTACAAACAGCCGTTCCACAGCAATCAGGGCCACTGTGCACAGCGCTGTTATACCTGTGCAGTCAACAGAGGAAAGAGAAGAAATCAGAGTGAAGATAAAGTTCACTTAATTCACATTTCAAAGGTTAACATTTGTGGCTGTCGGCTGATCATGCTCAGTGTTGGGTGTAATTGATTACTAAGTAATCTAATTACTGTAATTTAATTACTTTTCCCTTGAAAAGTAAAGGATTACTCTAATTTTTTCTGTAATTTAATTACCCTTACTGTAACTGCATTCAATGCTAGACTATGCAACAATTCTATATAAAACAATAAAGGATTTAATATCAAAATGTAATGTTAAAATGTAAGTTTTTAATGTAACCTTCTCTCTTTACACACTTTGTCATGAATAACTAATGCAACCATATATTGGTTTTTTGAAAGAATTAAAAGTGCAGTTTTGTGTCTGTCCTTCTATTGTTCAATTGGTCGAGGCTGCTATATGGGATTTAGAAACTAATTAGTAATAAGTAATCCAATACTTTTAAGAGAGAGTAGTTAGTACATTAATCTAATTACACTGTTGAAGATAAATTAGTTATTAGTAGCTAATTAATTGAGTAGCCCAACTTACCCACCACTGATAATGCTTATGATGCTTACACAATAATGACACAGTGATATGTCTCAGTTAGACACTATAAACCTTGAAAAGTCATATTTGGTTGTAAAACAAGTATTTGTTTTAATATTTTCTGAAAAGCAAAATGTTATACAGATATTCTGGTCTCAGACTCTTATGATTCGGTTCTTGATTCAAAAACATGAAGTGGAATCAGTGACTCAATTCGGTTATTTTTAGTGAATGAAAAAATACAGTCCCTGCATCCCAATATTCATACTATCCACCCTAAATAGTATTGAATATAACTAATGTCACATATTATTTAGGCTGGATAGTGCACACTGAGACGCAGGCAGTGCATTCGGTTTAGTCCGATTCATGAATAATAATGACATCTATGAACCGGATCTCTTAATGAATGGTTTAAGAAGACTCGCGTACCCTCGCTATTTGACTCATGCTGATGAATCCTTGAATGAACTCTCTGTTGGTCTAGATCTTACTTTCAGTGATGATAAGCTGGTTTTGTGTTCTTGTTTTATAAAATGAACACTAATTCACGTTACAAATTCTCTACAAAAGCGCTTCAGTCAAAAAACAAGAATCATAACAATTGATGAATCACTTATTTGAATCGGTTCTTTTGTGTCAGTCGGTCAAGCAGAACTTTGAATTAGTTCGTGACTCAGTCTGAATCATTCGGACAGTTCACAGGTATACACGCACTGAATTGTTTGAAGAGGTTTACACCGTAAAAGACACAAGAAACAAAAAAGAGCGCTGGATGAAGTGGATATTTACCTACTGCACATTAAATAAAACTTACAAATGTCTCCTGTGAATGTCAGCAATGAAGCTCTTAGACTCCTGCACGAGCACGAGCAGGTAAAGACAACAAACAAAACACTAGCGGTAGGCTACATGTCATTACAGAGTACAAAAAGTATTATGGCATTTCCATCTTTTTGAACATAAGCCTGGATATTATGCTACATTAATGCGGGAATCATTCTGTACCTCGGTATTTTTCAAACTACCATTTAGGCTACCTAAATAGTCTGTGCCTGGTACATAGCCTAGGTATCAGTCAGTGTAATATGGTATTTTGAAAAATGTAATTTTGAGCAGTTTCATGCATATTGAGGCCAAAATTTGCTAATATGATCAAATTCACAAAATTCTAATAGCAAAAATGTAGGCCTAATAATAGGGATAATTTTGATTAGTCATAATCATGGCTTTAGCAACACTAATTATAACATTTTTGACAGAATAATATCTGGGTTTATAGGTGTTGCATTTGAGGCTATATCAGGATATATGTAACTGAATTTGAGTGAAGTCATAATTTCTTTTAAATGTTAATTTTTCAGTGTCTGGAAGCCCATCAGAGGTGCAGAACATAATACAGTCTAAAATCATTATTTAGTGTTGGAATGAACTCTAAACAGACTTACCAAATAATGCAACGCAAAATCCCTCCAATACACAACCGACCCGTCCCATGAAGTAGTAGCCCACGGCATTGGTCACCACATATGGCACACTTCCTGTTAGAGTGATGCCCAGGTCGGCCACAGCGAGGTTGACCAGGGCAAAATTCAGCGGCTGCCGCAGCTGTTTGTGCCGGAGGGTGACGACTATCACTGTAGCGTTCAACACGACAGCTGTGGTGGAGAACACGGCCATGAGGAGGGACAGCGTGATGAATCCTGCCCACGGCAGGGGCACCTTTGCACCAAAGCCATCGTGGATAGACGAGTCATTCAGAAATTCTGGGAAAGAGTCCATCTCCCAAAGTCTTAACTGAAAATACAGACAAAAAAGTAGTTTTTCAATCAGTTTCAAGCTATATTCTTCTCTGCTGGTTCATTCAAGTACATCAGACACGCAGCTTTGCGTCACACGACTTCTGTCTGCGACACACACAAAAAAGTTCTTATTCAGATTAGGTGCTGTAAGAAGAAAAGTCCCAAAGATCCGGACTTAAGGCACAATAAGTCCTCCTGGGTGTGATCCCTGATCCAGCTCTTCCCTTGATTGCAGTAGGAAAATGACTTGAATGACTGAAAAAAAAAGTGTTAACAAAAATACTGCATTTTCTGTTTTTTCTCTAAGATTAATGAAAATGTTAAGATTCAGTATTAGAGCTTTGTGGCTGTTAGCTATGTACAGTATATTTAAAATATAGGCCTATTACATTATACAATATATTAATATTTATATGCAGTGTATAGAATAAACAGCTATAATTGAGGTGTATTTCCGGCATCTAACAACAGGGGCAAACGGCATGTTAAACAGCCAAATCTTGCTGTAAAGAGCCCGTAGAAATGGTTAAAACCTAGAGGTAAAGTAACTTGGCGAAAGTGGTCTAATTTACAAGAATTCATCCTGTATCGATGCTTTGAGGCCTTATCATTTAATGTTATTGTTTTAGAGATAGGCATCTCCATGTGTATTATATATATACTATGATTAGCTGTGAAGTGATTCCCAGCACCTTCAGTGCCAGATGTCACATTTGCACAGTACTATATTTGACCTGCTAAGAGTTTTAACTTCCATTAAGACAAGACAGAGATTACTGTGTGTTTGGAGTCCTGCATTAAAATAGACTATAGAGGGAACTCCAGCACAGACTAACCGGATTTGCTTCAAGAGTTGTTAAAACTATTGCTTCTGTCCCTGAAAGACCCATAATTTCTTAATCTTATTGTTGTCTTTGTCGTTGATTAAAGAAGGACCCTGTAAGACTTCTATTTCTGCATGTGCATTTTAATATACATTAGTAAACATATAGGAGACATTTAATAAGCAGAGTTGGGGATAGTTACTTTTAAAAGTAATGTTACAATATTGCATTACTCCTTAAAAAAGTAATTGCATTAGTTTTGATGGAAAGTAATGCTTTACGTTACTTATGCACTACTTTTTTTCACCTGGGCTTGGCTTTCTTGTTTGTTTGTTTTTAATAAAAAAAAAAGTTTTGTTTTTGGTAAATGTTAAAGCCCTTTCCCACCAAAAGTGAAATGAATAAGCCTCAGGCTGAAGGAAATGCACATTCATGCCTTTACAGTAGAGGGCGCAGCTAAAACAAACCTTTCAATTGAAGCTTGTTTTCGCCATGAAATAAAAAATAAAAAAGGTAATTGCGACTTTGTATCTCACAAGTCTCACTTTTTTTCTCGCAATTACGAGTTTATATCTCATAATTTTGACTTTTTTTTCTCAGAATTGTGTGATATAAAGTCAGAATTGAGTTATAAAGTCAGAATTGCATGAAATAAAGTCAGAATTACGAGATATAAAGTCGCAACTGCAAGTTTATATCTCACAATTCTGAAAAAAGGTCAGAATTGCAACTTTATATCTCGCAATTCTGACTTTATATCTCGCAATTGTGAGTTTATCTCACAATTCTGAAAAAGTCAGAATTGCAACTTTATATCTCGCAATTCTGACTTTATAACTCAATTCTGACTTTATATCTCACAATTCTGACTTTATAACTCACAATTGCGAGAAGAAAAATGTATGGTTATAATGGATAATCAAAGATCAGCAGCAAAGACTTTGGTTATTAAAGTGAAATTAAATACATAAAGGATATTTGTGAAATTTAATATTTAATTATTGCAGGTTTGCGTAATATTCTGAGTTTGCATTTCACCGTTTTATTCATTTGGAGGATTTTCATATTTTATTGTAAATTTAAAAGTAATGCATTACTTTACTAGTTACTTGAAAAAAGTAATCTGATTACATAACTCGCATTACTTGTAATGCGTTACCACCAACACTGTTAATAAGTCTTACTTATTAAACAGAAGTTAATGGATGTCATTTAGAGTTTGGCGTGTTGTAGCAGCATTGCAGTAGTACAGTATGCCTTGTGTTTTTCAGCTTCAGTCGCCGCTGTTTCTAGCTGAGTCTGTGATGTATGATGCATTTACCAGCTAATCATGACTGCACAGAGACGCAGGCCGCATTAAGACCGATCCATCAGACCCCTTACCACACACACACGCAAATGCACCTCATCATTTATGTGCTCATGATAATTAGAGGAACAAAAAAAAAGAGTGAGAGAATGGCAATTAACTTCTGGATGCCATTGTTAAGCATCAGACTTGAGAGGTCAGTGCTATAATATAGTGGCGGGTCATAAATCTTATTCACTTACTTTCTTTGAGTACTATCTGCTCTTTTATGATGAGGAGCAGCCATAATACATCTGGCTGAATTAATCTGTATATCAATTGCTTTTTTTTTAGTGTGAGTGAGTGACGTGATGTGTCCCGTACTTGGAATCTGTGCTCTGCATTTCACCCATCCAAGTGCACACATACAGTAGTGTGTATTGAACACACACACACTGTGAATACACACCTGTAGCACTTTTATAAACATGTATGTAAATGAAAACAGCAATATGCAGGTGCACATATGAAATCTAAAAATACTCAAGAGCTTTCAGAGGACAAAAATCTGAAATATTATTAATATGAGCTATTATAAGCCTCAAAAACTTAGTTATAGCAGCTTGTGACAACTTACCCAATGTGACAACTTACCTAGGTGAAATACTGAAATAAAGTGAGACCAAAACAGTAATAAACCATATATGCAGAATTATGCTGTTATGAAAATTAGTCTTCTATCAAGGTGAATGTTAATATAAAAACGAATATAAAAATTAATAATAAAAAGCGTGTTTGTAATTACTAATAAGCAAATTATTTATATGAAACTAAAATACGTAATCTTCACCGCTTGACACCAGAGCAAAAGCATCCCCAAACGGAGGAATGCGCGTTGCCGAGGGAAAGTTTCGCATCAGCTTCTCTCGTGAGCGCGCTCGCATAGGGGAAACCGCACTGGATCTCCTTCCCTAGATTTACACATGAGCCTCACTGTCTTGATGACTTTCTGCTCGCTTCTCGTCTCCCTAAACTTCTGCTTGTAGCACTGACCCGAAAGTGTCGTTCATCATAATATCAGCAGAGCCAGTAGTGAGAGCGCGCGAGTTCATTTACCTCAGCTCTGAGAGAAAGGTTCGCGCGCAAGAATAAGCATTTAAATCTCTGTTTTGTTCTCTGTGCCACCAATGCAGGGATAAAAAACGAGGATCGATGTCAAAGAGCACGAGCAGGAGGTCGTGGGGTGTGTGACAGCTGGGCGGAGAGACTGAAACTCCGGAGGCAGCACGCGCGCTGGGGCGGGCAGATGTGCGGCTGAATTGGCTCTCGGTGCTGTTTTTGTAACCGAGGGGAGAAAGACCGAGAGGAGGGGGGAGTTCTAAAGGCTGCCCCAGCCGCCGGTTCCTTTGCAGCGTAAGAAATTTTGGGGGAAGGATGCAGCGGGACCGGAGAATTCCTCTGATGCACGCGCACTGCTTCCTCTTGTGTGTGATGAGCGCGTGCTGGACGGCGCTGGAGGTGCGGGGGTCCCAACCGGAGATCCCCTTATCAGTGTGAGTAGAAGAGCAAGCATGCACAATATAGAGAAGAAGAGGCCATAATAATTGCATTTATCCTATATGCATGTAGAAACAAAGAGGTTAAAACTATCCTGTGTGAGGGCTTTTGTGGTATTATACGGGTCTGGAAATTTCTAGAGTAAAAATATAATATGCTTTTATAATAAATGCACATTGTAATGCATGTAAAATATAGAGAAGCCTTTATAATTGTATTAAATCCATATGCAAATGGTGGTATTTCAATATAGTCTGAATATGAGAGGCTTTTATAATTTATGAATATTTTAAATGTATATTCATTACATTTAATCTGTAATCATAAGTGCACTCAGAGAGAGGTTAAAACTATGCTTTGTGATGGTTATTGTGTGGGTCTAGTTATCTCTAGAGTCCAAATGTGAGGCTTTTCTAATATATGCACATTTTATTATATTTAAACATAACAAATATATAGAAAAGAAGCCCTAATAATTGCTGTTGTATATATACAGTACATGCAAAAATGTTTGTAAAGTGTGCAAAAATGTGCTTCATGTGATAATCAGCTGATTAAGCCACAAATATAATTTACAGTAATATGATATTATCAACCTCACTACATTACATTACACCAATGAAAGTCATTTCTAACAGTCAGATCAGGTAGAAATACTGTAGCTCCTTAAGATAGTGTAGAATTAAAATACAGTATGCAAAGCTTTTATGGCATTAAAACTTTTTGGATACAAAAAATGAGAAACAATTGTGAATTTAACAAACCCAAATGCTCCTGTATGGCCATATAGAATACATTAATGCATTAGCTTTTGTAAACTGTTTTACTTTTAATCTATCATTATAATATTGCTAATATTGTAATTGTGGCATAATGTGTTGTAATTTGAGTGATTACATTGGTTCTTTCTCCAACAGAGTGAAACTCTGGGCTTCAGCGTTTGGTGGTGAAATAAAATCAATAGCTTCAAAATACTCAGGATCTCAGCTCTTACAGAAGGTATTTCCCCTTTTCTGTCTCTCACACACACTTGCATTGACACACACACACACACACCTCTTCTTGGCTCATATGAATACAGATGGCTTTGCCTTACAACATCCAGGTGTATAATCTGAGATATGTGTGTGTGTGTGTGAGGGGGAGTTTTTGGATAGGGCTCATTACACTCAGTTTCTTTCCCCCCGATCTGTTTTTCGGATCTAAACACCTGTGTAGGACTAGCTGGACAAATAGAATTACTGAATAAATGTGTGTCTCTTTATAAATGACAAAGGAGCATCTGATGATGCACTGCACACTATAACCACACGGTGGCAGCTGATATTATGAACTGTGCTTTTTGGTCACAGGGTTCTAATATTTGAAATCTGAGGCATTTGGAGACAAATGTGCATTTTTAAATTATTAAATAAATCATGATGTTCTTCAAAAAAATATAAAGTAGTAAAATAAGGGAAAAATTTGACAAAGGGCTATAAAGCAGACATTTGATGCCCATTGTCGGATTTTTAAAAATAATTTATCCATTTCCTCATTCATATCCATTCATATTGTGTACATTATGTAGTCTTTTTGGTGTGACGTTATATTTACATATTAACAATTCAATATTTATAACACTATCAAAAGAGAAAAAAGCACAGATACACATTACAATATTAATATGTTATTATTAAACTTCATATCTACGTGACAGTGCTGATATTTTGCGGATTAAGGTCTCCACCTGGTTTCTTTGTTCCAGTATACGGTGTTATAGCTAATACTGCTGTTTGAATGCACTATACGGTGGCGTTATATACTACAGAACACACTTCATTTCCTCTCGGTTTCTACTGAAGGAAAAACAGTGATGGATGTTTTGAGATAACCCCGTCTCTCTGTCTCTGAAGTATTAATAAGTCTCTCAGTGTTGGTGTGAGATAAGAGCCCAGCTCTCACCATCAGTGCACATATTATCGTCGTAATTACCTCCTCACAGAATGTGTGTACGTGACTCTTTAACTGAACTCGCCCGGGTCTGTTTATAAAACAGTGGAAATGAATGAAACTGAGGCTTTGAGAATGATGGAAGTTTTCATGTGTGTTAGTGAGGTGTATAGGTGCTCTTTGTCAGTGCGCGTCTGTGAAGGATACATGTGTCCACAAACACTGATTGTTTAACTAAAACTGAGATTCGGGGTCTATCTTTAGCTATTGGGCCCTTACTTACTTACAGAAAAATCTATAGTGTAGTCAGAGCCATTACCGGTGTTGTATTTATCCAGTGATCCGAGACCAATGCGGCTGATTTACCTTGCATAATTGTTAACGGAATAATTCACCCAAAAATAAAAATATTGTCTTTGTTTACTCACCTTCATGTTGTTCCAAAACATTTGCTTTTTTCTGTTCAGTTCATAGTAATTATGTCTGCCAAGTTCCAAAAAGGACAGCATAAACTAGTCCACATGATCCATGTGCTAATCTCTGAGTCTTTTAAAGTCATACAGTAGCTTAGTGTGAGAAACAGACTGAAATGTTAAGGGATACTCCAAAAATTTAAATCATTTACTTACCCTTCCAAATTTTTTGATGTTCTTTCTTCTCTGGAATGTAAAAATATATTTTGAAAAATGTCTTAAGTTGTGTCCCAAATGACACACTATACACTATGCACTTATACTATGTACTTAACTGTGTAGCGTATGAATTTTATAAGGTTATTTTGTCATCCAGTATCGGAGTCTAATAGCAACGTAAGGAAAGCTGCGACAATTGAGTGCATGAAGTGTCCAATATTTTTTTTTCAGTTAATTAAGTGCATCATCTGGGTATTTTAAGTACACTTCTTTTTTTGTAAACACAATCACACTATTTATACTAAAAATCAACATAGAATAGTGCACAAGTACGTAAATTGTGACGCACCTTTACTGTTTTTTGTTCCTAGAATGGAAGTCAATGGAATTAAGTGTTGTTCAAAATATATTTTTTTGTTTTGTAGAAGAAATAAAGTCATCTCATTTCCCATTGTGCATATTCAAACTATCACACCATATTCATTACAAAAAAACACAAAAACTAATGAAACTTTATGACAATGATGCCAAATATGGCATTGTGCATCAACACGGCCTGAATGCGAATGCACGCTTCAGTGGAGTGGAAGATTATCAGATATCGACTTAAATTTCGATTTGTTCCTTGCTATAAAAATGTTATGATTCAGAAGGCTGAAACATAGTGCATTGGTTGTATTGCCAACTTTTGTGGTGCTTTTTGTCCATTTTGTCCATATTTATCGGCTGATTTTTGATCAATTTAAAACCAATCGGGATACCAATCATTTATTAATTAACGCGTGAAAGCGCTCAGTTGTTGTATAAGTTCTGTTGCATAATCCAACGCATTTCTCGGGGTAAAATAAATAAACACTTGCCAAAACAAAATGAAATGTGTACAAAATATAGTTTGTCAGCATATATAGTTTGATAGCAAAAGTAACCTCTGAAGGTTGTCATGTTTTCTTATTTGTATTTTGTTTTTATATCTTACTTTCTGCCTCTCTTATAATGTTGGCCTGTTGAATGTTAAATGAATCCAATCCATGTTCAATGAAAATAATTTGATTTAAAGCATGATCAGTCTCTCGGGGGAAACAAAGAAACGATAAAAAAGGTAAATGTTTGGAAAAATGTCTGTTGAACTTGCCAAAACAAATGGTCCAACTTCTCATCAACAGCTCCTTGAATTCACACACGCCATGACAAAATGGCGTCATTACCTGCAGAAAAAGTGTGTAGGAGGCGTGGTTAGAAGAAAAACGTCATAATTTAAGTGCATTTAACTTAAATTTATAAACACATTCAAATTATATCCACAAATTAGTAGAATATATTATATATTATAAGTAATGCAATCAAACTTAAATATTTTAAGTATATTGTAATAACATGTTTAATTAGATATAAAATCCAGGCTAAGAGTGTGGGTTTGGAATGACATAAGTGTGAGTAAAAGATGACACATTGCTTTAAGGGGAGAGTTAAGATGTAAATCTGTTCCTGATTCAGCCAAAAGCATCAATAATGAACATGTTTCATCATCTCACCCAAAATTATCGTACGCACACACACATTCTCACATTGTAAAATGTCCCAGCCAGTTGTGTTCTCTCTTCATTGCCGTTTCTGCGTATGTTTGCACTTTTTCCCATCATCCTGCTCAGTGGGCGTGACCGATGGGTGGGGCTAAGGGCCAATAAACTGTCTGTCTGAAGAGCTGGAAGCAGAAAGGGAGGGATGAGGCAGCAGGCCGGTTCATTAAGGAGGATCGTTAAGAGTGATCATTAAGCTTGTTATGCAAAATTACCTGATTTTTACACAAAGGGGGGGAAAACAGCCATACAAATGTCACCCTTTGTTGCTTTCAATCGCTGAAATTTCCAACTCACCGCAACAAAATAACAGATTGTACAAATACATTACCATTAAGCATCTTTACAGTGAATAATTTTGCAGCATCTTGAGAATATGATGGCAGAAACTTGTTTTGTCCAGGAGCATCTGGTAGACTCTCCCCGGGACTATTTCGCTACTGTGTTTTGAATCAGTGGGGTGATCATCACTATTGACAAACGCAGCATTAATGGCTTTGATTATG
>RJVU01075544.1:7018944-7070910 GCA_003731715.1 Anabarilius grahami | reverse complement strand
AGGACAGGCGTGAAATGAACTGTTCCGCCTCAATAACTCTCCATGGTCTCTCTCTTAAAGGGGTAATTTGCCGCGTGGTGCTGCGATCTGTGTGTGTGGAGGGGGGTGTTGGTGTTAAAAACATGTTGGGGGTCTGAGATGTGCCAGAGTGTGTTTCCATGCTATTTGATGTCCTGTTGTCTTGTAAAAAAAAAAGCAAGATTGTTTTGCTTACAGAAATTTTATTTTTAATCACAACACATTTTGTAAATTACAAGGATCGTGGAACTAGTGATATGTGTGTGTGTGGTTCAGGTATAACCTACGTTATAGAGAAAAAATGTCTCCACAAAGATGGCAATATCCTAAATCTTTGACCTTGTGGGGACATTTTTTGGTCCACATGAGGAAAACAGCTTTTAAATCACACTAAGTGATGTTTTTTGAAAATGTAAAAATGCAGAAAGTTTTCTGTGATGGGTAGGTTTAGGGTTTGGAGATACAATATACAGTTTGTGTACAGTATAAAATCATTATGTTTATGGAATGTCCTCATAAAACATGGAAAACCAGCGCGTGTGTTTTCATGGTTTTTATATTTAAAAACTGGGACAGACATGTATGCATACTGTTTACATGTGATGTATGTCCTGTTTTTGGTTTCACGTTCTGTTTTGGTTTTTGGATTCAGTGGTATTTTTTTATGCATTTTCATGTGATTTATTTTAATTTCAAAGGACAGTGTAGAACATGTTGTGGGATTTTAGATGTGCCAGAATGTCTTGAAATAAGAAGTGTGAGACACATTTTTTCACAAAAAGCATGTCCAAGTTTCAGTTAACACTAACTCTAATTTTCATACTGAAAACTTATTATCAGTCTTTTTTAAAGTTAAAGGATTAGTTCACTTTCAAATAAAATTTTCCCGATAATTTACTCACCCCCATGTCATCCAAAATGTGCATGTCTTTCTTTCTTCAGTCGAAAAGAAATTAAGGTTTTTGATGAAAACATTCCAGGATTATTCTCCTTATAGTGGACTTCAATGGTCTCCAAACGGTTGAAGGTCAAAATTACAGTTTCAGTGCAGCTTCAAAGGGCTTTAAACGATACCAGACGAGGAATAAGGGTCTTATCTAGCAAAACGATCTGTTTATTTGAAAGTGAACTAATCCTAAGATTTTAATGTATGTGTGTGAGTTTATGGCGTTTATGTCCTTTTGTCTTCAAAAAGTGACGTATGGATACTTTTTCTCTTACTGGAAGCTTTTTTTTTTTTTAATCAGAAAGGCCTTTTTTAATTTAAAAAGTACTGTGTAGAACATGGCTGTATTTTAGATGTGGGATTGTGGGATTTTAGATGTGCCAGAGTTTGTGTTTTAAAATGAATTTATGTCCTGTTGTCTTAAAAAAACACTAGATGTGTATATGTATTTTGCCTCCTGGAAATGTTAAAGGATTAGTTCACTTCAGAATGAAAATTTCCTGATAATTTACTCACCCCCATGTCATCAAAGATGTTTATGTCTGTCTTTCTTCAGTTGAAAAGAAATTAAGGTTTTTGAGGAAAACATTCCAGGATTTTTTCTCCATATAGTGGACTTCAATGGGGTACAATGGGTTGAAGATCCAAATTACAGTTTCAGTGCAGCTTCAAAGGGCTCTACACGATCCCAGACGAGTAAAAAGAGTCTTATCTAGTGAAACGATCAGTCATTTTCTAAATAAAAATAAAAATGTATATACTTTTACCCACAAATGCTCGTATTGCACTAGCTCTGCAATGCACATTACGTAATCACGTTGGAAAGGTCACACGCGCGTAGGCGGAAGTATCGCTGTAGGGCGAAAAACTCCTCCAACTTCAAAATCGTCCGACATCACTGTTTTACCTTTTTTTGTGAAGGGCATTTGACTTAGTCTTTGCATGTTCACTTTGTAAACACTGGATCGATACTTTTGCCAACATCACGGGTGACCTTTCCAACATGATAACGTAATGCGTGGCGGATTTTTTTTTTTTTTTAGAAAATGACCGATCGTTTTGCTAGACAAAACCCTTATTTCTCATCTAGAGCCCTTTGAAGCTGCACTGAAACTGTAATTAGGACCTTCAACCCATTGAACCCCACTGAAGTCCACTATATGGAAAAAAATCCTGGAATGTTTTCCTCAAAAACCTCAATTTCTTTTCAACTGAAGAAAGTAAGACATAAACTTCTTGGATGACATGGGGGTGTGTAAATTATCAGGAAATTTTAATTCTGAAGTGAGCTAATCCTTTAAGTTTTAAGTGTGGCTGTGCGGCACACGTTCTGGAATTTGAGTGTGGTTTTTTTTCATGAAATTTATGTCCATGTTTCATTTAACATGAACTTATTTTAATCAGAAAGGCTTTTTTTATATAGTGGAGTGGTGTAAGCCTGCAGGCGTCGATGCCTGAGCGTGTTTGAATAGTCTAATATCACAACGCCCATTGAGTGCTGTTGCTTCAGGTGTCGCTTGTACTGCAGACTCAGCGTTGTCTGAAGTGTAGTTCATTATCCAGACTCGCCCAGGCTTGACAACTTATTATCTTTCTCCCGAATTCTGACTCCATTTCAATTACCCTCCAACAATGCGTGGCCCTTTCGACAAGCCACGCCCAGCCTCCCCAAAGCAGCCCACCCACAACGCTCTTCCTCCACCAATAACAGACACTGCAGCAGCAGCTCCACCAATTACGGGGACAAGATTGAGCTCGTTATCTGGAGAGGATATGTCTTATCGGCCAATCAGAAAGGCCGCTGTCAGAGAGAGGCGCACAACGGCATGCTTATCTGAAGACTTGTGGCACTAACTCGAATGGGAACGACAGCTGTATTAACGAAGAGACAATGCAAAGCGTAGGTCATGAAGACTTGTAAAGGCCTCTTCTTACCGTCCCATCTCTCCATCACTGTCTCTCTGTTTTTTATTTGTCTCGTCTGTCCATCTTCCGCTGCCACACATATCTGCCTCCCTCAGATTGAATACGTAAATGTCCCTATTTACTAATCACATGCTGACAAATGAACTTGTCATGCTGGACATTGATCTCTTAAACTCATGTTTGAGGGTATCACAAAGTGAGGACATTCCATAGGCGTGATGGTTTCTATACTGTATCCCTATACACTACGCCTACCGCTAAACCTATCCATCACAGGAAACATTCTGCATTTTTACATTTTAAATAAAACATTGTTTAGTATGTTTTTAAAGCTATGAGGACTCATGAAATGTCCTCATATTTCATAATACAAGTGTAATACCCATGTCGTTATACAAATTTGTGTCCTCGTAAATAGCAAAAATACACACACACACACACACACGTTGGGTTTCCATGTTTTATGAGGACAATTCATAGACATAATGATTTTTATACTGTACAAACTGTAAATTCTATAATTCTAAAACTTTTCTGCATTTAAAATTTTCAAAAAACATAATTCTGTATGATTTATAAGCTGTTTTTCTCATTGGGACCAAAAAACAAACAAACAAAAAAGTCCCCACAAGGTCAAAAACTACTGGTATTCCCATCTTTATGGGGTCCCCATAATGTAGGGAAAACCAGGACCACACACACACACACACACACACACATACAGGTTTGTTTTGCTATCTTAGTGGGGACTCTCCATAGGCGTAATGGTTTTTATACTGTACAAACTGTATTTTCTATCCCCCTACACTACCCCTATCCCTAAACCTAACCATCACAGGAAACATTCTGCATTTTTACATTTTCAAAAAAACATCATTTAGTATGTTTATTAATCCATTTCCCTCGTGGGGACCGCTGGCTGGTCCCCACAATGTAGGTGAACTCAGGTTTTTATTACATCGTGGGGCCATTTGGCCACACACACAGCAAGGAAATAAATAAAGTGATCCGTTGTATTAAAGTGTGCAAATATGAATGCAGTTAAATAAAAATTATTTTGACTATCTGTACTTTTTGTTTTTAGCCTGTTTTCAATGTGTTTTTTTTAAGAGTTACATTTATTTTTTTATTAATAAATTGCTGTAACATACTTTCACTGTTGCCAGACAAGCTGCATTCAGAATTTACATTTTTAGGCATTATTTAATTTTATGTATATAGGCTATGAATTGAATTACAGAAAACAACATGTGTGTTTTGTATTGTTTAAAGAATTGTTTTTATTAAATAAATGTCATCCAGCCTTGACCACACTGACACAAAAAGTAGTAAAATGTCTGCCGTGCATATATTCATTGCGTAACATGACCCATTTATTTCTCTTTAGAAATACAAGGAATATGAGAAATCTGTTCGAATAGAGGAGATTGACGGCGCAAAAGTGGTGAAAACTTTGGCGCAGAATATGGAGGAAATATTTCGGAAAAAAGCTGAAGCCACACGAGTAAGTAACAATTAAGAGGAAGAGAATTTCAAAAATCTTCTGCATGCGTCTTCCTTTTTTTTTTTTTAAATGAACAGCCTTTAACAACATATAGTTTTGTGTGTGTGTGTTAATATAGCTTGGAATTATTATTATCTATTGTCATTTTTACAATTATTTTACGATTTTTGCATGAATTCTTATTGTTTCAGCATTTTCCATCAGTCATTTATTGTCTTGGATGCTGCAGCCGCAACAGCTTTATTTATTGCTAACGTATAAAAAGCATCTCGGTTGAAGCTTCTCCCTTCTATATAGCAGAACATATAGATTTTCCCGTTACAACCGGCTCGTGCCGTTATTCTTCAGAGGCACACACGCGGTCCCGGCTTTAATTGCCTGTGTGTGTGGAGGAGATAGGCTTATCTAACTCCTGCAGATACACACTGTCATTTATGATGCAATGGAGTCGGTTTGCCATGAAAGGTAAAACCCATAAATACACCTCATGCATTTGTAGCTTCTGCTGCATACCGATTTTATAAAAGGGATGCGATGCGCGTATAATACGAAATAAATTTACACATTCGACGGAATTGGAGGGAGTTTATACAATTTTTACAACTGAAATCCAAGTGTATTGCAGCACGTTTTATTTTATGGGAAAATAATTCTACAAATACAAATAAAAACAGAATTTTTATCCAGAGTGATTTTATTTTTAAATGATTTTCTGCTGATAATGTTTGTGTTGTCTCGCTTATATATCTTAAATTATTTTTAAACAATGATATAGCCTACTTGTGATATGTTAAATCTATAATAAAATGACAAATTATGTCCTCCTTTCTACTCAGGCGAACGCGCCTTCTGTTCACGAGCATGTGAGAGGAAATCCGCGCGCTGACTAACTTATTAGCTACTGAAATGTTGTTTAAAAGTTTCCACTTCTGTTGGGGCGGTTATAGGAATTAACTAGGTAAATCAGAACAATAAACTGTCGTTCAGGGTCGTCGAAAAGGAATTTGTAGGCCTAAATTTCGGGGTTTCATCTTTTGAGGTTCAGCAGCAAGGAGTTAATTAAGCGTCAAATAGACATTTAAAACAAAATAGGCCTATATGATATTGTTTTTTAGGATAGGCCTATCTGTGATGTAAATCTCTACTGATGTGTCATGTTTGTTAACTTGATAATAATCGCAACGGAAGGCTAATAAGCGTCGTGTGTACTGTTACTATATGCTTACCGTCTCAGGTAAACGCGCTATTCTGTTCGCTAGCGCCGCCTGTTTGGCGACAGGTGAAAATACGCGCTATAACTAACTCTTTCCCCCCCCTCTCTGTCTCGTGATTTAGCTTTTGTGGTTAATGAGACGTTTAAAAACACGATTGAAATGTACTTGCGTGTAAAAGAATATGTACGCCCCTTCCAGCCTTATGTTTTGACATAATTCGCACCCTGTTTGTGTCTAAAAACATATTTAGAACACAATTTATCTAATAAAAATAATATTAGGCTATGTTCTCGACATACATAAACAAAGACATTCAAATATGTTCTTTTATTGTTTTTTTTTTTTCCATGAACAGCCTAATTATAGTATTATTAGTATATTTTACAGAGCAGCTTGACTTGGTAGCTTGTATTTATAAAATTGGCACAAAGTCTCACTTTTGTTTTTGTTGCTATAATTTCCTCGAAATGCGACAAGTATTAATTATTTTTCCTAAAGCGCTTTGTGGATTGGAAGCAATTACACCGGCATGTAACTAAAAATGCACGCCAGCACTTTTCAATGACGACAAAACATAAACTGTCCTTTACACAAACAAACACACTTGTGTTTGCCGCAAGGGAACAAGCCGCCACGTGAAATACAACCTGTTTGCGAGCAGCAGGTAAACCAAACATTATATTACTGTTTAGTTTAGCTTTAAATAGGTCACCTTATACAATTACTTACTTACATAAATAAATCATTATGACTTTTTAACTTTCATTAATCTGTCTTTATGACAGGGCTAGTTTTCACGGTTTACTCCTGTGAATGTTTCTCAGGGTCAGTTTGTTATTGAAAGTCAACCCCCTCCCCCCATATGAATCAAATGCATTCTGAAAGTACATTATCTTATGATCTGATAAGCATTATAAAATGTAAAATATTTGTTAATGATGTTATAAAATGTCTTTTACATGTAGCTAGAGGCTATTATGATCACAAATGTCTGCATCTTGCCCATCATGTTGCCCATCAAGAACAAATCAGTGTATTTTGCCATCAATCATCTGTTTTATGTTTGTTCTGTTCTCTGTGTCATGTCACTCATGTGTAGAGGCTCGTAGAAGCGGCGGAGGAAGCTCATCTTCAGCATGAGGAGAACCCTGACCTACAGGTGAGAGTTTGTACACTTGTTTGTTTTTGCAGTATCATATGGGAAGATTTCAGAACCATGGACAGTTCTTAAAGAAAGCCCAATCACTCTTATGCCACTTTGTAGGGTCAGAAATGTCCAAACACAAAAATTACATACATACTAATTTTTTTATTATTTTCATGGATATTTCATAAAGTGTGGTATGAAATTCTATTGTGTTCTTTAGAATTGAATCTTAAGGGATATTTTAATGGTAAGCCCCTGCACTCCTTGCCATAATCTTGTAGCCCTGCTATATGCAAATATCCTGTACATGACCTCCAGCTTAGTTCTTGAAGTGAATTATATTTATATATATATTTATGTGCCGGAAAGCCCTCCCCTCGCTCCGGCCTCCACGCTCCGACTAAGATAAATGACTCCACGTTGGCTGCGCTATTCAGGGACAAATGGAAAATTCACTGAAGCAAAATACGTTTAAAATAATGCTATCCCCCCTCAGTAATGAATTCATGCACTCACTCTCTTGTACGTAAAAATACATTTCCAATGATTAATAAACTGTGTTTTTTTTATTCACACAACTAATTATAGTGAAAGAGTCGTTTTTTTAGTCTCTATATTTCTGTATGTTGTTTTTATAACAAAAAACTGAATGGAAGGATGTTTATTTTAGAGATACACACTCTTTATTCTAACACAATTCATTTAATACACTCATTAATTTACTTATTTTAATTTGTAGGCGTAATTTATATATATATATATATACACACACACACACACATATGGGTCAATGACGTGACGGGCCATTTTTTTGTCCGAAGACCTTAATAAAAAGAAAAAAAAAGATGTGCCATCCAAAGTATGTTAGGTAGTACAACTAGATCTCTTTTATTGAATCCAAAAGGTTTTAATTATATTTTCCTTCATTTAAAGGTATTTTAAAGATTTTGAAGTGTCAAAAGGTCATACGTTTTAACCGTCCAAAGGCCAATACAGCCAATTCATTTGTTATTAAAATATCTTAAAATGTAATAAATGTATATATGTTTTATTCTGGCATGATTTTATAACTTCATATATCAACATAGTGCAAAATGGTATTAAAATTATGTGTAGAAGTCGTTGCTTTGTTATGAGAAAGAATGTCCGGAAAAATTAATTTCATTGATGTCATTCGGAGTAACCAATATAAAGGGACCATTTTGGATCAAGTTATGCGATCAATATCATGTGACAGGATGTGACATAATTCAGACACCTGCAAAGGACCACATGGTTGTGAAGCAAAGTAACTAACTCTCTCTTAACTTTCTGAAAAATTCATGTTTTCACTTGCTCATACGCATGTTCCGAAACATCAGGTAATTTGGTACAACCGCTATAAAACATGGAAAATGTTGTAATATTTGATAAACTTGTACTAAATATAAAATGTTTGATTGTCCTTTTGCTAGCTAGATATCAGCCTCTTAGCATTGTTTGATAATATCGTCATTCGATATAACCAAAAGTGTAATTTGGTAAAACCAAAATTTTGATTAAACCGAATGACTTTTTTGGTGACAAATTTTAAGTAAAAAAAAATAATTCACCAAAATAAAATAAAAAAGGCCTAAAAAAATTGCTGAATTATCTTAGTGCCTCAGTGTGAGTATATAAAACTCAGCTTTCAATAAATGTTCTGGCCGATAGTGAATGTTTATAACGATCTGGAGGAAACAGTTCTGACCGTGACTCTTTGAATGAGGAGTTCTGACTCACTGGGACCCACTGGGACCGGGATTCGGTCGGGTGTGGAGCTCCTGCTCCTGCTGTTTGTTGATAACCCTCAAAAGCTTGTCGCAGTGCTGTCAGAAACGCTGAGTGTGGAGCGTTTCTCCTCTGCCTCGCTACGCTCCTCTCGACTCCGCTCCCCCTCCGCCGCCCCCCCAGGGGTGTATCACCGGAGCGCCCAGCCGTGGTATGAGCTGTCATTGCTGTAGCGATGCCCCCCCTCCCGAACAGGAGCTGTTGCACACACACATACACACACACGCCGCTTAATAGTAAACACAAAGGTGTTACCAAGTACACTCACCTAACAGATAGATAGCCTCTTTTCACAGAATGACCTCTAGTCCAGTAAAGTGAGAGGTAGTTTAATCACGCATGGCCTCTGGACACAAACTAAATGTTCTTTGCCCGTTATACTTTATAGTTCAACTGGGACGCTCGTGAAATGTTGTACCTATAGAGTGTGTGTGCATGCAGTCCATAAATAACATTTTTAGTGTTTTAGTCTAAATGTTTATGCATACCTGGCTGTTTTCCTGTAGGACAGAAAAATCACTAATGTTTAATGTCTCAGTTTTTGTTTTCTCCCAGACAGCATTGAGATTAAACAGAGACTTTTGCTCAACATTCTCTAGTTTTTTGTCTGAGTAAAAGTCCCTAGTAATGTCACATGTAATTTCACACTCCTCTAGAGATTCAGATGTCAATAGTGTCTGAAACTGTGCTCAGATTTGCAAAGTGTAAAATTTCGATATGAACTTTTTGGGAAAAACATCTGAGCCAAAGTTGATACTTAAATGAAACATAACTGAGTTCTCAGTTAGGTCTCTGATAAATCTTATAGGTTGTTTAAAAAATAAAAAATAATAAATTGACACTATCATTCAAAAGAAGTGTCTTATGCTCACCATTTATTTGATCTAAAATGCAGTAAAAACAGCAATATTGAAAAATATTACTAAAATGTTATCGTTTTGTGTTTTAATGTATTTTAGAATGTAATTTATTCCTGTGATGACAAAGCTGAATTTTACTCCAGTTTTGGTGTCACATGATCCTTCAGAAATCATCCTAATATGCTGATTTGGTGCTCACAAAACATTTATTATTATTATCAATGTTGAAAACGGTTAATATTTTTTGCAGAAAAACAGTGATGCATTTTTTTCAGGATTATTTAATGAATAGAAAGTTCAAGAGAACAGCATTTATTTAAAAAATAAATCTTTTGTAACATTATAAATGTCTTTTTCCGTCATATTTTATCAGTTTATTGTGTCCCTGATGAATGAAAGTATTAATTTCTTTAAAAAAAAAGTCTTACTGACTGCAAACTTTTGAATGTTAAGTTGCTGTAACACCATAGAATGAATATCAGCAATGTTGTAGTATTATCAGCTAAAATAAAAGTGTTACTTTTTCATTCACATTTTCTTTTTTCAAGCTTGACACCTTTATATAGACTTATTTTGCTCGTTTTTCTTCCTGCAGTATGAGTATTTCAACGCAGTGCTGATAAACGAGGTGGATGAAGATGGGAACAGCGTGGAGCTGGGAGGAGAGTTCCTTCTGGAACCCAACGATCATTTTAATAACCTATCCGTCAACCTCAGCCTCAGCGTGGTGCAGGTGCCAACCAACATGTACAATAAAGGTAATGCATCCTGTTTTTACCTGGGCATACAGGATCTGGGGTGTGATTCAACCAACATGACACATTGATTGGTTGATGGCAGTACAAGAACACGCAAAGTTCCAAAACTGTTTACTATCCCGAGCAGCAGAATGGGAAAAATGTCAGTCCATTTCATGCTTTTAAGAGTTATAAGACTTGGTAAAACATCTGCTATAACATAATGAAATATTGCTGATTTGTATTGTATGTTGTATGCAAAAAAGTGGCTATTTTGAATGCTTTTTGCAACAAAATGCTGCAGTTCAACCATCTACCAGCAGGAACAAACTGCTTAAAAGTACACTATGTAAACTTTTTTTTTGTTCAAAATTAAAATCAGTCAATACATCATCAATCCTTCTTCACACCCTTGTCTTACCCTGAGTCACTATGGTAAGCCTATTAAATTTATAATATTTTAGACCTAGTGGAATGGTTTTTACAGAAAATCATGTCTCGTTAAATCCGCAAATAGAGAAAAGTTGCTCCGGCTACTTTGACGCATGTATAGTGTGGGAGTGGCAGAGGTTAGTTGTCACAACGAGCGAGAAAGGTTGACATGGAGCACACTAAGGCTCTGTTTCACAGACAGGGCTTAGCCTAAGCCAGGATTAGACCTTAGTTCAATTAGGATATTTAAGTAGCTTTTATAAATGTACACTAGAAAAAACATTACTGGTGATCATCTTAAATCAAAACAATGGCACTGACATATTTTAAGATATGTCAGTACAAGTTGCTTTCAGTTAAAATAGCTCAAACAAGCATTTTAGGCTGGGACTAGCATAAGCCTTGTTTGTGAAAAAAAAACAAAAAAAAAAAACAGAACAGAACAGAGGAGAAATAGAATAAGACAGAGTTCGTAATATAACGTGAATCAACATAGGCTTGCCTTTTCGGATATGGCGAGAACTGAGGGATTTGAAATGTTGTAAAAGCAACGCGGAGATGGCGTTTTAATTACTCAAGGTGTTTTTATTCAACAGATAAATTGCCATATGTAGCTCTCTAATAGAGTTCATTGTAAAGCATTATCTATTGTGAAAGGTTATTTCACTATGGTTGTTGTGCTGTGCTGGAATGTATTTTCAAGGAAGTACTGTATCTATTAATGGGTTTAGCTACAGTAACGTCTTCAGCTAGTCACCTTGAGTTGTAGGTTAACCATATTCATCAACACAGTCACGCAGAGCCGAAGCACAATCATTGTTCTTCTGCACAATGCATGCAGTTTTGTTTTTTAACCACTAGAGGGTCAAAAGTTACATAGTGTACCTTTAAAGTTACGATGTTATGGATGTAGTGGCAGATATTTTCTTCCTTATTTTGACATACATCCGAGTGAAATGGATTAACAGAAATGAACATTTGTAGGACTTCTCTCCATCAGTTGTTGATTAGATAGAGGCAGATCTGAATGCTAGCTTCAGTCGATTGAAAGAAAGTGGCAAGGTTAAACAGACTGGAGAAGTCCAGAATATGTCACCAGAGGGAAGTCATGTTTCATTTTGATTAAAAATTACGAGGTCAAAACTAACTAGAAGATAAAGTTTGTAAACAAACTTTGATGTTGGCTTGGCACAAGCCTCGATGGGCAGCCTGAGGAAAAAGAGCCAACGCACATGTCTGTTCGGCCACAAAGAAATAAAGAAAGAAACATTAAACATATGCTAAACATATGCATGTATGAATTGTTCAGTAAGATACATATAGAAACTACCGGTCAAATTTTAGAAACAATAAAAGTTTTTATGTTTTTGAAAGAAGTCTCTTCTGCTCACCAAGGCTGCATTTATTTGAAAAATACAGTAAAAACAGTAATATTGGAAAATGATTTTAAAATGTAAAATAACTGTTTTCTATTTGAATACATTTTAAAGTGTAATTTATTCCTGTGATCAAAGCTGAATTTTCAGCATCATTACTCCAGTGTTCAGTGTCACATGATCCTTCAAAAAAAGTTCTAAAATGGAGATATGGTGCTCAGTTGTTATGAATTATTATTGGTGGTCAATAATGATTTTTATTATGGTCATTTATTAGTCCTTTATGCATTCAAAGAAACAGATTCATTAACAGATAAAAAGCTTTAAATGTGCCGCTAATAAACAGCTCCTGGGTGTCCTGATCTTGCGGAGTGAAAGATAGAGAGAGGTAAGTTAGTATGTCATAGAACAGTGATAATAGCCAACCACCTCAGGTCATTCTGAAGTTACTGATCCGAGAACGAACTCCTCAGTGTCACTGCAGCACTATGGGTCAATAACTACCTGGGGACAGCGCAATGAACAAAGCCAAGGGCTCAATGCCCCAGCGAAGAGCGCGCTGAGAACAGAGTAATCACTCTTAAAGTAGCTGTTCGCTTTGTGATCTGTGGATGCTGCAGTGGGCGCTCACGCGCGGTGGATGCACCGCGTCCCTTTGTGTGCGCCCGTAATGGCCTTTCGATGGCATCGCTTTGTGTGCTTGAGGACAAAGGCAAGAGGTTTTTTATGGAGTCAGGTTGGACTCGGAGCAGAAGGAGGGGTGGAACTGGGATGAGGTGATTTAACTGCTCCACTTTGGGTTTGTACGATAAACAAAATTAGGGTTAAAGGTCAAATTAGGACTGTGTTTCTGCTATGATTGCAAATGATGCTTCAGATAAATTCTCACTCATTCTCTCTCTTCATCCTTTCAGACCCTGACATTGTTAATGGAGTTTATTGGTCAGAAGCCTTGAACAAAGTTTTCGTGGATAACTTCAGAAGGGACCCCACCCTTATTTGGCAGTACTTTGGAAGCGCTAAAGGTTTTTTCCGACAATACCCAGGTGCGTAATGTTGCATTATGTCAGCGCGGAAAGTGATGAAGATCAAACTGGCTGATTTCACTAATGTTTTAATTTTACAGACCATCAGAGAGGACATAGAGAAAATTCCTTCCATTAATCAAAGCCTGTGGCGGACTAAATCACATCTTACATCTTATAGCATTATGCCAAATTTACATAAATTAGCTATTTGTGCTAAACAGATGTGGTTAAGGAGCTGAGCCACAGAGATAAACCATCTTTTGATTTCTAAGTAAAGAGTCTGCAAACTATAAAACGATAAATGTGAAACGTGATTTTAATTTGAACAGTTCTGAGACACTAGGATGTGTGTGAGGGGAAAAACACCATATACAATATCAACAATATCCATATGTAATACAATATCAAATTCTTTTATGTCAACCTGTGAATTAAATTCTTTACACTATGTGTGTTTTCAGGTGTGAAATGGCATCCTGATGAACATGGTGTCATTGCTTTTGACTGCAGGAACAGAAAATGGTATTTTTTTTCTGCTTTAAATGATTCTTGAAATGTCTCTTTTGTGGTTTTTATTTATTTTGTGGTGGTGAGCATGATCAGTAAGCTTTTGTTTGGTTTTCAATAATAACTTTTTAGTTTATTTCTAAATGATTCATGCATTAACACTTCTGTCTGAATCTTGTTGTCTCAGGTATATCCAGGCGGCCACCTCTCCTAAAGATGTTGTGATTCTGGTGGATGTCAGTGGCAGTATGAAGGGTTTAAGATTGACTATAGCCAGACAGACAGTCGCTTCCATACTGGACACGCTCGGGGATGATGACTTCTTCAACATTATTGCAGTGAGTCGAACAGAGAAAGTTTCCTCTGTTGTGTAAAGCTTGGGAAAGCTTAGCCTTCTCTGAGCTTTATCTTTCTTCTACAAAGGCATTATGTGTTTTTATGAATATAGATGTCATTCCGAATGCTGCTCTAGGATAATGCAGCTGGTCTAGGATCAGTTTTCACACCCTAAATCTAAACCTTTAAAAAGGTGAAACTTCAGAAATGTCAAAATATAAATGATTTTACATTTTAAAACAATCATATTTTAAAAATATAATATCATTTATTTTATTTTATATTATTATATTTATTATGTAGTTTATAAAAAGTGACATTAAAGCCTTTTACATTGTAAAAAATGTATCACGGTTTCCACAAAAATATTAAGCAGTACACCAGTTTTCAACATTGATAGTAATAAGAAAGGAGTTTTTGAGTGCCAAATCAGCATATTAGAATGATTTTTGAAAATTAAGCTTTGCCATTACAGAAATAAATACATTTTACGATATATTAAAATAGAAAACAGTTATTTTAAATTGTAAAAATATTTCAAAATATGACTGTTTTTACTGTATTTTTTATTTTTTTTAAATGCAGCCTTGGTGAACATAAGAGACTTCCTTCAAAAACATTAAAAAAACTTAAATTAAATAAAGTAATTTATGTAATAAATTGTTACAATTAAAATATTTTTTTAGACTATGATCTTTTTAAAAAAAAAAAGTAACAGTATGTTCATGTACTTCCGATACAAAAACGCAAGGAAATTTTGATTTAATATCCATGAGTGGAATAATTAGTACCCTTTAGGATATCAATTAATTTGAAGGCTTTTTTTAATTAATGCTCACTGTGTCTAATTTCTTGTGTTTCCAGTACAACCAAGAGATCCATTATGTGGAGCCCTGTCTAAACGGCACTCTCGTTCAAGCTGACAGTACTAATAAGGATGTATGTCTTTCTTTTATGAAACAATGGCACACACTTGCTGCCTGTAATTACCTAATTTTCAGTGAAATTAGGATTCCTAAAACATATCTGAAAGCCATTTCTCATGTTCTTATTCATCAGCACTTTAAAGAGCATCTGGACAAGTTATTCGCCAAAGGAATCGGACTCCTGGGCAATGCACTGAGTGAGGCTTTCACTATCTTAAATGAGGTGAGTGAAGATTACCAAAACCGTGAGATTACAGAGGTCCGGTATCATGACTGCCCTCCTTTCTGCTCCTACACAAGTGAGTGTGTTTGCGTGTGTGAGCCTGCATTTTGTCTCGCTGTTCCGGCCCCTCCTCAAGACACCTCTATCTCTCCCTGTGATTAATCGCGGTAATTGGCAGCGCTGATTAATAAGCTGATGAAAGCAAAGGCAATTGCAGATGAGATAGCGCTCAAAGTCGGTCCAGTTGTGCCCTTTATCTCTCTTTTCTCAGACCACTAGTCTCGCGGAAAGAACAAGGAGGGGAGAGACAGGGAGACAGAAAGGAGAGACTGGGTTGTATCTGTATTTGTCACATTCATTAGAGCCAGTCCATTAATATGGTAATTGTAAAACCCAGAGTCCGGCCCCTTTAAAGGACCGCATGCTGTGTTTGTGTCTGATTGGTTGAAAGTAAAAAAAAACATAAGTAGATGCAGCAGTCTTTGACTTTTGGAATGACATCATGCACTGCACCGCAGTAAAGTTCGCTTGGTGTAAAGACTACAATAGAGAATACAAAGCCTGATTATCACCCATAATGCAGGTTATTTTAGCACCAAAGCATCTCCCTCTATGAGATACTATGTAGTGTATTCTGCTCAGTCCCTCTGTCAAGTCAAGTCATCTTTATTTATGTAGTGCTTTAAACAATACAGTTTGTTTCAAAGCAGCTTTACAATGTTAAACAGGTAAATGATGATCAATGATGCAAACAGAATTCAATTTGCATAAAGCAGCTCTAGAAAGATAATAGTCATTGTTCATTTGAAACTACAAAAGTCTGAAAATCTAGGAATTAAAATCCATTTTTAACCTTGAAATAAACTCAAATCATGCTAGAGAACATGATTTTGTGGATGTTAATATAAGTTAATATATTATACACTACTGTTCAAATGTTTTTTTGAAAGAAATTACTTTTTTTTTTTATTCAGCAAGGACATTAAATTGATCAAAAGTGATAGTAAAGATATTTATAACACAGAATATTTCTATTTCAAAGAAATTATGTTCTTTTGAACTTTCTATTCATCAAAGAATACTCAACAGAAATGTATCACCATTTCCACAAAAATATATATTTCAGTATTGGTAATAATAAGCAATGTTTCTCGAGCAGCAAATCATCATATTAGAATGATTTCTGAAGGATCATGTGACACTGAAGACTGGAGTAATGATGTTGAAAATTCAGCTTTGATTACATTTTAAAATATATTAAAATAGAAAACAGCTATTTTAAATAGTAAAAGTATTTCACAATATATTTTGCTGTAATTTTACAGTGATATATATAAATATATAAATTTTTTTGGACCTGACTGCAGATATAACCGTGAGATATTATCGCATATTGCAAAGATTTGATCAAAACATACAGTGCTTCCCTTATAAGATTAATGCATTGTAGCCTTTACAGTAATCCTAAAAATACTGTATACAAAACAATGTAATCGTAACATAATTAAACAATAAAGTATGAGAGGCTGTGCTATTTTTTGTCCACAGTTAAGCTACTGCTTTGCCATTACAGAAATAAATACATTTTACGATATATTAAAATAGAAAAAATAGTATTGGTTGGAATCAAAAACCATTTATACATGGGAGACAGGAGCAATGTACTGAGAAATTGAGGGATGGAGGGTAAAAAGAGGGAGGGAGAAAAAATGAGTGAGCAGTTATTATTACACTGAAAAAATATAGTTAACTAGTTAAATGTACTGTAGTAGCTGTTTACTCTTGAGATCAACCAATCAGCATCCAGGATGGAACCATTTTATCATACAGCATAAACACAGTATCATCTACAAAGCATTATATATGAGTAATCTGTCAGAGCCTCATAATGTAGATACAGAAACCACTCTGAAGACAATTTCCTGTTTGCTTCTCTTGTTTTTTTTTCTTCCCCCAACTAAAATAGATTCTGTTGTTAAAGTTTAGCTTTATGTGTTAGTGAATCATTCTAAGGCATTTTGATAGTGTTTATTCTGAATGTCGAACTGAATTCTCATTCTCATAATGAAAAGTCTCTCTCTTGCTCATGTCTCCTTATCTCTCCCTCTCACCGTGCAGATTAATCAGACTGGCCGTGGAAGTTCATGTAGTCAGGCGATCATGCTGATAACAGATGGAGCCACTGAAATGTATGATGATGTTTTTGCCAAATATAACTGGCCTGAGCGAAAGGTAAGATAAAGAATTATTAAAAAGGTCTTCCATGCATAGCAACCACATTTTCATTTTAAAAGCATCAAACAAGCATAAAAGCATGAATATTCATAATTAAATCCTACCTGAGATACATTATCAAATGCAGCATTATTTCTCTCAAGTGTATTGGTTCTTTTCCTGCCTAAGCACAGTATGTTTTCACTTTATAGATTTAGTTATGATTGCATTTTTCACCCCAGCACAAGTGTAAAATTCCCTTTTGAGAGCGTTTTGACATTTTGAGGAATTGTGTTTGGCTCCTGCGGTGGTTGTCTGAAAAAGTGTGTTAATGTATATTGAATTGCTGACAGCACAAGCTTATTTGACACACTCTTCAAACATGGGGGAAAATGTTGAATAAACTGATTTGGAGGGTTTGCACATGTACCTGCCCTTCGGCGGTGCTGAATCAGTCGCCTGATTGACCCTGTGAACCAGTGTTTGCCGGCTCCTGCGCGGTTTGCATTACCAGACGTGTTCATAAAGCATTCGGCATTCAGGTGAACATGTTAAACGAACATTCCTGGCCTAGATTGGTTGCGTGTGTAAGTCTGCATCTCATGTCCTAAACAGCATGAGGAGAAATGCGTTTTTACAGCCTGCAGAAGGGGTGTGTGTTTGTGTGTGTGTGTGAATTGTCGCTGGCCCACTGCGGTGTAACCGCTCAGTATTGGTTGGAATCAAAAACCATTTATACATGGGAGACAGGAGCAATTGAGGGATGGAGGGTAAAAAGAGGGAGGGAGAAAAAATGAGTGAGCAGAGGAAGGAACATTGAGAGGAATGGTTGAGTTTATACGTCCATATTTTGAAACCACCCTCATGTGCACAAATTAATAAATAAAATAAATGTATAAAAACATGCATTTTGTCTTCTTTATTTAAAAAGATTAATCTATTTATATTTGCAATCTCAGACGTGTAAAGTCGTTGCATTTGGCTTTTTTTTTTTACATCTTGCAGCAAGGGCATCTTGAAACATGCTTATAAAAATGTTTTCGAAGAAATTACTTAACATGAAAAGCATTTAGCTTTTTTAGATTACTGAACATTGCCTTTTCAAAAAAAAAAGGCTAAAACACATTGTAAGCAGTGTTGTTATTGTCAACTAAAACTATTAAAAATTGCTTTTGATAACTGAAATAAAATAAAATATAAATATTTGATAAAAAATTCAAACTTAAAAAACGAATGAAATTAAAATAAAAACTGAATCAAAAACTGCATCAAATGAAAATTATAAACTAAAACTGAAATTAAAATAAATAGAATAAAAAACTAATAAAAATGACAAAAGTGCATAACAAAATTACTAAAACTGAACATATATAAAAGCTAATTCAAATATTAATAAATACTATAATAGCATATAAATAATACTAAAATAACACTGGTTGTAAGGCCCTTGCATTTCATCATTGTGAAATTGAGTTGAACAAAAAAAAATCACACAATTACAACAGTACTCATGCACATCCCTGGTAGAAATTTAAAACTGAATCTTAAAACATATGGTTAACAGTTTTCCTGTCTGATTTGTTACACCAGTTGTGTAATTAAGTAAATGCGCCAAGGCAGTTGTTTTCTAATGAGTAATCAAGTAATCAGGTTTTACCCTGACATCGGAAAATTGCATTGTGGGAAACAAGGAGATTCTTTGATTTAAATTCAGAGATCTGCTGCCTGTGTGTTTTCAGTGTGGAGAAACAAAGAGAAACAGAGGAATGGAAAGAAACAGAGACCAATGTGATTGCAAATTTGAAACTGTAGCTTGCCAGACTAAAAGCTATTCGTGTGTAAAGTTTACATTGTAGGAGCTGTCCATCTGTGATTTTATGTGTATCAGTATTTAATAAATGCAAACAAAAGTAAAAAAATACTTACTCTTCACGTACAAATACCGACAATATATTTATTTATCGCACAAATGAAACTCTTTTCTTTTTCTTCATAGGTTCGTATATTCCCCTACCTGATTGGCCGGGAATCTGCGTTTGCTGATAACTTGAAATGGATGGCGTGTGCCAATAAAGGTTTGTTATTTTTGGGGGGGATGATGAGCTGAATTTGATTTACATTCCATTTAAATTTTTGCTAATTAGTTAATTAATTATCCTGGCTGGGTTTTCCTGGAGCACGGAAGCTTCCGTTCAGCTTCCGAGCGCGATGAGGAGTTAGCATGCCAGCGCTGTGGGTTTATTGGTTTGAAGGCTTGAGGAAATCACGTGGGTGTTGAGTGCTTGATGGGAGTGCGACAGCAACTGGCTCAACTCGCAGAGCTGACATGCAGAGGTCAAGGGTCAACTGAGCCTAAATCACTCTTCCTGTCAGCTCGGCTCCCGTGGCTGCACAGCGTTGATCACTCCCATGTGCCCGCGCCACGGATGACTGGCCGCGGGATGAGGAGAGCTCTCTCACACACACACACACACACAAGCTGAGAATTTCTAGCTCTGCACCTGGAGCCTCTGCAGTAGCACATGCACATTTTCAACACCGCCAAAAGGATGGAAAAGGCATCTGATGATCAGCTTATATCTTACCTTAATAATCATACTTAATTTAATTTAATAAAGTATGTATGATTATATTCTATTTATATAATCTGTTATGATTTCTAAATATTCAAAGCTATTTAAGGCTATACATTTAAATAGTATAATGTATTATAGTAATAATATAATTATTATTCAAAAGCCCAGCATTCCCCCCCCCCACACCAAAATCTGAATATTAGCATTACACTCTTTACATCAATATATGGAAGCTTGTTTATGCCACTAAATAAAAAAATAAAAAAGGTAATTGCGACTTTTTATCTCACAATTCTAGCCTTTTTTTCTTGCAATTGCGAGTTTGCATCTCACAATTTTGACTTTTTTTCTCAGAATTGTGAGATTTAAACTCGCAATTGCGAGTTATAAAGTCAGAATTGCATATTATAAATATATATTTCAGGCAGTTCTTGCAATTCAGACTTTATAACACACAATTCTGACTTTATATACGCAATTGCGAGTTTTTATTACACAATTCTGACTTTATAACTCGCAATTCTGACTTTATCTCAGAATTTCTGACTTTATAACTCATAATTGCCAGTTTATATCTCCCAATTCTGAGAAAAAAGTCAGAATTGTGAGATAAAAGTCACAATTACCTTTTTTATTTTTTATTTCATGGTGGAAAACAAGCTTCCATATCATTAACTATGAATAACTAAACATTAAAAAATATCATAATGGGCGTTAGAATGACTTATGAATAAAAATAAAAGATTATAACATCTATTTTAAAGCATTATGAATACCTTTAAAAATAATATATTACAGTAAAGAAATCTGTAAAAATGCAGTACATTTATGGGCTTCATAGAAAGAGATACCAAAATGCATTTAGACAAAATATACTGTACATGCGATGATTTTGAAAGAAGTTTCTTCTGCTCACCATATATATTCATGGTCACTGTGAATTTTGACAAGTAAGATCATATTTTGTTGATCCTGGAACAGCATTCCTGCCCAAAAATGTAGTCCTAGTCCTACCCCTAAACCTAACCCTACCCATAACATATCCCTAAAATCAGAGGGAATGATAGGTGAATAACACTGATGTAGAAGCACCTAACCCTGGTTGTAAGCCTAAATTTGACATAAACTGTAAATTTGTCCCTCAAATCTGATTGGTTGATGTTGTTCCAGAATCAACAAAGATGTTGATCCAGGAACATGTTGTACTTGTTAAAATCATGTTCACCATATATTCATAGTTTCATTGAGTAATTCAAATCTGCTGTGGATTGTGTGTTGTGCAGGTTATTTTAGTCAGATCTCCACTCTGGCTGACGTTCAGGAGAACGTGATGCGGTATTTGCATGTGATGAGCAGACCTAAAGTTATCGACCATGAACATGACACAGTGTGGACTGAAGCCTACGTGGACAGCGCAGTGAGTATAATTAATCACAACTTGTGTTGTGTGTGTACAGCATCTGTATCCTTTACAACGATGTACAATATAAACTACAGCTTCTGCAAAAATACGAATTTTATTTATAAATCACCACAATCATCAAAATAACAGAAAGATTCTGAAGAACATCATAATGTTTGAGTAGCATCCCATATTATTATTTATTTAAACTACAACTTATTTGGCAGAAATTAATGCCACTATGATACATTTTTGTAAAGGGTTTGCTGTCAAAAAAATCTAGTATTTTCTCTATTTAATGTATGTGTTTTCTACAGTCATTCTCCCTCATAAAATGCAACTCATTAGTAGCTCCGTTAACTCCCTGAAGGTCTCATCAAGACACTCTTCCATTCAGTGAGCACTGCGAGAACGAGATCAGGTCACACACCGTGCAGTGTGTCTCTTGTATGTGTGTAGACGTGAACACATGTCAATGACACGTATTATTTTTCTCCCTGTGTCCCTATAGCTCGCGCAGGCGCACAAGGTAACAGTCGCAACCGGTGTCTCTGTGGCTCTGTTCCGAAACCTAGCGAGCTGCCTACGGAGGCAGCATTTTAAGGGCACGCACAACATGAAGCCTGTTCCTTCTAACATACCTAATATTAGCCCAGTTCTATGTCAGCCTTGCATGCATATAACTTGCAATAACAGAATGCATTGTGACAAGTTTATGGGGGGTAAAAACATATTGTAGATACACTCTCAGAAAAAAAGGTAAAAAAGCTGTCACTGGGGTGGTATCCTTTCAAAAGGTACACCTTTGTATATTATTTAACCCTAACATTTGCATATTAGTACCTTAAAGGTGCATATTAGTATGAGTACCTAAAGTGTTTAGGTTACACTTTATTTTAAGGTGTCGTAGTTACATTGTACTTACTCAAATAAGTACTGAGTAATATTAATTAACTACTAACTATGGTCTTACTATAGAGTTATGGTCAGGGTTAGTTACTTGTAATTATGCATAATTTACTGTTATTACAATAGTAAGTACATGTAGTAACATGTAACTACGTCACCTTAAAATAAAGTGTTTCCAGTGTATATATTAATACCTAAAGTGTACATATTAATACCTCAAGGTACATAATAATATCTAAATGTACATATTAATACCTAAATGGCACATATAAGTACCCAAAGTGTACATATTAGTACCTAATGTGTACATATTAATATCTAAAGGTGCATATTAGTGCCTAAATGTAAATATAAAGATATAAATGGTAAATATTAGTTCCTTAATGATACATTTTAGTACTTTTTGTAAGAGTTTTACAAGAGTTTATTGACAGCTTTAGTGTACACATAGTGAACATATTAATACCTAAAGGTACATATTAGTATGTAAATTGTACATATTAGTACCTAAACTGTACATATTAATACCTAAACGTACATATTAATATCTAAAGGTATATATTAGTAACTAAAGTGTACATATTAGTATGTAAAGTGTACATAACAGTACCTAAAGTGTACATATTAGTACCTAATGTGTACATAATCTAAACGTGCATATTAGTACCTAAATGTACTTATTAGTATGTAAAGTGTACATATTAGTGCCTAAATGTAAATATAAAGAAGTAAATGGTAAATATTAGTTCCTAAATTATACATTTTAGTACTTATTAAATTAGTTCCATCCCATTAACAGCTTTAGTGTACACACAGTGAACATATTAATACCTAAATGTATATATAATATCTAAAGGTACATATTAGTACCTAAATGTACTTTATTAGTATGTAAAGTGTACATATTAATACCTAAAGATAAATATTAATATCTAAAAGTACATATTAGTACCTAAAGTGTACATATTAGTACCTAAAGTGTATATTAATATCCAAAGGTACATATTATTACCTTAATGTACGTTTTATATTAATATATAGACCTAAATGGTAAATATTAGTTCCTAAATTGTACATATTAGTACTTTTTAAAAGAGTTCCATCCCAGTGACAGCTTTTGTACCCTTTTTCCTGAGAGTTTAAAAACTGTAGATTATATATATAATTCAATAAATACTGAAAAGCATCACTAAAATAGTTCAAACTGTTTAAAATGGGACTGTTAGCCAATATTAATATTTCACAATATTGTTGTATATTTCTGCTTTTTAGAGTTTGTGCTCACGCTTTTTAGCACTATTTGTATGACATACAGCATAGAATGTTCCAAATCAGTCACTCAGTTAGAATGCTGCCTATGTAGACTGTAGTCAGCAAGGCAGCTGACTAGGTTTTGGACCAGAGCCTGTTTGTGTCCATTCTGTCACTGGTGTCTTGCAGCATTTCCTCATTGTAATTTGCTTTCAGTATTCCGTTTCTGGAATCTGAAACGTTTTATTAGTTCTTGAACATGGATGTGGTGCAGAGTGCTACTGGGAAACGCTGCGTGAGAGAGCGAAAGATAAAAGCGAGTGAGGGCGAGATGTGGTCAGAGATAGGTTTTGGCTTCACTCTGCTGGGTATGTCGAGAACTGCAACACCGACCGCTGTGCCATTCCATTTCTGATAAGACCGACTCATACACACACACGCACACACACACAAGTGCAAGTGTTCGCACCCATCCGATGTCTTTGACACCCTCCTCTGTCACACACACAGGCATAGGCGTAGGGTGTTGGGAATTGTTCTCCAGAGTGTGTGTTGCTGTATCTTGGCCACTGAGACACCCCATTCATCATTTTGTGGATCATTGGCTTTTATCTCCTAAAGCCGTAATAAAACTGACATTGGAGCAGAGGGGGTGAGAGAGGCAGAGACTGGGAGAAAGAGAGAAGGGAAGAGGGGGGAAGGAGAGGAATGGGGAAGCACAAGGTTAATTCACAGATTTCAATTTGGCTCCTGCAGGATACACCTCCAGTGTTCTGCACGACGCCAACCAGACTGAACAAATGTTGGACAAAACTCAAACTGAGGTTTTTTTTTTTTTAGCTCGAATGCGAGACAGAATAAGAGAGACTTTAAAGCCCTCTTCAATGGGACTGAGGGAGATTTTTGCTGCTGTTTTAGAAGCAAACCTGCCATTGGAACAAGACCAGTGATGATTAAAGTTACATTCTGAAAACAAGATTTAAAGGGATAGTTCACCCCAAAATAAAATTGTTTACTTTTGAATCGTTCCATGTGTCATCATTTACTCTGTATTTTCATTCCAAGTCCATATTAATTTCTTTATTTTGTTCTTGTTGACTTTAAAAGGTGTTTTGCAGAATATCCTCATAAATCTTTTCCTTACAGTGAAAGTGAATGGGGACTGGGGCTGTCGAGCACCAATATCACTAAAAAAGAGGTCCATACAACTCAAACTGTACACCAAGACTTCTGAAATCATATGATAGCTTTCTATATAAAACTGTTTATAATTAACATTACTGTTCAAAGTTAAGGGTCATTCTTATTATAGGGTCACTATAGGGTCTTTTATTCAGTGAGGATGCATTCATTATATGATCACAAGTGACAATAAAGACTTCAACATTTCAAATAAACTTTATTCATAAAAGAATCCTGAAAAAGGATTAAAACCCTAAAAACAGTTTCCGTTAAAATATTAAGCAGATTAATATTGATTTAACATTGATAATAATAAGAAATGTTTCTTGAGCACCAAATCAGCATATTAGAATGATTTCTGAAGGATCATGTGACACTGAAGACTAGAGTATTTAAATATGGGATGTTAAAACATGTCACACCAGGTTTGATATTAACGATTTGATTGGTCACAAGACACAGGAGACCCAAAGACAAGATTGACATTTCACATCATTGATGTCAAACCCAACAGGACCCATTTTGACCCATTATATGCTAACAGAAATTAGATTTGAGAAGTATGACAGAGAAGATTTTCAGTGAAAAAGTATTCAAAATTCACAAATCACATGATGTCAGAAGATTTTTAATATAGCACAATGCATATGGATCATTTTTATGATACTTTAATGCTGTTTTTGGAGTTTGACAGCTCCAGTCTCCATTCGCTTTCATTATTTTGATTTCATTGTACTGTTCACTTTAAAGTCATATAGGTTTGGAAAGACATGAGAGTGAGTAAATGACAGAATTTTCATTTTTGCATGAACTATCCCTTTAATATATATATTTTTTTTACTGGAAAACAAAACAAAGATGCCAACTAAGAATGGGATATTTACCATTTTTCTTTTTTCTGTCTGTTTTTCTCTTCCACAAACACAAACAACCGCATTCACGAATCCTCTCAAGGGCCACTGTAAAACATGCATAATGGACACACACACATAAGGGTGAGGTGGGGGAATAGCAGACCTAGTTTCAGCGAGCTCATGCGTTAAATCATGTCAGCCCTCATCGTGCCCGCAGCTGAGCTTACAGTTCAGCTACAGAGATGAACCATCTTCACCAGATCACCCTTCACTTGTCTACACCTCGCACGGCCATTAATCAAAACGTTGGTTTGAATATTTCATATCGCAGCAACTTCCTTGATCTGAAGGCCGGTGGGACAACACAGTGTGAGCTTATGAACCGGCCGTGGCGATTAATGTCCATCCAAAATCTTTATCGGATGCATTTTTCTCAGATGTTCATGTAATTTAAATCTGAAAGTTTTCTTTTGGTCTGTCAGCAGCTTGGGGAGAGTAAAGGTCCAAACCCGATGACCACAGTGGCCATGCCTGTGTTTAGCACCAAGAATGAAACGGTGGGGAGAATGTCTGTGTGTTTGTGTGTGACATGATATCTGTTGATCTAGCACATATTTTGAGTTTGAATAGACACAGATACATACACAATTAATATTAATGTATATTATAAAACTTATGTACAAAGTTTCCATTTGGAAATTTACTAACATTAATATTATTAATAATATTAACATCAATAGTAATATTATTTTAATGTTAACATTTTAAACCTAAATATCAAAATTAATGTATATATTAAAATGTATAAAAAGTTTCCATTTGGAAACTATAACACTATTAATATCAATATTAATTTTAATTTTGGTATTAATAATAATTAGTATTTGTTAAGTACAACTATCAATATTAATGTATATTTTAAAATGTATATTCTAAATAATAATAATTCTGTATAAAAGTTTCCATATGGATCTATTATAACAGTATTAATATTAATGCTAATTTTAATATTTTGATATTATTAATGATGATAATAATTAATATTTGTTAAATAGAACTATCAATATTTATGTATATTCTAAAACATTCTAAAAAGTGTTCATATGGAACTATAAAAATATTAAAATGATTGATATTAATATAATTGTTGTTTTTATATTATTATTAATATTAATAATTCATATGAGTTAAATATAACTATCAATATTCATGTACCTTCTAAAATGTATATTCTAAAAAGTTTCCACTTGGAGGCGTGAATGATTCATTTTGTTTTGTGAACTGAATCAACTGATTCATTGAAAAGATTTTTCATCCATATCTATTTGTTTAATCAAACTTGGTGGAAAACAATTAATAGTATGCTGTAACATTGATGGTGTGTTTCACTTATAATTCAGATTCATTGAGTTTTTACACAATTAATATCCACCATACAACAGCTTCAAAAGCCTTATTTTTTTACTTTACTTTAAACAGATTAAAAACCTATTAATATCAATGAGAATGAGAAGTGAACAAATGTGTACATGTGTGAAAATAAGATGATTTCACAGTATGTGTCTCTCTGCAGAAAAACCAAGGCATCCTGCTAGGCGTTGTGGGCACTGACATCCCCATTCAGGAGTTAATGAAAACCATCCCAAAACACAAGGTAGGATGTTACCACCAATAAATAGCCATGCATTCCAAAATCAATTTTAATCTGTTCAATTTTACACTCTCTGTATCTTAAAATGGGCTGAAGTGTGATAATGCTGTAATTTTTTTAATCTTATCTTCTTTTTTCCAGCTAGGAATACACGGATACGCATTTGCCATTACCAATAACGGATACATCCTGACACATCCCGACCTGAGGCCCCTGGTAAGGACTAATATGTTGTTCTGAGCCCATATCCAGCCTTATATTAGAACTATATTAGGAATATGATACAATAAACATTCAATTACATCCATACCCAAAAAAAAAAAGAAAAAAAGCTGGCTCAGGTAAAATCTACCCACACATGCAGTGTGTGCTTGTGAGAGCGCTGGTGGGACGCTGAAGTGCATCATGGGAGATGTAGTTTTTGTAATCCCAACCCTTTTCCTCTGATATATTGCATGCAGGAATAAAAGCCCATTCATGTGCCTGCCAGGGCTGATCAGAGCACTGAGGTAACTCACCCTTCGCAGGGACACCCCTCACCCCGCTCTCAGTCACCACGCGTGACTGTGCGTCTCTGTGTGTCGTGAACGTGTTGGTGTTCTCGTCGTAATGTGGCTCCAGTGCTACTGTGTATCAGTTTGTGTTTGCGTAGCGGTGGTGTGCATCAGTCAAGGCTTCTGAGTGTGTGTATTTACAGACCACACTGACTCTGTGTTGCTGAACAGGGACAGTGTTTACTGTTATTGAATGTGGTAAATGCTAAAATGAGTATTATTAGTGTAAGTAGCATTATGGCTGTTTACTATGAACTGGACTGGATTCAAGTGTGCACATAAAGTAACATTCTTATTAAAACTTTTAGCCAATTTTAGGCTCTGTTCCAAACCCTAGTTAGCTGACCATCTAGGCAACATTTTTAGACATTATAGGCAAACTCCCACCTTGGAGCAAATTTATGATGGATTTTAATATTAATGTTAGACATTATATAAAGTATGTTTTGTACATGCAAATCGCACGATGCATTGTAACAAGGGATTTTTTAATATATTGTAAAATAAAGTATAGAAAATTATAGAAAATAGCTCGATCTAATTAAAAAAATAACTATTTCATCTAATGTTTTGGTGTGCTTAGCAAAACTATTAAAAACCTTTTTTAATAATCGAAATAAAGATTAAATAAAACAAAATGTAAATATTTTTTTTAATTAAATGAAAATTTTAATCTTATTGAAATAAAATAAGTTAGGTTAAGTACTAAAATTACTAATATGAAAACCTGAATAAAAAAATGAAAGTTAATAGAACTATTTTTTTTAAATGCAATTTAATAAAAAATATAGCTACGAGCAGCAATTAAGGGGCCAAACACAAAAGACATGATGAGTCAAGCAAGCATGGCTGGGAGCATCAGACCAAGTGNATATTGTAAAATAAAGTATAGAAAATTATAGAAAATAGCTCGATCTAATTAAAAAAATAACTATTTCATCTAATGTTTTGGTGTGCTTAGCAAAACTATTAAAAACCTTTTTTAATAATCGAAATAAAGATTAAATAAAACAAAATGTAAATATTTTTTTTTATTAAATGAAAATTTGAATCTTATTGAAATAAAATAAGTTAGGTTAAGTACTAAAATTACTAATATGAAAACCTGAATAAAAAAATGAAAGTTAATAGAACTATTTTTTTTAAATGCAATCTAATAAAAAATATAGCTACGAGCAGCAATTAAGGGGCCAAACACAAAAGACGTGATGAGTCATGCAAGCATGGCTGGGAGCATCAGACCAAGTGCAACGAGTAATTAAAGACATTTTTAGATTATTTTAGTCAAAACGACTGAAAAATCATAAATACAATCAATAGTAATATGATTTAATAGCTTATCACTTTTGGACTGCAAGTTCGACCGACTATGGAATAATTAGTCTCAGCCTCAGACGTCATGCCCACGGACCGTTGGCTGAACGTCTGATGCATATGGCACGCTTATCTGGAAGCATTTCAGGAGTTTCGAAGTCATCATCTGGTTGGTTAAATTCTACAGGATGTCTGGGGAGACGTGCGTGTCGCGTTCTTTAACGGTCCGCCTGGAAACAAATGCTGTGACGCATTTGTCCCTCCTCGTAGAAGAACAACGCCGACGTGTTTACAACTGTGACAATGAGCGCTTACCAGGATCAACTAAACGCTGGATTTTCAAAAGTATTGTTGCAGTAAACTTGCACAATGTTCTCGAATTAATAATTTATAGATGCACGCCGGTCTGTTATTGTAGGGACATTGACTTTACATTTTCATGCCCCTAAACATAACGCGGAACCAAACGAATTGTGATTGGATGCGTTACATGTCAGTCAAACGTCCTCTTGAGCGGTTCTTGAAATGAAAGCTGCGATAGAGTCCAGACTTTCTGCCGTAAGTCTGAAGGTCTGGCTACATGAGACTATGGAATAATTGGTATCATTGTTCTCGGTATGACCCATGGAATCTATCAAGACCACTTTCATTAAAATATGCAAAATGAATCAAAAGCTATTAGCATTTTTGACCACAAAATGCTGTCTCAAAACTTTTTAAGTACTTTCAGGGCATGGTGCCAAAGACACATACCGAGTTTCGTAACGATACGCTAATTATTTTATAAAATACTACATTTTAAGACAAAATATTTTTGACATGCTCTTCGTCAAAATCATGCATGCGTTATTTGAGAACAGTTTTGTTTTTCAAAAAGCTTTTAATAACTTTTTGCCAGCATAGTCTGAGATTTATGTGAGACAATTTTGGTAAAAATCAAACGAACCATCTAAGACAAGTTCAAAAGTAGGTTTTTCGGAAAATTCAAAATGGTGGGAAAGTTTTCATGATGGAAAATGAAGTCATAGGGTGCAATTTAATCGTCTTGAGCCAAGGAATCAGGAAAAAATAATTTTGTTTCTAACCCTTAAAGCTCAAAAATTATTAGCATAAACATGAGTATAATTTTGACAGTTGGTGGCGCTAGAGAGATTGAGTTAGAGACTCCAAATTGCTGTGGTTAATGTTCAGACTGTCGTTTATCTGTGTGCCAACTTTTTACCATACGGTTATATGGGCCGTAATAGACTCAAGGAAAAGAATAATAATAGGAAAACTAACAGATACAATAGGTGCCTTCTCACCAAAGTGCTTGGCCCCTAATGACAAAAGCACATAACAAAATTAATAAAACTTAAGCTTTTATTTTAATATTGCGATGCACCATTCCCTTTAAAATCAGTGGATTCACAGCATTTTCAGTGGCTTCTCGTGTTCTCCATGTAAAGAGCACTATGTGCAAAGCACTGTTAACTGTAATGTACATGGAGTATTTGAATTCAGTTACTTACTCAGAGGTTCCATTTCAGTTAGGATGCTGCCTATGTAGACCGTAGACAGCGAGGCAACTCATTTGGGATTGGAACAGAGCCATTGACTGACTAAAACCAATCTGAGCAAAAAAGATTAGACAGATTATTTTGACACAGATCTCTATAAGCCTAATATTGGCTGGTCTGATAGTGTGTAAACAAAACTCATTTCCTTGCACCACAGTTTCTCAATCCTGCTCCTGGAGTCCCTCAGCACTGCACATATTGGATGTTTCCCTTATGTAAAGGTGCTGTAAACAATTTTTTCTTGAATACCACACATAAAATGCCCCGACTACTGATAGATATCACTAAAATAGGTGTCACACCTGTCTCAGTGACAGCGCCAGACTCTGTAAACAGTAAATGAAAGAGTCAAGGAAGCAATGCATGCTTTTAAGCCTATCAGAAAACCAGTCAATCAGAAATGTTTTGTGCCTGTCTATCATTTACTACGTTTGGGATTGCTTTGATCGTTTTAGAGAGAGGCCGTGTGGTTGAAGTTAGCAAAATGGTGAAACTGAGCAAATTGTTTACAGCACCTTTAACACGCTTCATCATCTGATTAGACACCATAAATGTGCAGTACTAGTGGGAAAGTCATGGAGCAGGAGTGAAAAAACTTAGACTAATGGCCTCTATCACCACGCACTGTACGTTTCTGTCTCCATCTTGTTACCCGTATGACCCCAGTTCCTAACTGTAAGTGCACTGCCGTCCTCTAAAGCACTTCCTGTCCTCTGTGTGTCTCTTCCTGCAGTACCAGGAGGGCCAGAAGAGGAAGAAACCCAGTTACAGCAGCGTGGACCTGTCCGAGGTGGAATGGGAGGACACTGAGGATGTTGTATGGACCAGTTTCTATGTTTTTACACAATGAGTGCAGACAATGCAATACACTTAGACAAGGCCCGTTCACACCTAGAACGAATACTATAATGATAACTATATTAGCGTCCACACCAGCGGACGATATCGTTCTGTTTATTCTAAACACGCACTGCAGTTTTGGCGTCTGCCGCTTAAATGCTTTAACTCTTTAAAGCAGGATGGATTCTCATTGGCTGTTTTTATCGTTTATTAGCTGGAAAAAATCGTTCTGATATTGATTCCAACGATATTGTTTCTCTGTCGTTATCGTTATAGCTGTTATAGAAGATTGTTTCTGCCATGAAATAAAAAATAAAAAAGGTAATTGCAACTTTTTATCTCACAATTCTGACTTTTTATCAATTGCGTGTTATAATGTCCAATTGTGAGGGGAAAAAGACTGACGTTTTTTCCTCAGAGTTGAGTTTATATCATGCAATTCTGACTTTATAACTTGCAATTGTAAGTTTATATCTAGCAAGTTGGTAGACAAAAAGTCAGAATTGTGAGATATAAGGTCAGAATTGCATGATAAAAACAGATATCTCGCAATTCTGACTTTATAACACAATTCTGACTTTATATCAAGCAATTCTGACTTTATAACTCGCAATTGCGAGAAAAAAAGTCAGAATTTTGAGATAAAAAGTTGCAATTACCTTTTTTATTTTTATATTTAGTGGCGGAAACAAGCTTCCATAAGTTGTGGTGTGGATTCTGCTATTCTTTTATATTTAGAATGGTTTTTAGAGCTATATCTTTATCGTTATAGTTATCGTCCTTGGTGTGAACTGGCCTTTAGACCAGAAACATACTTTATGCAAATACACAGACGCAAATGCATTGCAGGTGCTCAGTCCTGTTGTACATTAGGTTCAAGTAATTGCATGAGGTGTTTTGCATCTTAAGAGGTGTTGACATACAGTATTAACATGAATAAGTGCTGCTTCACTGCTTCATAAATGTGTTTGTTTGTAGTTGCGCACAGCAATGGTGAACAGACGAACTGGCACTTTTTCAATGGAAGTAAAAAGAACAGTGGACAAAGGGGTAACGTTTTATCATTGCTTGCAAGAATTTTTACAATTCCAGATTAATGATATACAATCTTAGTGTCATATTAAAAAAAAAACATTAGTTTCATAACAAAATATAAAAAATACATCTCACATGAGTGCTTTACTTTATAATTTTTTATCTTTAAATTTGTTCCCCACCAGAAACGTGTCTTGACGATGCACAATGATTATTACTACACTGATATTAAAGGAACTCCATTTAGGTAGGTCGTGTCTTGTATATGTACATTTTTATCAAATGTTTGCTTAAAACTGTATTACATTTGAACAAATGGTGATTAAAAGGACGTGACATTGTGATGATGAATATGTGACTTTTGAAATGGTGTTTTCTGTGTGTTTTGTAGTGTAGGTGTGGCGCTTTCAAGAGGACATGGAAAATACTTCTTCAAGGGAAATGTTTCTCTAGAAGCCGGTGAGGATTTTGTTTACTAGCAAGAATTACGAAAACCAAGGAAGTTCATTTTTATGGTTAAAATGCTTGAATATAAATTCTTGTCTTATAGCTATGGATCACATATATTTTTATTAGGTTTCTTTCTATGAATTTCTATGAATTATTTAATTTCTTAGCAGTCCTATTAAAGGTCTGATATTTTGAAGTTTGGAGATTGTTTCACCATTGTTATACAGTATCTTGATTTTCCATTTTCCTATAAATATATGTAATCCAGAGAAATGTTAAAAATTCATATTTTTTTTGTTGACCCTTTGCATATTTTTATGAACAATGTAGGAACAATTCAAATACTTAAGACTTTTATTGGTATATTTATATTGCTCTGTGTAATTTTCATATAATTGAGATACTATTTTACTTTCCATTAATATTTTGAATTAGTATTCCAAATTTTAATTTTAATTTTAATAAAAGTTTTAGTAATTTTGTTGTTTTTGACATTTTTAATATTTTTAAAAAATATGTTTGTATAGAGTTAGACTAAATGAAAATAAGAAATCTTGTCTTGGCAACTAGCTTAAATAAGTTTAAATTTTTATATAATTTATTTGATTTCAGTTCATTTTATTTCAAGTAACTGAACTTTTTTTTAATGGTTTTTGTTTTAGTTTTAGTTAACTATAATAACCGTGATTTGCTGAATCATTTATTCCTTTTATATTGTCTTATGAACCCTTTATATATATTCACAACCAGAATAAAACCTCAGATTGTATTTCAGAGTCTAATGAACAATAAATAATATGATATTTATAATAAGGTGAACAGATCTGTTTTCTTGAGATCTTCCTCTCCTCTGGCCTGAAAACACAAATATCATAATTCTGACAGATTAACTGTCAATGCTCTTTTTTAACAGCGCTGCTTTGAGAAACTGGACATCTCAATTTCTTTTGCTCTGTCCCTCTTTCTCAGATTTACCTATAAGTATCCAGGAGTGTTCCTGATAGCTCCAGTTCATCTGTAATCCTCTATAAGCTATAATCCACACTTTTTTCTTTTTAGGTCTACATGATCTGGAGCAACCAGATGTTGCCCTTGCTGATGAATGGTAAAGACCTCTATTGACACTCATTGTATAGGCTAATACTCTGTTACTGTTATTAATCACATAAGTATTAAATATTGTGCTTTTTGACGTTTTTGTTTCAGGACGTACTGTAACACAGATGAGCGTCATGAGCATCGTCACCTGACTCAAGTTCAGGCCATCAAACTGTACATGACCAGCCGTAAACCACACCTCAAATGTGAGCAGCATTTTAGCTGATCCTTAATGTCAATGTGAATTCAAAATTAACCCTGTTTACTTTCTTATTGTGATCAATTCATCAGTGCATATTATTCTAAGGAGAAACATTTGTCTTCATAATCTTTCATCAAGTTGTTCTGCCTCTGAAATGATTTTACTTTCAGCTCAGTTTTCAGTTAAATGAGCTCAATTGATTGGTTTTACAGCTTAAACTTCTGTGGTAACGTCATACTGCAGTATATACAGGAGCAGATGCTCCTGCAAAAGTTTTACCACTTTGTCCTTCATCTAAATCTTACACCTTGCTTACAAATTACCTCAGTTTGAACTCTGTCCTCATTAAAGTTGGTGTCCGACAAGTATTATGGAGTGTGTAAATGTCCTCTTGTGTGTTGTAGGTGACAGAGAGCTGATTCAGCAGGTTCTGTTTGACGCTGTGGTAACCGCTCCCTTAGAAGCGTACTGGACTGGACTGGCCCTCAATAAGTCTGAGTGAGTTTGGACTTTTACTCTTTACTCGTTAATGTTTACTAAATTAATTTGAAAAGAGCCATATTTCATACTTTTAAAGTTTATTTGACCAAAAAAATTATTTCCTTTTACACAACCATGTTCCACCTTTGGTCTGTCTCTCAAATCTAAAAAGGCTGTTTTTGCAGCTTATAGTTTTTGGTAAATGGTGTTGGTTGACTGGGTAGGAAAACTTTGTTCATGTTAGAGGCAGTCTAACATGCTAAAACTGTTTTTTTTTTTTTTTCAACAGGAACTCTGATAAAGGGGTTGAGATCGCTTTCCTCGGCACCCGCACTGGTCTTTCCAGAACCAACCTGTTTGTGGTTCCCGAGCTGCTGACCAATCAGTGAGTACTAATGACAGATTCTGATCACATTACAATGTCCAATAAAAAGCCTCAATAAGCGTAAATGGTGAATGATGAAGTAAGATATCCTCTATGGTTGCACGTTTTTGCAGAGATTTTCTCACCGCTGAAGACAGGGAGGGCGTCTTTAACGCAGATCACTTTCCTCTGTGGTATAAAAGAGCCGCAGAGCAGGTGCCCGGCACATTCGTGTACTCCATTCCCTTCAGTTCAGGTATGATGCTCAAGTACATCAACACACATGCAAAGTCTTCATGTCATGCAACATATTTCAAGTATTCAAAGATGACGTCGTGCAGAAAAAATCAGTTAATGAGTATTAGAATGAATTAAATTTTGTAGATAGATAGCTAGATATTTCAGGTGGATCTTCAGAATTTCAGTTTTATGGCACACTAGTAAATGTCCGTGTAATGAAAGTTGGTTACTGTTGATGTAATAGCGCATCAGTGTGGTTTGTTACTCTAGCTGCACTGTACTGCTTTCCTCACGCAGACTGTCTGCTTATCTCTCTTTCCTTCGCCTGTAATTAATGTGCCCTACTTTTATGTTCACGCAATGTGTGTGTGTGACAGATCAGGATCATTACATCCCACTCAACAGCTCTTGGGCTCCTTATCACAAAGACAGTGCTGATCTTCCAACTCTCTCTGATCAAACACTCTCCCTCATCTGCCTGTAACGCTATAAATGAGCTCTGTTTTATCATCTAACTGAGTGTTTGTTTCAATCCATGCTGCTTTTGATCTGAATATGCAAACGAAGCAGTCGCTCTTAATAGATTTATGCTCATAAATATTTATGCAAATAAATGCTGCCCTCTAGTGGTTATGACGTGCCTTTTATAGCAATGGATAGAGCTTCAGGATTCAGATTTTATACCAGATATCCCAGCACAAACTAAATATTCAGTAATGGAATTTCATTATGAACCAGTATTTTATTCAGTCTGCATCGTATTTTCTTTTACTGTTTGTTTTTTGAATATTGCGGAGGTCATTTGACCTGTCCATGTTGGCATTAGTCTAATTTAACTAGCTTGTAAGTGACAGATGAATTTGCACTTAATAGTACTTTTTTATTGGACATGTATCAGCTATAATAGATATGGAAACACGTTTTTAAGCCTGATTATTTTGCGTTCATAATTACATATGATTATATGGTAAGTTGCATTTTATTATTTATATTTAGCATTGCTTTTCTCCTCAGAACAGACCTGCAATCCATTTTTGGGTCATAAATTAGCAGTTGAGAACCATTTCTTTAGTGGATTTTTTCAGATTTCATGTTCACTGATAAATATACTATAAGAGGGCATTTTTGTTAATTTGTGATATTTATTTAAAGGGGGTGAAAATAAGAGTGTGGTTTTGGCAAGCACAGCTATCCAACTACTAGATGACAGGAAGTCTCCTATAGTGGCAGGTATATGTTTTCTTACTTCAAAGCAATATGATTATTATATATTGTTTTTTAAATGTATTGTTGGCTAAAATGCAACTAACTTACACTGAGCAGAGCTAAACATCATTTTATTAAATGTGTTTTTTATGACACCCAAAGCTGTGGGAATTCAAATGAAGCTGGAATTCTTTCAGAGGAAATTTTGGACGGCCAGTCGGCAGGTAAGCACAGATATATACGCTCATGGAAATATATATATTTATCAGACCTGATCTTCTAAAACTGATGTGTGCATAACAGCTCTGTTTGATGTGTTTATGAACAATAATGTACAAGAGAGAATGCTAGATAAACTAATGTTACTCTTTATAAGCAAGTATTTGCATATAAATAACATTAATGTATGCATTTGCTTCATGTCTTTACCATTGCATCTGTCCACGCAGTGTAATGCTCTGGATGGCAAATGTACCATCAGCTGTGATAATGAGGTAAATGTGACTCTCTTTCTCTCCCCTTGGCCATATTTTCAATGATGGTGCTCATAAAATGGCCTGTATTCTCCACATACTCATTATACAATGGACATTTCTGAAACATGACAGACTTACTAGATCTGCACTGCACGTAAGATATATGACAATGCCTAATCGCATTTCTCATTTTAAATTCAGTGTCTTTTATTAATGGCTTTGGTATAAAAGCTATAAAATGCATATTATGCAAGTCTTTTTGCATTTGGCCTAAAAACATTTCAAAATGTAACTGAAAATGCGCTTTGAAAAGTTCAGTGTAGGTTTGTAGTGATTAAAGAAGAACACAGCTTGTCAAATCATATATTTAACTGAATATTCTACCTTTCTCACTCATATTAGGACATTAAATGCTATCTCATAGACAACAATGGCTTTATCCTGGTCTCTGAAGACACTTCTCAGGTATTGCATATGGACAGTTGAATCACAAGAGCTGTACATAAAACCATTCATTATCAATGTTGTTATGAAATGGGGCATAATGTCCATAATGTGTTTCCCACAGACTAACCTCTTCTTTGGAGAAGTGGAGGGAGCTGTCATGAACAAACTGCTTCTGATGGGCTCATTTAAAAAGTGAGAGATGAAAGCACTCAAACACACACAATGAAAGTATACACTGTTCATATTTTAACCTTAGGTCAGTAATAAATCTGTTAAATTAATTAACCTGCATAGTCAAGCTTCAAGCTTTTTCACTGTATATCTGTAAATCCAGTGTAAACACTCTTATTTGCATATTTATGAGGTTAGTAAGACTGGTCGGTACAGCACGCAACAAGTATGCATCCTTTTAATAACTATAAAAATCATTAAAAGTATTATCTCTTCATCTCTCTGGAACACTGTAAAAAGTATTTTTGTTGTTAAAAATATCAAAACATCCCTGAACAAGGTAAATTGAGGCTCAATTTGTCCATTTCTTTTTAGAGAATATATCCCAAATTATTTTTCTTATCCTACTGGAAAATAGTTTTTTGTTTGAAGCATAAATCTCTCTAAATTAACTTATATTTAGATCAAAAAACAAGCTTACAGAATTCTCTAATGTTTTACTTCATGAATATTTAATGAGGCCTCCATTGTTTAGCTTAATATTGGTTGTCTGTCCTTTAATAACTTATTCTAACACCACATTGTTTCAAAATTTATATTTTAGCACTAAAATATGTCGGAAGTGGTGCTAAACTTTCAATAATACAAGCATTAAAGAGTCCATATTATGCCCTTTTACAAAGTCTTGATTTTGCTTTTGGGGTCTACCAGAATAGGTTTCATGCTTTAATGTTCAAAAAGCATTATTTTTCACATATTTGACATTGTTGCCGCACCTCTCTTCTAGGGCTGGGCGATATATCGCATGCGATTGTCACGCACATTTCGTCAGTAAAGCCGGTTCCCTGATTACAGCAAAATCGCCATCACCTGCTTTCAAATGGAGCGGCATTTAATAGACAGAACCGTAAGTTCACTGACAAGCAATGCAATATCGTGTTCATTATCGCAGATGAATCGCCTTCTATAATGAACGCGATATTGCGTGGCTTGTCAGTGAAGTACGGTTCTGTCTATTAAATGCCGCTCCATTTGAAAGCAGGTGATGGCGATTTTGCGGTAATCAGGGAACCGGCTTTACTGACGAAATGCGCGTGACAATCGCATGCGATATATCGCCCAGCCCTACTCTCTTCCCAGTCTGTCAGTAACGCTCTGGGGTGCGTTTCCCAAAGCGAACTATGGTCGCAAGTTCTGTCGTTACCAATAGAGTTCAATGGGATTTACGACCATAGTTGACTAATGATGCTTTCGGGAAACGCACTCCTGTTTAGTTTCCGTCTCTATGAAGCCCCTCTTTCTGAATTGAGCGACTGGACCAGTGTGTTGCGATTGGCCAACTGCTTTAAGATTGTTTCAGAAATGTCACGCCCCTTTCCATAACCAGAATTTTCAACAAACTAGTACCTCAACTCAACCAGGCTTCCCCCGCTTTCTTTTTGCATATGCCTTGGGCGGGAATTATTTAAATGAGGAATATTGTGACGTGTTTGTTCCCCGAAGAAAACTAAAGACTACAATGGAGGCGTTTCATGGAGTTCAGAAACAGTGCCTTTTCAGACATTCTCAAACAGCAACATTACACACTAAAGAAAGTTGAAAATATTAAAAAGCATAATAGATCCTCTTTAAACATTCCGTAACCCAGGGTGGATTTAACCTGGGGTTAAATAAGAAATTAACCCAGGGTTGAGTTTAGTTGTAAATCTGTTTCTGCTTTTGTTCCTGTTAGGATTAATTTGTATGACTATCAGGCACTGTGTAAAGAGTACGCAGGCAGCAGTGACAGCGCACGCACTTTACTGGATGTGAGTACGCTATCATCTGTGCTGTAGTGTTTGACTTCAGTGCTTCTGGATTCTATTTCCTGTCTCCATTGACACGCTGCACTCTTCCTTTCAGCCCTTCACCACTGTGAAATGGCTCTTGACAGAACTTGTCATGTGAGATAAAAGCCTTTTGCTTTATAATTATTATTGTCAGCTTGGGATTTTCAGGCTGTGTTTCTGAATGAGAATGTGTCTTTATTGCAGATTTCTGCTGGAGTTTAACCTGTATAGCTGGTGGAACTGGGACACGACAGTCAAAGGTATCAGTCCATATATGACATGTTAATGGGGTTACATGCTCCTGTGAGCATGCCCTTGTTATTTCCCATTTCTTCCACATGATATATAATAGATTTAAATCTAATAAAGGGCTAAAAAGACTATAAATCTCAATTAATCTGTAGGACAATGGCATATTAATCACACATAGCAGAAAATGTAGTTTATATACACTGTCGTGTTGGCTATCATGACCATAATGCGAACCAAAAACAATATATATTAATAATGATATATTGTTTCAGTTATAAATTATGGAAAGTATTTCAATTTATGGTTCAGTATTTTCAAACACTGAACCAGACTGTTTAAATGTTGAGCAAGCAATCTCATTGGCTGCGGGATCAGCAGAGGCCAATCAGCTTGTGCCATGTGGTAATGGTATGATTCTTGCAGATTGCATGTAAAGAAGTTTAATGACTGAACTAGATATATCTAATTGAATGTGTTTTAAGTCTGAGGAAGATTGAGATATGCATTAAAGCAGATGGTTGAGTTGCACTGAGTATTTTTTCTTTCATGTGTGTAGCCCAGAGAGCTCAGAGGACAATGATGGTGCCGTGTGACACAGAATACCCAGCCTTTGTCTCTGAGCGCACCATCAAAGAGACCACAGGGAACATTGACTGTAATGGCTGTATACGGTGAGAACATCTGTGTGTGTCTATGAGTATGCATGCTTATTTATAATGCACAGCATAAGTGAGTGGAAAGTGGGTTTTTGCTTTGGTTTAAAACTCAAATGACTTTGAAATGAAACTGATGTGAGTTGCAACACTAATGCATTTGCATGTTCTAATGAGAACGTTGTGCTGTCCTTGAAGTGGTATGGCTAAAAAAAGGCTGCTATTCTAGCATTTGCTTTTTGAAAATGCACTTTTATATTTAGCTAGCACCTCTCACTATGTAAAGGTTATCAGTCAAGCAACAACTGAAGTGCTATAAACCGCACTTGCTAGCACTTTATAATAACTTTATATGATAATATATCCATTTATATTTTTTTGTTTTAATATTTTACATTATATGATCATAAAATTATATCACAATACATTTATAACATGAAAACAAAACTATGATTAGTTTGCTATATTAATTTAAAGCTGCAGTAGAATAAAATGTTATCAAAATTCTTAACATTCTAACCTATCATGACACATATATTTAATAGAAAGTATAAAATAGAAAGTAAAAATATTGAATATACAACCGAGAGGCCTCAGATGTGAACATGTATCATCCCTCTCACAGTCACCTTCATGCTTCTAATTAAAGAGCGTCTGGTTAGAACTGTGAGAGAGGCACAGCCACATATAACTGACTCCTTTCTGCAGAATGCTGTTTTAGTCTACATGTGGTTATTTTGCTCTCAATAGTTGCAGCCGAATGTACATCTGAGAGTGTAAATATAGCGTGATCTGACAACATTAAACAGAGCTGCGTTTCTCACGTCTTTATTTCTGACATAAAGTGCTGTGTGTTAATTGTAAAGTGGGTACGAAAATCACTCTTCTTTTTTCTGTTTTCGCACTCAGGACGTTTGTGATTCAGCAGATTCCCAGCAGTAACCTGTTCATGGTGGTTGTTGAGAATAAATGTGACTGTGGTTCCGCCTCTCCGGTTACCATGGAGCCCATTGAGATCATTTATATCCTTTCATAAACTAAAAACATCTGCTTGTTTGAATGTGGAGTTTTAACATGAGTATTTGTATAATTGTCAGCCTTGACCTCTGAGCACATAATGAGTCTCTGAAGTGCGACAGACTGAAGTTTCAAAAAGATCGCAGACGGCCACAGTCCTGTCATCCATTTCATCCGGAGGTACAGTGTGTATTATATATATAATAACCTTATCATAGATGCACTTCATTATCACCATTATTTTGTTTTAAATATATAAAATAAATAGTATAAAACATAAAAGTAGGCCAAGTATGGCTGCCCCTTAAAGATTAGATCGAATCCCCCCCATGTCATCCAAGATTAAATTATTCAGTCCAAGATTTTTCAGTCAAAAAGAAATTAAGGTTTTTGAGGGAAACTTTCCAGAATTTTTCTCCATATAGTGGACTTCAATGGGGTTCATGGGTTGAAGGTCCAAATTTTAGTTTCAGTGCAGCTTCAAAGAGCTCTACATGATCCCAGACGAGGGATAAGGGTCTTATCTATTGAAAATATCAGTTATTTTCTAAAAAAACAAAAACAAATTATGTACTTTCTAAACACAAATGCTCATCTTGCACTAGCTCCGAGATACGCATTATGTTATCACGTTGGAAAGGTCACGAATGACGTACGCGGAAGTACTGACCCAGTAGCAGGGTAGGGGTAGGGCGAAAAACTCATTTTCTCTTCCAACTTAAAAATCGTCTGACATTGTTGTTTTTATCTTTTTTTTGAAAAGGGTGTTTGACTTAGTCTTTGCACGTTCGCTTTATAAACACTAGATTGGTACTTCGGCCTACGTCACACATGACCTTTCCAACGTGATTACGTAATGCGTGAAGTCATGGACACGCATTGCAGAGATAATGCAAGACGACCATTTGTACTTAGAAATTATATAATTTTTTATTTTTATTTTTTTTAGAAAATGACCGATCATTTCACTAGATAAGACCCATATTCCTCGTCTGGGATCGTGTAGAGCTCTTTGAAGCTGCACTGAAACTGAAATTTGAACCTTTCATTGTTCCTCAGTGAAGTGCACTATATGGAGAAGAATCCTTGTTTTCCTCAAAAACCTTAGTTTCTTTTCGACTGAATAAAGAAAGACATAAACATCTTGGATGACATGGGGGTGAGTAAATTATCAGGAAATTTGAATTCTGAAGTGAACTAATCCTTTAATAGTAGACCAAATGTTAGAAAAGGCTTAGTCAACTCCACATGAAGTGAAGTCACACAGTCTGTGACAGACAGATCGATAATACGGCTGGTCCATGTGGTAATTATCTCGGGCAGGAAATCCAAAGTGTGAGATCATTTGGAGAGGGTAAAGGATGACCCCAAAAAAGTGACATGACAGATCGATAATACGGATAATACATGCAAACTCTGCTGGAAAACTTTAGTCTATCATTCATTGACATCAAACATGGCTTACTGTATCATATGAAACATGGCTTATCATTTAAAACACAACTATAACGCTAACCTAGATAAATGTGCACTATTATTAGCCTCATAACCAAGCCTGTGTCCGAATATGCCTACTTCCATACTGTATAGTAGGCGAAAAACCTGATATGTGAGCAAAGTAGTATGTCTAAATTCATAATATTCATAAAACAGTAGGTGAAAAGCACCTGGATGACCTACTACTTCCTGCAAGATTTTGAAGTGTGCTTCCAATGGACACTTTACTATCAAATGAGACCATGCGTCAAGAGATGCAACTGACGCCGTAGGTCACATGACTGTGACACCATGGCAAATGTAGCATTTCTCTTTATAGGCGCTTTGACGAGCCAGTGTCGTCAACATCATCTTTGCAGTCGACACCGACTCAGAAAACACTGGTTATTATTATAAAAATGCAACTAGTTGACTAATGGCTTAAATAAATGACTATCATTCGAAAATCTTTGGTCGGCAACCCAGACATGAAAACATGAATACATGATTTATATTAATTGCAGTACCTGTGAGTTCTGATAAAGTTAATGCATAAATAGTAAAGTTTCAAGTGTGCTTACGTTGGTAGAACCCCATTCAATACATGTAAAATGCTCATCCACATCACGACTGAAAGAAAGTACACTCAAAATAATGTCAGTGGGCCATTCACACTTCAATTTCACTCCTCTTGTGGGCTTTCAGCTCATCTGGAGTCATTTTGTAGCTGAAAGTTGAATCTAATAAAGAGTATAAATGTATGTGGGTTGTGTTGACTTTTAGCGTTCTTTCCTGACTACTTAAAGGTGCTGACTATTTAGGAAACATGCTAAGTTCAAATACTTTGCTACAGCCAGTTATTCTACTTTAAAATGTCCCACCCACTGCCAATTTACACAATAGTATTTCGACTCCCCGGGTTGCCAGTTAGTGGAAAACACAGCGTATTGCAGCCATGGGAGCCATGCAAATCACTATCCATCTAAAAAGCTCTATGACCAGAGGCATATTAAAACACGGATTAATACTGGAGATGCGTTTGAGAAACGGAATTGGCTTAAAGCCCAGAAAGAGGTTTTTCGCTTTCTGGTGTCAATTGCGCAAGTAAACAATGTTCCTTTTGCACTTCCTCAGTCTGGCAACCGGCATGAGTGTGGAGTCTGAGGAGGAGGGGGCGTGGGAAACAACTCTTTCCAGTATTTTAAATTTGGACTGCAGATCCCCTTTCAACCACTAGCTGTCAATATCACATACTGCACCTTTAAGACTCTACCAAATGTGATTTGCTAGCCCTAACTATATATATTTTTTTCCAACAGGAGAACGCTATGGAATGTGGATCAGCGAATGCTTTGAGTTTTCCACTGGTGGCCATTTTATTCCCAGTATTGACGCTCCTGGTCAGCAGGTGACCTCTGACCCCTGCCTTGACCCATTAGGCTTACTATACACTCAAATCAGAGAGCCTTGCTTCCGCCAAACATGAAGTCTCAGTCTACAGAGACAAAATCATCTTTGTGATGTCTGGAATACTGAAGATAGATGATATTTATTACCGTCAAAGACAGTGTTAGAATGTGCTGAGTGTTTTATTCTTACATGTGGACCAGTGAACACACCTGGATATGAGTGGCCGCCACGAGCCGTCGCAGCTAAACGCAGTCCATGTAGCTGTTCTTCAAGGTTCCTTCATACACCTCAACTTTAGTCTTAATCTGTACTGTTAAGCACAGACAAAAACTGAGCAAAAATGTAATTTATTTAATTATTTTTTGCCTGCCTCTCAGATTGATTTGGCATTTAGTTTGAAGTTTTAAGATGCATGACGTGATAAAAATAGGAATATTTCACAGTGCTGTTTGTAAGAATAGCATACATTGTCATCAAAAGATGAGATGTGGATTCTTCACAAACTTTATAAGTTTTGCCTGCCTAAAAAAAGTACTTGGAAAATAACTTTTAATTGCCTATTCCCTTTACATCAAAGGAAAGCCATGTTATGTAAATAAAAACATATTTTCCATCAGTTTTCGATTGTTTAATTAAATTCTCTGAATACACTACGTGAATTCTTTGGGTTATGATAAGGAAGGGATCTTTAATTTCTCTTAGAGAACCAGTCACGAAAGCAATAAAATCTGACAACATTGATGTCAAAGCTTTTCATTGCAAAGCACACAAAACTTACATTTATGGTAAATAGTGGCAGCATGGTTGCCAGAAATTCACTGTAAAAATAGTGTTTGTGGTGTTTACGGTATTGTATATTGGTGCCTGTATATTGTAAAATGTATATTCAATTAATGGTATAATGTTAGTATACCAATTGACTTGAATTACCAAAATAAGCTTTCATTTTGTAATGAAAAATGTACTGATAACCACTATGATAATACAGACAGTAAAACAGAAAGTCACATGATGAATCAGAGTGGCTTGTCCATAAAATTCAGCCAATACTCATGTTTATATGGTGCACAAGGTCATACACACAAAGATACTAAAACAATGCAGTGAACATTAATTAGATAACTTAAATTGTAACACAAAACATCTTAATGTACATTATTCATTGCAAACTGAAATACATTTATTAAATAAAATATAATCGTATCAAGTCATGTCACACAGGGACTTCAGGAAATGTCCTTTTACTGTTTTTCACCGTAAATATATATATATATAATTCATGAAAATATATGATAATTCATCGTCTTTACTTTCAAAACCCATAAATTTCACAGTTAAAGGGGTCATTATGACATGAAAAATCTAATTTTCCTTGATCTTTTGACATATAGAAATAGTCTTTGTATCATGAAAACATCCTGCAAGTTTAATAGCTTAAAACGTCCTCAGTATAAACAAAGCATTTATTTAATAAAGTTCCAAAAACGGTTCATTTGGATATTGTGGGATCTGGCGTCACACCGGCGAATCGGTTTACATCATCAGACTTCACTTTCCACTGGAACAAGTGGATGGTTTGTTTTTATTGGCATCCCGGATCGCGTCGGAGAATTAGGCCTATATGTTTGAACACATAACATTAAACAATGAACATTTTACTGTGTTTTGTAAATGAAGGCACAGTATAATGGAAAGTTTGCAAAGAAACTTTTGTTGAAAGATGAAGCAGCCAACTGTATTGGATCCATAGACTGAAAAAAAAGATTGATATCGTTGTATTGGATCTGACAGAAGCTGCATTCCAAACTGTAAGTAAACAATTTCATCTGTAAGTTATATTGTGGTTTTATATGGATAATGTTTTCAAAGCAAAGCCTACTTTTTTTCATGGAATGACATTAGTTAAACATAATGGTGGCAGTTTACAGACAAGCCATACATTTTCTATTAAAACAGATAATTTCAGACAAAGGGATGGCTAAAAATAAATAGTATTAATATTAAATGCGATATTTTAAGTCCAATATTAAGTGGTTCCACACCAAGCGCTGAATAATGAAAGTAAACACCTATTTTTCTTCAAGTAAAGAAACTTTATAATGGATATACTGTACATAATGAAACAACAGAGGCTCATCAGTGCATCTTCACCAAACTGTAGACTTGATCTGCTGCATTTTAATGAACTGGTCTGTCAGGGATCCTGCAGTACAGGTGGTAAACATTCTTAAAGAAGAAGAAAGAAAGATAGAAAAGACACACAGGATAAATATCTTGGTATTCTGTTCATGATGGACAACTTATTTGGTTATGTGGGTTTGTGGTGTGACAGTGTTCACACAAACCTCATTTTCTTCTGTATTTCCCTCTTTCTGTTGTTTATTGACCAAAACACCTGTAATGCAGTGCAGAAGCATCATAAAGAACATGTTTTGACCTTAATGAACAAACTCTGTCATAAAGCTTTAATGTATTTTAAGCTTTGACACTGCACAGCAGAATCTTCTCTTCTCAGACTCAAAGCAAGTAAGTAAGTAAAGTAAGAATATATATAAAACAACAGTGTTGTGATGAATTCAGTATTTGTTCTGTATGAGCTCATTGAGATTGAGTGGGTCCAGTTTCTCAATGCTTATATGTGAGCATCATAAATGCTGTTTTTGGACTAGTGAGGAAGTTTTGAATTGTGAATCCACAGTGTGTTTTCATATAGGTTTAGTACTAGTATTAGTAGGTTTGATTCGTCATGATATGACCACTTGAATGAAAGAAACATTTTATTACCTGAGGGCTGGTACATTGAATTTTCAGACATAATGAAAGAGGAAGTCGCTGTGGGATCTGGAGTGTTGTCCTGATGGGAATCTGGGTGTTCGAGGCCTTTGGAAGAACAACATGATGAAGAGGGTCAAACAGAGTCAATAGAAAACCATCCAAAACAACTGGACAAATGTGAAATAGATTCTCCTAAAGCTTCAAATGTGATGTATGAAGCTGCGTTACACTTTGACGACACCAAACACAATCAATGCATGTCTTGATACCAAACATGATGCACCATGATTGAATGAGCATATTTGCAAAATAGATGTGAGAGCTGCACAGTGCTGCAGGGATTATGTATTTTTGAGTTGGCACCTGAAATCAATGGATTTTTTTTAATGGGTTTTTGGTTAAATGCCTGAAATAAGGTCTATGGTTAACACAAGCTCAAGATTTCTTCACATTTTATTTATACATCATAATGCATCAGAGAAATATTCAGGGCTACCGCAAAACGGAAGTTCAAAGACAAAATTCTAAAGATGGCTGTGTGCGTGTTTCTCTGGCGCATAAGATCTATAGGCACGTAGTGTTTTTTACAAAGTGACATAATACAAAAGAAAAAAACTTCAGACATTTCAAACATTTCTGAAAAGTTTAACTTTTCAGAAATGTGACTGCGGGTGCACCGCGATGCGACTTTCACTTTCGCGATCAAAGCAGGGGCTTTTATTTTGGTGTGAACTGTTCCTTTAAGAGAAGATGTGGCTAATAATATTGGTCTGCTGAAGATTTTAAAGAGAAAATGGCACCAGTTTCTGTGGTCACTATATGTTTTTAACCCAGCAGGTTTTCTTGGTGACATCTGTTAAGCTTCACATTATCTGAGATCATTTAGTGAGATTGATGTTCTCTTACCCACAGATATGGGCTGAGATGTGGCTGGTACATAAGTGATCACAGAATATATCTCTGCAGGTCCAGAACTCTAAAAAAACATTAAGAATAATTAAGGTCATGTCCATTTCAGCCATACTCATTGTGGTATTATAAAATATTTATTACTTTGTGATTTTAAAGATTAATTACAAAGAAACTCACCATACCAATTCTTTGACTGGGCACATCTGATGATATTGATCTAATTTTATTGCTAAGAATCAAATATTGATCTTTATGGATTCTTTTCATACATATATATTCATAAATCAGATAAGGTGCTAATCATTTACACTCATAGTTCCTAGACTACAAATAATATATACTACAAGTCATATTGTATCAAAGACTACTGAAATGAATACATGAAAAAGATTTAATGCAATGCAGAAGTAGTCTGCATTAAATAGTCATTTCACTTTAAATAACAAATGTTTTATCATTCATGAACAAGCTTGTCATAATTCAGACTAATGAATTGAATGCATGAAAAAAAAAACTTACTGTTGTCTTCTTTTTTTACCTACAAAACAATGAGCATTATGTTCAATTTCAGCTTGCATGATAAATTCTATATTGAACAACATGAAACTCAGTATAAACCAGAACAAACAAAGAATGTACGTTTGAAAACTTGACTTACATGCAAAGCAGCACAGACAGATGAATCCAATCAGAATGACACCAACACCAGTGGAAACCAGCACTATAAACCATGTGACTGTGTCAAAACAAAACCAACGCTTTAATACATGTTTGTGCATTATGATGAAGTTTAGTTTGGTTGTTTTATATATGTCAGTCTACCTGACAATTGAAGTGATACACAAAAGATACATGTACATGTAGATTTGTTTTACTTTTGTTGTGTGCATGAAAATGTTTTACAGAGATTTGAAAAAGAACGTCATTCAAAATTCATACAACAGTCTAATAAAAAATGGAAACAACAGGAAAAGGAAAAACCTTTTTGTGGATGCTGTGGTGTGGTTGAAGTATTCGTTTTGTGAACATCTGCATCAGAAAAGATATCAGGTGAAATCACATTTGACCAAAGCATGATGATTATTCACAGCAGGGTTAAGGCCAATTCACCCTGCGCAGAAAGACGGCAACCAACGCCGACAGTCACCAGATTACAGTATATCACTTCTCTGACATTCCACAATCCGACAAACACCGATTCAACATGTTAAATAAGCAAAAACAAGAACTGACCAATGGAAACAGACATCACAGAAGCAGATACTAATTGGTAAAACACTGACAAAGTGCTTGTTGCCATTTGTCGGCGTCTGTCTGTCCCGTGTGAATTGACCTTTACTCTTTGATGAAGTCACTGTAAAAATAATAATTTCTCATATGGGGCTCTACTGATATTTATTAAAGTTACCAGTTCTGGTGGATGCTGGGGTTTCAGTAGTGGAAACAGCAGCCATTACTGCTGAAAATACATTGAAAAATAATTAGCTATAGGAGTTATAATAAACACACTCTGAAAACATTTTAATGTTAGGTACATGTTTTCATTGGAACACTAAACAGTGTTGTGATGAATTTAGTATTTGTTCTATATGAGCTCATTGAGATTGAGTGGGTCAAGTTTCTCAATGCTCAGATGTGAGCATCACAAATGCTGTTTTTGAACTAGTGAAGTTTTGAATAGTGAATCCACAGTGTGTTTTCATATAGGTTTAGTTCTAGTATTAGTAGGTTTGATTCGTCATGATATGACCACTTTAATGAAAGAAACATTTTATTACCTGAGGGCTGGTAAACTGAATTTTCAGACATAATGAAAGAGGAAGTCGCTGTGGGATCTGGTGTGTTGTTCTGATGGGAATCTGGGTGTTCGAGGCCTTTAGAGGAACAGCATGATGAAGAGGGTCAAACAGAGTCAATAGAAAACCATCCAAAACAACTGGACAAATGTGAAATGGATTCCTCTAAAGCTTCAAATGTGGTGTGTGAAGATGCATTACACTTTGACGACACCAAACACAATCCGACAAACACCGATTCAACATGTTAAATAAGCAAAAACAAGAACTGACCAGTGGAAACAGACACCACAGAAACAGATACTAATTGGTAAAACACTGACAAAGTGCTTGTTGCCATTTGTCGGCGTCTGTCTGTCTGTGCCCTGTGAATTGACCTTTACTCTTTGATGAAGTCACTGTAAAAAGAATAATTTTTCTTATATGGGGATCTACTGATATTTATTAAAGTTACCAGTTCTGGTGGATGCTGGGGTTTCAGTAGTGGAAACAGCAGCCATTACTGCTGAAAATACATTGAAAAATAATTAGCTATAGGAGTTATAATAAACACACTATGAAAACATTTTAATGTCAGATACATGTTTTCATTGGAACACTAAACTTTAATCACATATTTTTGTGTCCCTTTGTGAAGTTTTTTGTGTGGACGTTGTTGAAACTGCAATGAGAACATCATATGTGTATTTAAAATGAAAGTTGTCTTAACAAAGACTGGCATAAATCTTTAAATTAAAAGTTATAGCTGTAACTATGATAAACAAACAATTGGAATATGAAAGACCAATACAAAATGAACTAAGATGTTTTTGAATTAAATTATGATGCTACAGAAGAGCAGTCTCAGCTCAGCTCATAAGTCACACAGTCTCATCTTGAGTCATGTGACTTCCCATTTGGTTACTAACTTGGCTTCTTAGTACTAAGATCTGACATTCTTCTGTTAATAGGCAGAGTAGAGGTTGCCATGGGAACTGAAAAAAAATGCACAAAATGTAGATGCATTACGGAACGTTAATGTTTTTATTATTTTTTTAAAACAATTAATAAACAATTGAATATTGAGAAAAGCAGCATAATCAAAGTGAAGTTGAGAACTTTCATGCTGCTCAACATTTGGAAACTTTACCTGTGCAGAGTTGAGCAAATGGATTCCAGATTTTAAAAAATTTGAATCTGACTTACGAATCCAACATTTAGTGATTTTACCAATAACGAAGAGTGGATGAACTTACATGTGGTTTCCTTTGCTGTGCTTGTTGGCGGGTTTAATCCGGAAAGTGAGTCTACGAATATAAAAATAACTTATAAGGGGAATCACTTTTGAGAAGGGAATAATTTTTCCCGTTTAGTTCAGAATAACCAGACAGTGTTATCAGTAACTTATCAGCTACAAATATACCAATTATCACATAATTCAAGGTGTAAAAAGAAAAATTTCTTTGTGATTTTACAAATTGAGTTACTCACTGGTTGTCATGGCTGTTGTCACATGTGCAGTGTTAGCTGATGTTGAAACTGTAAAGAGAGTTTACCAGTATTACAGGGATCTTCAGTATTCTCACAATACTTCAGTTTCCTCTGAAGCAGATGATGTTAACTTGGCCATCATGTTAATCTTTTGTAATTTTAAACTATCAAAACTATTAAAAAGCAGTTCTTTAATGACATCATCCTTCAGGAAGTGACATCATTTTGGAGGGAAAACTACAGCAAAAACATCAGTATAAGCAATTGACTTTTCCTGTAATGGTTTGTGGTATTAGTTGGTTTGACAAAACACAAAAATCTGTATGATAATATCAACACTTCAAAAGTTGTTTTAAACTGACTGTCAGTCACTCACTGTGCAATGGTTCTTTATTTGCGTGTGTAATAATTAATCAAGTCATGATGTCATATGATGAGCTTAACCAGAGCATATTTCTGAAAGATACACTCTAAAAAATGCTGGGTTAAAAACAACCCAAGTTGGGTTGAAAATGGACAAACCCAGCAATTGGGTTGTTTTAACCCAGTGGTTGGGTTAAATGTTTGCCCAACGTGCTGGGTAGTTTTATTTAACTCAGCTGTTGTATAAAAATTACTGTATTGCTTGCTTAAAATGAACCCAAAATGTGCTGGAAATTAACATTTATTAATATGTTTAATAAATGAGCATTTATTAATAAGATAATGAATAATAAACAATAAACATTTATTAAATTGCTTATTAATAAATGTACACCTTTTGATTATTATTGTTGCCTCTAGTAATTATGTGTCTGATTTTTAATTTCTCACTTATTTTGGATTCATTTTAAGCCAGACATATAGTCATTTTTAATCAGTAGTTGGGTTAAATAAAACTACCCAGCAGGTTGGGCAAACATTTAACCCAAC
>RJVU01075544.1:7005898-7018203 GCA_003731715.1 Anabarilius grahami | reverse complement strand
CTCATGTATTGTGTAGAAGCAGTTAATGTCGACTGATGCAGGTGATTTTACATCTGCCCATCTGAGCACTTCAGCACCAGTGAGATCGAGCTCACAAGATGGACTGAGTTTAACATTCTTCTCTTTTTCTCTTTTTCTGTAGAAATAACACTGATTCACTGTAACATCTGCTGGCGTCTCACAGATCATCTTCACTGAGCTGGACTTATGACTTATGACTTCTGGAGATACTTTTACAACAGGAGATTCTGAAACAACCAAAAATTCAATCACTACATTACATCTTACTGACCATGCATCATTTTCCAATCATGGTCAATGTTTTGGTTAAACTTTTAAACAAATTTAAACTCATAAATGTTCTTGCAACATCATCCAACTACACAATGAATGGAAAAGGCCAGGAGGTAGCTATTTGTTTACTGTCCCTCTGCAGTCAATAATTTTATCCCTTAAAACTCATCTTAGATAATCAAAATGACGTATTTAAACATTTTATTCCTGTGAAAATAATTTCTTTAAGCCTTAAAATAGCTTGAATGTAAGTCTACACACTTGCTTCATTTAGTTTACGTGGAGTCATGAATATGCAAATTAGCTCCTGCATCCACTCCATCACGCCAGAGGCCTGTACCATTTGGTTTTGTCAACTCGAAACTAATCCTATAACCCTGAGTTTGTTCAACTACCATCATGGTACAAGCCCCAGCTCAGCCTCAGACTACCTGATCCCTCACTCAACTAGTAAACACGACACAATGGCAAGTGGAAATATTGATTTAATTCAGCCATATATGTTTGAACCAGAAACTGATTCAGAAGAAGAAGAGTAATGTTACTCTACAAGTCGATGTATCAATGGTAATGCATTTTATGTATCGCTCTCAACACCGTCTGACACATGTTTGTTGATTTGATTAACCTTTGGCTTGACTACGTTATCAAACAGCTAATAATGTGTTGCTAATGTTACACAAACCATGTTCCCATTTGCCATCTCAAAGTCTATAAATCAGCATCCTTATAAATGCTTTGAACATCAAAGTCAGTGGAGAAAGACGTATAGTTCATCGTAACATACATCACATATATTGCTATATTGCTAAATCTACCTAATTTTTCCTGTTCCTTCTTAAAGGTGATTTTGTGCTCACTGTGTGAAAATGCCAATTGAGCTCAGTGAGCTGATAGGAAAAGCCTCACCCCGCACATTAACAGGATTGGTTACGTTTGTGATGGTAGGAAACGGTCTTTGAGACACTGCAGTTGTAAGTAGAAAATACTCAGCAATGGTGTTGACTGATGAATTTGCACATGGTTTGTCTTAAAGGATATCAAAAATACCAAGGGGTCTTAAAGTATACAAATGTATAGTATAATGCAATGTAAGTCGCTTTGGATAAAAGCGTCTGCCAAATGCGTAAATGTAAAGTTTAAAATTTCTTTCTTATTTGGCCAAAAAAGGGTCTCTTTCTTAGGTGCTTATGTATTCCCCTGATTCTTATAGCTTTTATCAGCATATATACAGTAGCCCCCAGAATAACTTTCATTTAAACATGTGCAGATGTAAATTTATTCTCTTGTGCAGTGGAAATAAGATGTTTACATGACCCTAAATTCCAATTAATAGGTTAATCAGCTTATTGAAATCAGTTTAATGACTTTACATGACATAGCTAAAGTAAAACTTAAATACTGATCAAACATGCTGAAATATTTTAGATAAACATTTTTTTTTCACTACAAATGTGGACATACAGTGTTTAATGAACATTAAACAATAGAGATCACTTACTGTAAGACTGAACCTCCATAAGGAGAAGAAAAGCAGTGAAGATGAACAACTCCATTACAGCAAGAGAAAAGAGACGAGACTCAAACAATAGGTGAGTTAGGAAGTTACACATTAGTCTACAGGAAACCATTTAATGCTTGTGCAGTCAGTTCTATGAAGATGAACGTATATCATGTGACCACATGTTTAGCTGTTTTTACTATAACAGAGGGCAGATCCGGGCACATGCATAGGTGTAATTTGTGGGTGGGACGGGTAGGACATGTTCCCACTACCTTTTGCCAGTGTCAGTATTGTCCCCACCACTTTTTGAAACATCTCACGGCATGAATGTAAAGTGAAAGTGACTTGAAAAGTAAAGTTTCAAGTGTGCTTACGTTGGTAGAACCCCATTCAATGCATGTAAAATGCTCATCCACATCACGACTGAAAGGAAGTGCACTCAAAATAATGTCAGTGGGCCATTCACACTTCAATTTCACTCCTCTTGTGGGCTTTCAGCTCATCTGGAGTCATTTTGTAGCTGAAAGTTGAATCTAATAAAGATTATAAATTTTTGTATGTTGGTTGTCATGAATTTAGTGAATTTTAGTGTTCTTTCCTGACTATTTAAAGGTGTTGACTATTTAGGAAACATGCTAAGTTCAAATACTTTGCTACAGCCAGTTATTCTACTTTGAAATGTGCTTTTCATGTCAGAATGTCTGTTTTTGTTTTGGCCTTTGTGATCCCGCCCACTGCCAATTTACACAATAGTATTTCGACTCCCCGGGTTGCCAGTTAGTGAAAAACAGCGTATTGCAGTCATGGGAGCCATGCAAATCACTATCCATCTAAAAAGCTCTATGACCAGAGGCATATTGTGTTCGAGAGATGGAATTGGCTTAAAGCCCAGAAAGAGGTTTTTCACTTTCTGTTGTCAATTTCGCATGTAAACAATGTTCCTGTTGCACTTCCTCAGTGTGTCTACCCATATGAGTGTGGAGTCTGAGGAGGAGGGGGCGTGGGAAACAACTCTTTCCAGTATTTAAAGTGCCCCTATTATGGATTTTGTAACATAGCTTGAGTTTCAGTGAATGAAAACATCCTGCAAAGTTTTAAAACTGAAAGTGCACCGTATATAATGTTATTGTCTCTCAAAAGTAAGAGTCGACTCTGAGTCAATTAAACAAATCGTTTGTAAAACGAATCCCAAGCCATTTAGTTGTGACTTATTGGTGCCTGTATATTGTAAAATGTAAATCTATTTACATATTTTACATCAGTGATGTCATGCAGGGATTTCAGGGAATGTCCTTCTACTGTTTTTCACCATAAATATGTATAATTCATGATATATATGATAATTCCTTGTTTTTACTTCCAAAACCCATACATTTGATATAATTTTACAGTTAAAGGGGTCATGATGACATGAGAAATCTAATTTTCCTTGATCTTTTGACATATAAACAGTCTTTGTATCATGAAAACATCCTGCAAGTTTCATAGCTTAAAACGTCCTCAGTATAAACAAATCATTTATTTAATAAAGTTTCAAAAACGGTTCATTTGGATATTGTGGGATCTGGCATCACACCGGCAAATATGACTGCAAGACATCGGCGAATCGGTTTACATCATCCGCTTGTTAAGTCGTGACATGAGGAACGCCGTTTCTGGGTCCATGCCTCGACTCGTTTCACTTGAGAATGCCTTCACGATGGCCGTTTATGAGCACTATTTATTCATATTAAACATATAAAATACTTAGTCTACACAACAGTCTCCGTTCTCACAGCGTCACAGACATTAATATTTTAACGATTTATAAAAGATGAATCACTGTCTGGCCATCTGGGATTTTGGTATGGAGATAAAGGTTATGATTATTATTTTTTGATATTATTACACCACATCGTGTGTGTATATTAGCACCCTTTGTTGTTTTCTTGTGGTACGAGATAGAGCGTTTGGACCCGGAAGCGCTGCTGTGTGATGTCAGACTTAACAACCGAATAGGATAGAATAGTTTTTAATGGCATTCCGGATTGCGTCTGAGAATTATATGTTTGTTCAGAGCATTTTACTGTGTTTTGTAAATGAAGGCATAGTATAATGCAGTTCACAAAGAAACTTTGTTTCAAAGCAAAAGCAAAGGGGCCATTGATAGCCTATTTTTTTTTCTCTCCATGGAACGACATTAGCCAAACATAATGGTGGCAGTTTACAGACAAGCCATACATTTTCTAATGAAACAGATCATTTCAGACAAAGGGATGGTTAAAAATAAATACTATTAATATTAAATGTAATATTTTAAGTCCAATATTAAGTGGTTCCACACCAAGCACTGAATAATGAAAGTAAACACCTATTTTTCTTCAAGTAAAGAAACTTTATAATGGATATACTGTACATAATGAAACAACAGAGGCTCATCAGTGCATCTTCACCAAACTGTAGACTTGATCTGCTGCGTTTTAATGAACTGGTCTGTCAGGGATCCTGCAGTACAGGTGGTAAACATTCTTAAAGAAGAAGAAAGAAAGATAGAAAAGACACACAGGATAAATATCTTGGTATTCTGTTCATGATGGACAACTTATTTGGTTATGTGGGTTTGTGGTGTGACAGTGTTCACATATACCTCATTTTCCTCTGTATTTCCCTCTTTCTGTTGTTTATTGACCAAAACACCTGTAATGCAGTGCAGAAGCATCATAAAAAACATGTTTTAACCTTCATGAACAAACTCTCTGTCATAAAGCTTTAATGTATTTTAAGCTTTGACATTTTGCACAGCAGAATCATCTCTTATCAGACTGATTGTTGAACAATTATGATGAATTTAGTATTTGTTACACTTCCTCTGTATGAGCTCATTGAGATTGAGTGGGACAAGTTTCTCAGTGCTCAGATGTGAACATCAAAAATGCTGTTTTTGGACTAGTGAGGAAGCTTTGAATAGTGAATCCACAGTTTATTTTCATATAGGTTTGATACTAGTATTAGTAGGTTTGATTCGTCATGATATGACCACTTTAATGAAAGAAACATTTTATTACCAGAGGGCTGGTACATTGAATTTTCAGCCATAATGAAAGAGGAAGTCGCTGTGGGATCTGGTGTGTTGTCCTGATGGGAATCTGGGTGTTCGAGGCCTTTAGAGGAACAGCATGATGAAGAGTTCAATAGAAAACCATCCAAAACAACTGGACAAATGTGAAATGGATTCTCTTAAAGCTTCAAACGTGGTGTGTGAAGATGCATCACACAATTGATATCAGTGACAAACTCAGTCAATGCATGTCCTGATACCAAACATGATGCACCATGAAAAAATTATCATTATTTTCTCACCCTCAAGACATACTAGGTATATATGACTTTCTTCTTTCAGATGAACACAATCAGAGATATATTTAAAAGTACCCTTGCTCCTTTATAGCTTTATAATGGTTGTGAATGGGGGGCAAAATAAAATGCATCCATCCATAATAAAAGTAATCCATGGTTCCAGTGGTTAATAAAGGCCTTTTAAAGGGAAGCGATGGGTTTTTGTGAGAAAAATATCCATATTTAAAGCTTTATAAATTCAAATAATTAGCTTCTGCCAGACGATTGTACGCATACTGCATAAGTCGACTTGCGTGAAGTAAGTAACCCCTGATGCGATGTCTGACGCGGGATGTAGGAGTAGCGTAAGTTAAGTAAACTGTGACATCATGCTCATGCATCTTACATGTTCAGCCTATAAGTGCTTATTGTTTCTTTACAAAGTGACATCGCCAACTACTGGCCTGGCATGCATAACACAACGTTTTTAGTGGTTTCCGCAGATCCGTGTGAACCGGGATCATTTTGACAATGTTGTCATCTGTACATGAAAAACACAAATGAAAAACGTTTCCATTTTTAGTACAGCGTTGCTGTGTAAACGTGCCCTCAAACTGTAAGGGAAAATGTTTTTTAAATAAAGACTGAAAGAGTTATAGAAGCTCTACAGCACTTTAAAAGTGCCGATTTTATTGTAAAAACAGCGTAAACATTCTGACACAAATAATAGCTCCTTTTTGTTCCACAGAAGAAAGAACGACTTACAGGTTTGGACCAGAAAGAAAATGAGTAAATGATTTTCATTTTGGTGTGAACTGTTTCACCTTTAAGAGAAGATGTTGCTAATAATGCTGGTCTGCTGAAGAGTTGAAAGAGGAACTGGCACCAGTTTCTTAGAAGCTGTGGTCACTGTATCGTGTTTTTATCTCAGCATCTGTTTCTAAGCTTCACGTTATCGGAGATCATTGACTGAGAATGATGTTTTCTTACCCACAGATATGGGCTGAGATGTGGCTGGTACATAAGTGATCAGAGAATATGCCTCTGCAGGTCCAGAACTCTAAAAAAGCAAAGAATTAAGGTAATGCCCATTTTACTTGTTATGGTATTATAAATATATATTTATTACTTTGTGATTTTAAAGATTAATTACAAAGATACTCACCATACCAATTTGTTGACTGGGCACATCTGATCTTATTGATCTCATTTTATTGCTAAGAATCAAATATTGATCTTTAAGGCATCATTTCATGCATGCATATATCAGATAAGGTGATAAACGTTTACACTCACAGTTCCTAGACTACAAAACATATTGTATATCAGACTACTGAATGGAATGCATGAAAAAGGTTTAATGTTGTAGTAGTAGTCTGCTTTAAATAGTCATATCACTTTTAGCATAATTCAGACTGAACTGAATGCATGAAAAAAACGTACTTTTTTCGTCTTCTTTTTTTACCTACAAAACAATGAGCATTATGTTCAATTTTAGCTTAGATGTTAAATTCTATACTAAACAACATGAAACTCACTATAAACACCAGAACAAACAAAAAATGTATGTTTGAAAACTTGACTTACATGCAAAGCAGCACAGACAGATGAGTGCAGTCAAAATGACACCAACACCACTGGAAACCAGCACTATAAACCATGTGACTGTGTCAAAACAAAACATCTAATTCATGCAACAGTCAACAGTCATATTTGACCAAAGCATGATGATTATAAACAGTAGTTTTAAGTCCAATTCACAGACGCTAACATGTGTAAAACACTGATCCGACAAGACCCGATAAAGTGCCTGTTGCCATTTGTCGGCGTCTGTCTGTCTGTGCAGCGTGAATTGGCCTTTACAGTGTTTGATGAAGTCACTGTAAAAAGAAGAGTTTCTTATATGGGGATCTGCTGATGTTTATAAAGTTACCAGTTCTGGTGGATGCTGGGGTTTCAGTAGTGGAGACAGCAGCTGTTATTGCTGAAAATACATTGAAAAATAATTAGCCATGTCAGATATAATAAACACACTATGAAAGAATTTTAATGTCAGGTACATGTTTTCATTGGAACACTAAACTTTACTCATATATTTTTGTGTCCCTTTGTGAAGTTTTTTTGTGTAGATGTTACTGTTGAAACTGCAATGAGAACATCATAGTGTCTATTTAAAATGAAAGTTGTCTTAACAAAGACTGGCATAAATCTTTAAATTAAAAGTTATAGCTGTAACTATGATAAACAAACAATTGGAATGTGAAAGACCAATACAAAATGAACTAAGATGGTTTTGAATTAAATGATGATGCTAGAAGAGAGCTCAGCTCAGCTCATAAGTCACACAGTCTCATCTTGAGTCATGTGTTACGTCCCGCACTATTAAAAGGAGGGGATGGCGTGAGTTTGGTGGATAACAGGGAAACCGACTCGAGCCGACAGATCACCACAGACAACAAACTAAGATCCACAAAATTTATTAAAGTGGAATACAAAGAAATAAAAAAAAAGGAGCCATGGCTTCAGGGTGCCCCAAGGCCAAAACAACAAACATAACAGCTTACAAATAAAATAAATAAATACCCTAACAAAAGAAATAAAAATACAGTCAACTTCCCTAACTCCCTAAACAAATCACCAACAAAGTCAAAATAAATGGCAGGACACCCCTACGCTCCTAAAGCATAAACAGAAACTTATTTAGGGTAACTTTAAGCAACACAGAAACAGTGGTTCGCGATCTGCCGACGGGAGAAGGAATCCGGAGCTCCTCACGCCAGAATGAGCTCCCCATCTTTCGGGAGCGCCGCCCTTTTAAACGTAGCAGCCGCAAGCTTAGCCAATGGCGATCTGTCCACAGCAGCCAATCCCTGCACAGGGAAAAACAAAACTCCACACACAAAACAAGACAGATGCCGAATATCGTAACACATGTGACTTCCCATTTGGTTACTAACTTGGCAAGTATACTCTAAAAAATGCTGGGTTAAAAACAACCCAAGTTGGGTTGAAAATGGACAAACCCAGCGAATGGGTTGTTTTAACCCAGCGGCTGGGTTAAATGTTTGCCCAACCTGCTGGGTAGTTTTATTTAACCCAAATATTGTTTAAAAATGACTGTATTTCTTGCTTAAAATGAACCCAAAATATGTTGGAAATGAACATTTATTAATATGTTTAATAAACAAACATTTATTAATACTTTTTTTGAATAATATTTAAACAATAAACATTTATTAAATTGCTTATTAATAAATGCTCATCTTTTTGATTATTATTGTTGCCTCTAGTAATTATGAGTCTGATTTTTAATTTCCAACCTATTTTGGGTTCATTTTAAGCCAGACATATAGTAATTTGTAAACAATTTTTGGGTTAAATAAAACTACCCAGCAGGTTGGGCAAACATTTAACCCAACTGCTGGGTCAAAACAACCCAATCGCTGGGTTTGTCCATTTTCAACCCAACTTGGGTTGTTTTTAACCCCGCATTTTTTAGAGTGTACTTGGTTCTGACATTGTTCTGTTGGGTTGCCATGGAAATGTAAGAAAAAAACAATGTCACAAAATGTAGGTGCATTATTGAACTTTTTTTTTTTTTTTTACCAAATTCATAAACAATTGAACATTGAGAAAATTAGCATAATCAATGTAAACTTCCATGCTTCTCAATGTTTGGAAACTTCACCTTTGCAGAGTTGAGCCTTGGTTGAGCAAATGATCCCAGTTATATTATTTAAATCTGACTTATGAATCCAAAAGTGATTTTTACCAATGAGGAAGAGTGGATGAACTTACATGTGGTTTCCTTTGTTGTGCTGGTTGGCAGGTTTGATTTGGAAAGTGAGTCTAATATAAAAATAACTTGTATTGCAAGGGGAATCACTTAACTAAATAATTTTTCACTTTGAATTCAGAATAACCAGACAGAGTTTTATCAGTAACTTATCAGCTGCAAATATACCAATTATCACATCATTCAAGGTGTAATAAGAATAATTTCTTATTTAACTCAGTTACTCACAGGTTTTCATGGCTGTTGTCACATGTGCAGTGTTATCTGGTGTTGAAACTGTAAAGAGAGTTTACCAGTATTACAGGGAGTAATTGCAATATTTAACTTTCAAGCAAATGTCAAGACAGTCTTTGTTGTTGATGGTACGGAGCCTTTCACCACTTTTTTCATATGTAAAGTGTTCAGATCTTGTACAGGCTTATATCCAGTGAGGACATTACTGAACCAAATGAGACAATGAGTTGATTATTTATATACTGTAAACTGACAGTAATTTTGCTTTCAGTGATACTGCTGTACAGAGAAACATTACAAGAGTGTCATAGATACATGAAGCTGAATAATGAGTAAATCATATTAATACTTTCATGCTGCTCGTCTGGAATCTTAACCTGTGTAGAGTTGATCCTCAGGTGAGCAAATGGATCCCAGTTATATTTTTGAATCTGATTTTTAAATCCAACATATTAATCCTACAGTCACTTTTACCATTGCTGAAGAGTGAATGAACTTACATGTGGTTTCCTCTGATGTGCTGGTTGGCCAGTTTGACTTAGAATGTATAAGCAATAGACATTTTCTGTGATGGTTTGTGGTATTAGTTGGTTTGACAAAATACAAAAATCTGTATGATAATATCAGCACTTCAAAAGTTGTTTTAAACTGACTGTCAATCACTCACTCAGTGCAATGGTTCTTTTTTCCATGTGAAAAGAAATCACGATTAGTCGTCTGGTTAAGCTCATTATGACATATATGATGAGCTTAACCAGAGCATATTTCTGAAAGATACTTAAATTGAAATACTTCTGACTTCAGCACAAGTATATTATTTTGTGTATTAATAAAAAGTGTTCAAAAAGTGCTGCAGAACAGAAATGACCCAAAGAAACTTTTAAAATAAATTGCTTGAAGTTTCTCCTCTCACCATCATGCTAGAAAGAAGCTTCTTTCTATAGATGTGTCAGACATTGGCTATAGCTCTCTGACATGATCAGACTGTTCACTTGCCAAAGTCACAATGAGGTTAAATGTTTGTTTGAAAAGGACCTACAAGCTTTTGTGTGTAAGAAGATTTCACAGATCACTGTACTGATTCAGTAACAGCATCACACAGCTGCTAGAATCAACTTCAATATATTGTTTCTGACTGCATAGACAAATACTCACAAATATATTTAGTATATTTGACCTTTCAGTGTTTTATTATACAGCCTATTGAAAGGGTCGTTATAAACAGTATCTGTCCAGAAGTGCCCTATAGATGTAATTCACAGTATCATTCAACTATTCTCATATGCTTTTATTGATCAAACTTTCATAATGATCTAATGACCTACATAAATCATACTGGCTTAAGAATTCTACAGGCATCTCTCATTAAAAGTGCTCATTTGTTAAAAATGATTAACCTTTTTATCTGATTGTATCAGATACAAAATGTATCTAATGCAGAAGAACAGCAGTGAAAAATCTCACCTAGAACCGTCACTCTGGCAGCAGGAGAATGAGATGATGGTTTATCAATCCCGTGCTCATATATTGTGTAGAAGCAGTTAATGTCGACTGATACAGGTGATTTTACATCTGCCCATCTGAGCACTTCAGCACCAGTGAGATCGAGCTCACAAGATGGACTGAGTTTAATATTCTTCTCTTTTTCTCTGTTTCTGTAGAAATAACACTGATTCACTGTAACATCTGCTGGAGTCTCACAGATCATCTTCACTGAGCTGGACTCACTTATGACTTCTGGAGATACTTTTACAGCAGGAGATTCTGAAACAACCCAAAACAGATCAATCACTACATTACATCTTATTACTGACCACTTTTCCATGCATCATTTTCCAATCATAGTCCATGTTTTGGCTAAACGTTTAAACAAATTTAAACTCACTCATAAATGTTCTTGCAAAGCCCCCTGCAGTCAATAATTTTATCCTTTAAAACTCATAGATAATTAAAATTACATATTTAAGATTTTTTTCCCCTTGAAAATAATTTTTTCAAGCCTTAAAACAGTTTGAATGTAGCTCTACACCCTTGCTTCATTTAGTTTACACAGATTCATGAATATACAAATTTGTCCCCGCCTCCCCTCAATCAAACCGGCTCAGACTACCATGATCCACTCAGTCAGCTCTAGAAAACGAGACACAATGGCAGGTGGAAATATTGGTTTAATAATATACAGTGGAAGAAGAGAGGTGTTGCAATCATGTTTTCCAAGTCAGTATTTTTTAATGTGGAGCAAGTATACAAGGATAAAGAGGGGAGATACATCATGGTAGTTGGAACAATTTCAGGTAAAAAAATGACGATTCTTAATCTTTATGCACCTAACGAAGACTATCCACAATTTTTCAAGAATGTTTTCTCTCTGTTGGCACAGAAGGGTGAAGGAATGTATTTAATCGGTGGGGACTTTAACTGTGTATTAGATAGTCATGTGGATAGGTTACCAGCAGATAGGGGACCACAGTCAAAAAAAGTAAAAGCCCTTTTAGGAATAATGAGAGAATTGGGTTTAACAGATATTTGGCGACACTTGCATCCAAAAGAGAAGGATTTTACCTTCATGTCACATGTACACGGCAGTTACTCTAGAATAGACCTTTTTTGTACATCTAGAGCAGATTTACACAGTATTACAGAATGTCATATAGATCCCATAACCATATCCGATCATGCTCCGGTTAGGTTAAAACTTCAGTTAGGACAAGGTAAACAATTTAAATACTGGCGATTAAATGTATCAGTGATAAATGACTGTAAGGCCAAAGAAGAAATAAGACAACAATTGACTGAATACTTTGATATTAATGAAAATTAATATCAAATTAATATTAATATTATGTATCTATTTTGTGGGAGGGAGCCAAGGCAGTGATGAGAGGTAAAATAATAGAGATAACATCCAGGAAAAAAAATTTAGATCAGCTAAACAAAATGAGATAGATACGGAAGAGGATTAGGGCCAAGCAATAATAAAAAAATAAAACCATCTCGAGATTAAAGTCGTTAAATTGCGAGAAAAAACTCGTTAAATTTCGAGAAAAAAGTCGAGATAAAATGTTGAGAATAAAGTCATTCAATTACGAGAAAAAAAGTTGTTAAATTGCTAGAAATAAATCGAGATAAAATGTTGAGAATAAAGTCATTAAATTACGAGAA
>RJVU01075544.1:6892559-6988180 GCA_003731715.1 Anabarilius grahami | reverse complement strand
ATCTTCACTGAGCTGGACTCTCTAAAAACATCTTGAGATGTGTACAGTAGGGAACTCTGCAACAACTCCAGATCAATCACTTTTCAGTTAAAGCATATTCTGGTTGAGTCTTCAAATAAGACCTTTACATGCTTTGCAGGTTGAAGAATATGTACACATAATTCCCAAAAAAGACATGCAGTTTCTTATTCCACTGTTTTCAGTCATTTTGTAGTTTTGTGTGTTTTAATGTTCTACTACAAAAGCAAAGATCACTTACTGTAAGACTGAACCTCCGAAAGAAGCTGAAAAGCGATGAAGATGAACAACTCCATTACAGTGAGTGTGAAAAGAGACAGAATGAGACTCACAATAGGTGAATTAGGAAGCATCGCATCAGACAGGAAACCATTTTATGCACCAATCAGTTTTATGTAGATTAGTGCACACTCTAAAACCGATGTGTTGAAATAACCCACTTTGGGTTGTTTAGTAACCCACATGAGCCAAAATAGACAAACCCAGCAGTGGTTTATTTAAACCTGGTATGTTCTTTGGTTCATTTGCAGCATAATGGGTTTATTTATACTATTTCACAGAATATTATTTTTTGCAATGTACACACGCTCTTGTACAAACTGAATTTAACTAATTTGTGTACAGAACTTTTGAAAGTTCAATTCCTTTGATGCTTTGAAATGTTTTACCAGTGTTTTACCAGTTTACCAGTGACATTGATTAATAATTTAATCATAACTAACCCAGAAAAGTTAGGTCTAAAGCGTAACTTGCACGATGTACTACTGGTATTACGCTATGCTATGATATACGCCCTAGCGTAGTAAAATTACACTTTAGACATAAGTAGAATCTGTATGGCCGTTTGGCCGGAAGCTACTTATTTTACTTTATAATATGTAAATATGGATATTTTTCTTACACAAATGCATCGCTTTGCTTCAGAAGGCCTTTATTAACCCCCCAGAGCCATGTGGAGTACGTTTATAATGGATGGATGCACTTTTTTGAGTTTCAAACAGGTGGTTTTCGTGCATTACCATTATAAAGCTTGGGAGCATCAGGGTGATTATTAATTTAACTCTGATCGTGTTCGTCTGAAAGAAGAAAGTCATATACATTTTGGATGAGGGTGAGTAAATTTTCATTTTAAAGGGTTAGTTCACCCAAAAATGAAAATAATGTAATTTATTACTCACCCTCATGTCGTTCTACACCCGTAAGGCCTTCTTTCATCTTCGGAACACAAATTAAGATATTTTTGATGAAATCCAATGGCTCAGTGAGGCCTGCATTCAAAGCAATGACATTTTCTCTCTCAAGATCCATAAAAGTACTAAAAACATATTTAAAACAGTTCATGCGAGTTCAGTAGTTCTACCTTAATATTCTAAAGCGTCAAAAAAACAAAATAACTTTTTAACAATATAGTGATGGGCCGATTTCAAAACACTGCTTCGGAGCTTTGCGAATCGAATTAGTGATTCGGAGCGCCAAAGTCATGTGATTTCAGCAGTTTAGCCATTTGATAGGAGATCCAAGTCACTGATTCGATTCGCAAAGCTCCGAAGCAGTGTTTTGAAATCGGCCCATTGCTCATTGCTGTGAATGCAGGCCTCACTGAGCCATCGGATTTAATCAAAAATATAATTTGTGTTCCGAAGATGAACAAAGGTCTTACGGGTGTGGAACGACATGAGGGTGAGTAATAAATTACATTATTTTCATTTTTGGGTGAACTAACCCTTAAAAGTGAAATAATCCTTTAAGCACAGTGTTGAAAAGCCCTTAAATGCACCAGATTGGACATGCCCTCCAACAGGGACACAGATCCACCCCTCATAGTCTCACAAAATCCCGTGGGAATCATTGTACAAAAACACTACTGACCTATGGAAACACCTTCAAAACACGCTTCTTCGGCCAGCATCCATTATAAAACACTCAGCAGACATGAATTTTCTTTACAAATATATTTAAATTATGTTTGGGCAAAAAAAAAATTTCATTCATCATTACATTTTTTTAGTTCAGCTTATTGAATTCCAAGGACTTTTTATGAGGTAGTATTGAGAGAGAATCTTCTGCGTGGTCACAGATGTCACAATGCATTCAACACCAAACACTAAATGATGAAAATAAAACCTATTTGTAAGCAAGTAATGATATTTTATTTATAATGAATGTACATAATGAAACAAGACTTGAGATTTATCAGTGCATCTTCACCAAACTGTAGACATGATCTGCTGCGTTTGACTGAACTGGTCTGTCAGGGATTGTGCAGTACAGGTGGTAAACATTCTTAAAGAAGAAGAAATAAAGATTGAAAAAACAGACAAAATAAATGTGTTTATATTCTGTTCATGATAGATGCCTCATTTGTTTATGTGGGTTTGGGGTGTGACTGTTCACGTTACCTCATTTTCCACTGTATTTCCCTCTTTCTGTTGAGAATTGACCAAAACGTCTGTAAAGCAGAAGCGTCATATCACTTTAAATAACATGTTTTGACCATGAATGAACAAGCTCTCTGTCATAAAGCTTTAATGTATTTTAAGCAATGACATTTGGCACAGCAGAATCATTTCTTCTCAGAGTGATTGTGCAACAGTTATGATGAATTTAGTATTTGTTCCACTTCCTCTGTATGAGGTCATTGTGATTGGGTGGGTCAAGTTTCTCAATGCTTTTATGTGAGCAAAACTGAGGAAGTTTTGAAACCACAACATGTTTTTATAGTAAAGTGAAAGTGACGTGACGTGTTGTGAACGCACACAAATCTGGAGCAGTGGGCAGCCATTTGCTGCAGCACCAGGGAATGATTGGGGGTTAGGTGTCTTGCTCAAGGGCATCTCAGTTGTGGGTAATGAGAGTGGAAGAGAATGCTGTTCATTCACTAACTCCCCCTACATTTCCTGCCAGCACTGAGACTCAAACCTGCGACCTTCAGGTTACAAGTCCGACTCTCTAACCATTAGACCACAGCTGTAACTATTTGTAATTAGTTCATTAGTTCTTTACTAATAACCATTAGTAAAGAACAAGAAAGATTTGATTCATCATGATATGACCACTCTAATGTAAAATACTTACCTGAGGGCTGGTACATTGAATTTTCAGCCATAATGAAAGAGTAAGCCGCTGTGGGATCTGGTGTGTTGTCCTGATGGGAATCTGGGTGTTCGAGGCCTTTGGAGGAACAGCATGATGAAGAGGGTCAAACAGAGTCAATAGAAAACCATCCAAAACAACTGCAAATGTGAAATGGATTCTCCTAAAGATTGAAACTTGTCATTTTAAAAGCTTTACAGCTTCTCATCACTGCTTCTTTCATTGTACACGTTAAACATTATGTAAAATAGCTCATTTTGTGTGAACTGTTAGTATAAGAGAAGATGTGGCTAATAATGCTGATCTGCTGAAGATTTGAAAGAGGAAATGGCACCAGTTTCTGAGAAGCTGTGGTCAATATGTGGTGTTTTTAACTCAGCAGTTTTATTTATCTTTCTTGGTGACATCTGTCACCATCTGTCATACTAAAGCTTCACACTATCTGAGAATAATGTTCTCTTACCCACAGATATGGGCTGAGATGTGGCTGGTACAGAAGTGATCAGAGAATATATCTCTGCAGGTCCAGAACTCTAAAAAACAAAGAAGAATTGAGGTAATGTCCATTTCAGCCATTTATGGTATTATATATATATTTATTACTTCGTGATTGAAAAGATTAATTACAAAGATACTCACCATACCAATTCCTTGACTGGGCACATCTGATGATATTGATCTCATTTTATTGCTAAGAATCAAATATTGATCTTTATGGCGTCTTTTAATGCATGCATATATCAGGTAAGGTGATAAACATTTACACATTCAGCTCATAGACTACAATCAGGGTTATTTTAGTTAACTAAAACTGAAACTAAAACCACAAAAAACTAAAATAAAACTTACTGTTTTCTTCTTTTTTTACCTAGAAAACAATGAGCTACTGTATTATGTTCAGTTTTTACTCCAGCATTTTGGTCAACTCTCTGTTGTTTTAATGATAAATTCATGTGATCATTTCTTTGAACAGCATGGTGTGAACAATTATAAACTTTACTTACTTGCAAACCAACACAGACAGATGAATGCAGTCAGAATGACACCAACACCAGTGGAAACCCGAACTATAAACCATGTGTCTGTGTCAAAACAAAACCAACACTTTAATACATGTTTATGTGCATTATGATGATTAAAGAATTAGTCCACTTTCAAATAAACTTTTCCTGATAATTTACTCACCCCCATGTCATCCATGATGTTCATGTCTTTCTTTCATCAGTCAAAAAGAAATTAAGGTTTTTGATGAAAACATTCCAGGATTATTCTCCTTATAATGGACTTCAATGGTCTCCAAATGGTTGAAGGTCAAAATTACAGTTTCAGTGCAGCTTCAAAGAACTTTAAACAATACCAGACAAGGAATAAGAGTCTTTCTGTCACGAATACGGTCTCTGTGGCTTCCTCCGATCACCACCTGAGGGCACCCTCGCCTGAGTACTGAACCGTGCTGGACTACATTACCCATAATTCCCACCTGGACTGATTACACATGCACCTGATCCATATCATCCGGGACTATAAAGGATGCACACACACACACACATTCGCGAAGTCTTGTTCTGCCTAGTCTGACATTTCTGAGCGTTATTTACTATTGTATTGTTTCCCCGTGTATGACCCTGGACTGTTTACTACCTCTGCATTCTGTTTGCCGCCTGCCTCGTGATTCTACTGCCTGTCTGCTGGATTATCCTGTCTTGTCTGCCGCCTGTCCTGACTCTCTGCCTGGTACTGATTCTGATTACGCCTCATCTCTGTCATTGTATCTGCTGTTCTCTGACCCTTGCCTGTACGACTACGATTACTCTTTAATAAAGCTGCACATGGATTTCTCCGAGTCTCCCGTCCCGTTACACTTATCTAGAGAAACATATACAACTGTATATGCTTTATAAAAACAAAATGTGACCAGTCACGGAAAGTAGGGACACAAGTCGGTTCTGGGGCATTTTGAGTTATTCACAGATTGACTATTCAAAGTGTAGTCTTCAAGCTTTCCAACGATGTGTAACACATGGAAATCTGATAATATTTGGAGAAGTTGTGACCATTTGAAGGTAGGCACTCAAAAAAGCTCTAAAGAGAGAAAAACGCCTCTAAAGTTTGTGCAGTTCTCACCTGTTCTCACCTGCTGGGAGTGACAATAGGGCTCATTTACATCTCATTTAGATAAGCCATACCCCCTGTAAAGCTCCCCTCTGTAAAGCTGCATGGACCGCATACTATTAATAATAAAGGATAATGTACATTGTAAATGTCAGTAATTTATCTTTTTTGACTTTTATAAAAATGATTTGGAGGCTGAAAATGATTTAGAGATAACATGTTTCAAGACACTCCTTTAAAATCTGGCCATCATTTTTAATGTTATTATTTTAATGTTTATGTAAAGAAAAAGTACATATTGATGCTAATTTTATTTGTTATTTGCTGGTTTTCTACATAAAACTTGGTGAATTGATTTCATTGTGTAGCATTAGGACTTTTTGAACAGGATTCTGTGATAACCGTGATCATTTTGGTCACTATAATCATGAAATGAAATTTTCTCACCTGAGAAGACAAAAGAATCACATAATAATGACCTGAAATGACTTGCATAATAATGAGGCCTTTCAGTCAGGTAGGCTGTGAAAAAACCCTCTGTGATGGTGTATATCAAACATACAGAAAAAACAGCAATACTGTGAAATATTATTACAATTAATACTTTAAAATATAGCCTAATGTATTTCTGTGATGCAAAGTGTCTGAACAATTATGTTACCTCTATGGTATTTCATATAGGCTTTTAGCTTAAAAGCATGCACATTTGGAGAAATATTGATGGATTCTCATATGTTTATGTCAATTTTCTATACAGAGGAGTAATATTTATTCAGTATTTATTGTCATCACTATGAGTGCTGGATTCTGTGTTTTCAATTCATACTTGCAGCCGGAGGGCGCTCTGTGCACATTTAGTCCACAAATTCATCTAAAGAAGAACAGGAACCAGGAACTAACGGCATGTCTTCTAGAGGTCGCTAACCATGGCTTTAATATACAGATCAACACTTTTCAAGACAATAAATACACGAATGAGACGATGTATACATGTATTTGCGTCTGAATAGCGCTCGTTCCATGGGCGTGGCCGCATTAGCAGATAATGAGCTGAATCACGGGCATCTGACATGCTTCTCTTTTTATACCAATTACATAAACACAGAATGTTTGTTTTCGATTTGACTTACATGATTTAAAACCTGACATTTCAACGTGTCTTTAGACATAAGTGTTTTTTTTTTGTGATTAGTATTCACTAAGTTACAATTCATTTTCTGAGAACTATCAGATTGGACTTCGTTCAGAGGGAGATGACAGATCACGCATCATGTTAGTTTTCTTTATTTTACAAAAAGCACAACATTTTGTTTTTACTCTGAGTGTACACAAATAAAAGAAGACATTCTATAGTTTCAATTGATATATTACTCATGTCTCTATGACAAAAAATGACGGAGTATTTTAAGTCTGTTTTGCTGCAATGTGCACAATAAGTAGCCACGCTTCCCTCGGAGGGCGGGGGCAATAACAAAAGAAACAAAAGCCGGCTATCCAGTAAGGAAATACACACAGACAATGACACGCCCCTACTGCGTGCTAGAATCTCAGAAAAACAAGCCGATTTCAACCTCAAAATGTACGCTTTTAAATATACCAAAACTGCTATCTCAAACATGGAGAGGCTTCTTCGTGATCTAAACTAACAGATTCTGCAAAAAAACGAAAATCACCAATTTTTGAAAAAAAATGCTTATTTCTCATTTTGCTCGATAGTTGTGCTGCCGACTTGTGTCACTGGTTTCCGGGACGGGTCACAAATATTGCGGAAACCGGAAGTATGTTCAAGGCATTCTTCAAAACGCTTACGCTGTATGTCCTACGCCTTTCCTATTCAACTTAAGGAACGAACGTGGCCCCAGTTTCGTTTTTTCCGTAAGTAGAATAGGGAAGGCGTAGGACATACAGTGTAAGCGTTTTGAAGAATGCCTTGAACGTACTTCCAGTTTCCGCGATATTTTGTTTTATTTCGTTTCGCTAGATAAGACCCTTATTTCTCGTCTGGTATCGTTTAAAGCTCTTTGAAGCTGCACTGAAACTGTAATTTTGACCTTCAACCGTTTGGAGGCCATTGAAGTCCATTATAAGGAGAATAATCCTGGAATGTTTTTATCAAAAACCTTAATTTATTTTCAACTGAAGAAAGAAAGACATGAACATCTTGGATGACATGGGGGTGAGTAAATTATCAGGAAAAGTTTATTTAAAAGTAAACTAATCCTTTAATATAAGTGCTTTAGATACATCAGTCCACCTGACAATTGATGTGATTATAGATTTGGTTTGCTTTTGTTGTGTGCATGAAAAGAAGTAAATGTTCTACAGAGATCTGAAAGAGAATGCAATAGTCAAATCATTTCAAATATGGAAGAAAAAGATTTAGAATAAAACCTCTGTGTAGTGGTGTGAGTTGATCTTTAGGACCAGCTGCTGAAGTGTGAACACTAGAAACCCCTGAAACAGAAGAAAACTCAAATGAAATCATACATGATGAATATAAACAGTGTTTCTGTGTTTGAAGTCACTGTAAAAAGACTGTTCATTATATGGCGTTCTACTGATATTTATGATAGTTACCAGTTCTGGTGGATGTCAAGGTGTCAGTGGTGGAACTGACAGCCGTTGTTGCTGAAATTGAAATGGTAAAATAATGAGCTACATGAATTACAAGAGAAAACTTTTATTGTCAGGTACACTAAACTTTACTCACATGTTTCTGTCTTTGTTTGTGAAGTTTTTTGAGTGGATGTTTCTGTTGAAACTGCAGAAAGAACATCTTAAGATAAAATAAAAATGGTCTTTACAAAGACTGGCATAAATCTAAACACTGTAAAAACCATGATAACAGATAATTGGAAAGTGGATTATCTTTTTTATTATGCATCTATATGTAAAAATAGACTAAAATAGGCAACATATTAGGTGAAACATGCAATGTTCATACGGTATTCCTGGAGCAAAACTATTTTGCCATTTGCTTGATAATTTGGCATCTACAGTAAATACATACCATGTCCTGACATTCTTCCGATATCTGGCAGAGTAGAGGTTACAATGGATGATAATAGTAATAATAATAATAATAATAACACAGCACAAGAGGAATCACTTTTTTCAGAAGGGAATTGTTTCTCAAATTTAATCTACATTAACCAGAAAAGGTGTTATCAGTAACTTACTACTTGTCGTGGCTGTTGTAGTAGTACGTGCTGTGCTTGTTGTTGTAGTAATTTGTGCTGTGCTTGTTGTTGTAGTAGTTTGTGCTGTGCTTGTTGTTGTTGTAGTAGTTTGTGCTGTGCTTGTTGTTGTAGTAGGATGTGCTGTGGTGGTTGTTGTTATAGTTTGTGCTGGGGTGGTTGTTGTTGGACCTGCAGAGACAATTCACCAGCATTATATAGAGTAATTTTACATAATTCGCAAATCTTTAAGTGCATCACACATATTGGTTCACATTAATAAATTAATAATAAACTTACTTTGGACTGTCAGTGGCACTGGATCAGAGTGAGGAGATGGTGTTTGACCTTGTGACAAATTCAGTGTAGAAACAAGTTATTCTCACAGATGAACTCTGACCTTCTGACCAGTATGTGGTCATCTGATCTGAGATCCAGTGAGTGAGAGTTGACATGCTCTTCCATTTTATGTAAAAGACACACTTCTCCATCTTGTTCTTTTTTTGGCAATGTGTAAAAATCATAATTAATCAAGTTATAATTAATAAGCATATTTCTGAAAGAATTGAAATACTTCTGACTTTAACCTTTATTTGACATTAACATGTTAATTTTTGTAAAGTCACAGAATTCAAAAGGTGCTGCGGAACAGAATGACTCCATCAGCCTCCATAGATGCGTCAGATACTGTCTGTCTCTCTGATGTCTCAACTACATGATCAACACAACACAACTTCCTTCCTGTCTAAATGTATCAGACTGTTCATCTGCCAAAGTCATGCCGTGGTTAAACGTTTGTCTGAAAAGGATCTACAGGTTATTCAGTGTAAGAAGATTTCACAGATCACTGTACTGATTCAGTAACAGCATCACACAACTGTTGTTTCAGACTTCATGATGATACTGACCTACAGTGAGTCCCACTGTTACCACAGGATTATGATTAACCATTCAACTCTTTCCTATATTTGGTATATTTGACCTTTCAGTGTTTTATTATACAGCTTATTGAATGGGTCTTTATAAATAGTATCCATCCAGAAGTGCCCTATATGTAATACATAGATACAGTCATATCATTCAGCTTTTCTCATATATATATTTTTTTTTTCATATATACTGACCTTTCTTGTATTGATCAAACTTTCATAATATTCTAATGACCTTCATAAATCAAACTGGCTTAAGAATTCTACAGGTGTCTCTGATTAAAACTGTAAAAAAAGAAATGATTACAGTAAAAGTCCTCACCTCTGATGGTGATTGTGTCACTGCGCGGTGATCTGATCTCAGGTTCAGTGATGAGTGAATAATCACAGCTCAGCTGACTGTTCACTGATCGTGTCAAGAGTTCACCATGACTTAAATAAAACATACAATGATGATCTCCAGACTGTCTCCTCTGAGAGTGCAGAAGAACATCCTCAGTGTAGAGACGACAGGTGACATCAGCTCTGACTGAAGGTGGTATTTCACATGATATGATGGGCTGGATATCATCGCCATTATAACTGATGAAGGGTTTCTGAAGAGAACCTGTTTAAGTCAGATAATCCATAATTAATAATAATAATAAAATAAATAAACATTGCAATAACATTTGCCAAACCAGATGAACAGAACAGCCTTTACCTGTGTCAGCATTTTTTCAAAACCCAAAATACGTTGAATCGTGCTCGTTTCGCGACAGTTTCAACGTGAAATGTCCAGTGAGTGGCGCTAAAAGCATGTTTCGTTTTTTTTTTTTTTTTCTGGAACAGATGAACGTGAAAATGGCGACGTTTTATAACGTACGTATCACCGCAGTTCTGAATTGAAATGTCCGTTGAGTGGCGCTAAGCTTCACGTTTAATAACGTACACCTATAGTAGGCTAAATCGTGCGCACGATTTACTATTTCGTTCCCTCGATTTATAAATCATGCACAAGCGCACGTTTTAGTAAATCGAGTAAACGAAACAGTAAATTGTGCGCACGATTTAATTTTTTTCTTGCATGTCATGTGCGGGGCTCCGCACCCGAGCAAGCTTGTTATGTCAGTAAAACTGAACATCTGGAGCTGGGTAAGAGTTGAAAACTAAAAAATACTATTCGTTTACAAATCATGCACTATGGTAAAAAAGTGTTTTGAGGTCATAACATAGCCTAATTGTGCAAGGAGCCGCGTGAAACAAGTCTTTATTAATCCATAATCTGGCCCTGCAATCAAAATTGTGTATAAAAACGATTAAAAGTGCTTGCTGTTTTACTACCTCTAGTGTTCATTTCTGCCAGAAACTGCAGTGATGTACGTATTGGTACGTATTTTGCGTTTTGCAAAAGTGTTGACACAGGTAGGCTATGTTTTTCCAGTGAGCCTGTGTGTGTTGGAAATCTGTGGCAGCAGGAGAATGAGATGCTGGTTTATCAGTCATGTGATTGTATATTGTGTTTAACAGTTGATCAGGTGATTTTACAGCTGCCCATCTGAACACTTCAGCACGTTTACATGCATCATTTTCCATGTTTTAGTTTAACCTTTAACCAAATTCAAACTACAACAGCACCCAACTACACAATGAATGGTGAATGTATAATATTGTTTATTTTCGACAACTGCACTATGAAACCTTGTTTCTGTCACAGAATAAAAAAATTAAAATGGTAATTCTAAACTTTTTATTTCACAATTCTGACTTAATAACTCACTGTTTCGAGTTTATATGGCACTTTCTCAATAAAGTAACACCCAGAATTATGTTCATGTGAACATGCAGATATAAATACAGTGGATATTCCAAATAAGTTGTTTACATGATCAAGTCCTATATAGGCATTCATATTTCTAGTTGCACAAATATTGTTGTAATCGGGTAATTGCAATCAGTTTAATGAATTTTCATGACGAAGTAAAACTAATATGCCTTAAACAGAGAGGTTGTAGGTTCATGTGTTTGCTCAGTTCTGCTAAAACATGTACTGATCACACAGGCTGAAATATTTTAGACAATTAAACTTTTAACTAAAAATGTGAACATACTGTATTTTATCGACATTAAACAGCAGAGATCACTTACTGTAAGACTGAACCTCTATAAGAAGCTGAAAAGCAATGAAGATGAACAACTCCATTACAGCGAGTGAGAAAAGAGAGAATGAAACTCGAACAATGTGTGAATTAGGAAGTAACACATTAGACCACAGGAAACATTTAATACTTTGTGTCAGTTCTATGAAGATGAACGTACATCATGTGACCACATGTACAGCAGATCTGGGCCACAGACAACGTTTTTTATAAGCTCACAGTCTAGGAAAGTCAAAAGGTAGTTTTGTAAAAGTACACTCTAAAAAAATGCTGGGTTGTTTCAACACAAATTTGGGTCAAAAATGGACAAACCCAACCACTGGATTAAAAAATTAATTTTAAAGATTTAACCCAGTGGTTGGGTTTGTCCATATTTGATCCAAACTTGGGTTGAAACAACCCAGCATTTTTTAGAGTGTAACATTTAAATGTGTGTGTGGTCTCATGTGCTCACATGTGCTCTCTTTGAAGGGGACTCAAATAATACAGCCAAAATTTATGTCAGTTTTTTTATTTTCTGTCACTGTCATTTTGTCTGGTCCTGAGACCCCTATAGAACAACCTTCAAATTGTATAAATTAAAGCTGATTTACGATATATTAAACCAGTAAATCCAACAGCTCTTTTCTGCTGAATTAGCAAGGCCACGCTGCTACTAAAATCTGTTTATCCACCATAATAACACTAGCGTTGAAGAGAAAGTCACATGATGAATCAAAGTTCATCACAAGTAGCTTTTCCACAAGCTGAGGTCAATGCTAATGTATAGAAGGTGAATGCAGTGTCATGCACACAGTAAAAAAAGTTGCAATAAACATTAATAACATAAGATGTAGGCCTAATTAAAAAACTTAAAAGAAACATAATTATTTCAATTAAAAAACATCAAATCAAGTGTCAGTATACAGCTATTCACTGTAAATACTAAGACTTTCAAAAATGGTACATTTAACAGATTTTTACTGTTAAAATATATTAATAAAAAGTTGGATCTATTACATTTTTCCCTATATACATAGTAAGGAACTTGTTAAACAATTATCTTTTTTTTACTGTAGCATTTTCAGTCTTTTACAGTTAAAATTACAATAATTTTACAGTGAATACAAACTGAACAAGTAGGACACTATATGCTAATTTTGTTAAATAGTTTATAACATGCTGCAGTTAAAATGCAATTTTATTGTTAGCTGTAACACTTTTGTTGCATTTAGTTCTGTCATGTCTTGTTCTGTTCATTTGCCTTCATTGTGTGTATCCTGATTAGTTAACCATCCACACCTGTTTCTATTCTCCTTGATTTCGTTCTTCCTCATTAGCTCCCTTATATAATCTCCCTGTTCTGTTCTGTGTTTGTCGAGTCTCAAACGGTATTGGACTTTATCTTGTGCATTAAACTACCTGTTATCTGATCTCCTTTGTCGTGTTCTTGTTCAACTGGTGTGACAGAAGATCCGACCAAAAAAGTGTACGTTTGGCAGCGTTTTTCGCCATTGGTTTCGTTTTGCACCACACGCGGACCTTCCAAGAGACTGCTTACTTTACATACTACCCGGACAACTGCCTCTGCACTTTCTACTAGGTGAGCTTGAACACCACATACAGAGTGCAGTTGTCCAGAGAAGGTCCGCGGATGAATTTCGCTGCCTTTGTGGAGTGGGTGCTGGCGAGTTGTAACTCGCCATTCACCGTCTGCCTCGAAGAAATGGACCTCGCCAGCAACACTCCGGACTCAGACCCTGACCAGCAACCATCCCGTGGCACGGAATGCCCGCACAATCGCCGAGTGCAGCAACAGAGCTGTGGTTCTCCATGGAGTCAGAACGATACATCTGACCAGGTGCATGAGCCGGCAACAGCGGGACAAAGGGATGGTGGAGAGCGAGGGCATGGAGGATGGCCCCGCCCACTGTACCACCGCTGAAGGTGAGCAAGGATCGTGCGCTGGGGAAATGGATTTAATTGATTTCTATGCTGAATTATCCTGTCTTCTGTCATCATCTGAATTGCCTGTCTGTGCTGAACTGCCTGTCTGTACCGTCAATGCCATGGAGGTCCTTCCCCTGTCTGTGGCACTCCCGGTGCTGGGTGTGTGGGCAGCACACATGGTCCCTGAACTTGCAGCCAGTCCCAAACCCAGGATTTCACCTAACCCCGGCGGTCCACTAGCTCCTCCTTGGCTCCAACCTCCCTCATCCCCACCGTGGCCCATCAGTCCACCAGCTCCGCTGGGCTCCCTTGTCCCTCTGGCTGCACCTTGGTCATTCGTCGGCCTGCCTTTGCATCGGGACTGCACCCCTCTGGCTTCGCCTCATCCCTTTGTCCCTCTGGCTCCGTTGGCTTCCTCACTCCCTCCAGCTCCACCTTGGTTCTGTTGCTCTGGCTCCACTGTGGCCTTCTAGATCCCTGCCTGCGCCTCGGTCGCCTGAGCCACCGGCATCCCCATGTCCCGCCGGATCCTCAGCATCGCCTTGGCTCGTCAGCATTCCGGCTACACCCTGGTCCCATCTTCTACCTGCTCCGCCTCTGTCAGTCGGCACCCTGGAGTTGTCAGCCCTTCCTCCACCATGGCTCCTCCCTCTATCGGCTCCACCATTGGCAGCCAGTCTGGCTGCAGTCTGGGTCCCACCTTACTCCTCCTGCTCTAAGTTCCTCCTGTCTCCTTGGCTCCTCCCACCATCTGCTCCGCTCTGGTCCCTCCTGTTTCCTGTTGGGTCGTCTGCCTGTTGTTCTTCCTACCCTTCACTTGCTCCTCGTCCTCCACCTGAGCCTTCTCCCTCTGCAGTTGGTTCATCTACGGCGCGAGGCCGCGCCTTCCAGGTAGGGGATGTACTGTAACACTCATGGACTTTTGTTATGTTTGCATTTAGTTCTGTCAAGTCTTGTTCTGTTCATTTGCCCTCATTGAGTGTATCCTGCTTAGTTAATCATCCACATGAATTCAATAGCTAAATAATGTAAATATAGGCTACTATCATTCTTTCTGAACACATCATTTATTTTTCTTTAAAGATGCAGGTGCAACAAGTGAAGAAATGAAGCGGTTCATCCATGTTTTGAGGAGCACACAGAGGAAGTTAACAGGAGCTGAAGTTCTGATGATGTGTGAGAACATCATCAGAACCTGCACAGATACACACTTTATTATCATGTTTCTGTATCATGAAGCTCAGTTTATGCAGAACTAAACTTACTGTCAAAGTGGCAGAGACAGATGAATCCCATGAGTCCAGACAGAAATAAACCAACACCAGTGAAAACCAGCACTACTGAAAGCCACGAGACTGACAAAAGAAAAATAAGGCTTTAATACATGTTTATATATATATATATCAGATATATTATGTGCAATTTTTTTAAATTTAATTCATTTTAAATTAACATGCCACATTATAAGATGATTAAAGGAGAAAATTGCAAGTTTTTTTAGTTTTTAGGTTTTTTTTTTGTTTTTACAGATATTCAGAACATCAGTTTTGTGTTGTGAGTGAATGAAGAACCTTCAGAGTGAATGTGATCAGAATGAGCAGCTGAAACAGAAAAGATGATTATGAAATCATATTAGGAAAAAAAAACTGCACTACTGCATCATGATTACAGACATCAGTGTTTCTAGATGATCTCACTGTCAGAAAGGATTCTTATTTAACATTTAACACTGATTTAATATTCTCTTATCAACAAAGCAAAAACACACTTACATGTTTGTGTCTCTCTGGTGGTTTGAGGAGCAGAAGCTGGAGTGAAAACAGCTGATAGAATCAACGGTGTGTGATCAGATATGAGAGATATGAAACTATTAGCCTAAAATCACGAACCAGAGAAAATGGTCAATTACACAGTTTAGCTGTAATTATACTGTATAACAATATTTGACTGTGAAATCCTGTGACTGAATAATCATAGTCACATAAGAAAGCTGTGCGATAAACTAAGTAAGAATGATTTTAACATTGAAGCAATTTAAAGTGAAATGAGAAATTGCCTCTGTGTTTGTTAATTTTTTTTTATTTTCAAAATAATCTTCACTCACAAGTTGTTTTGTCTGTCAAAGTTTCACCAGTAGAGGTCGCTGTTGAAGCTGCAAAGAGAATTCAACAATGTCACATGATGCATTTAGTTTGGAAATAAAACTCTGTTTGGTTGTGCTATTAATGCAGTATAACATACAATAATACAATATAAATATATAAAAAAACTGAAAAGTAAGCTGGGCAGTTTAATTTAATGTGATCATCTGTGAAATAATGTGAAACATCATCCACCTTTCATTGGTTTAGTCAACTCATTTAAAACAAATCTCAAACAGCAGAAATTAATATGCAAAGGTGTTTTAAATATATTGTAAAATCTGTGATGGTGTGTATGTTGTTGTATGTTGGTGTGTATAAGGTGAATGTCACACATGTTTGAATAAAACAATAAAATAAATAAATAAAATAAACAACCTTTTATGTCTGTTGTCAAAGCTTTAGTTGAAGAGGTCACTGTTGAGATGGCATATCTAACTCTTTCCTATATTTAGTATATTCCTTTCAGTGTTTTATTATACAGCTTATTGAATGGGTCTTAATAAATAGTATCCATCCGGAAGTGCCTTACAGTCGTATCATTCAGCTTTTCTCATATTTTTTGTTTGTTGTATATGCTTATATGTATAGACTTTTTCTTTTATTGATCAAACTTTCATAATATTCTAATGACCTACATAAATCATACTGGCTTAAGAATTCTACAGGTGTCTCTGATTTAAAGCTGCAGTCCGTAACTTTTTTTTGGTTAAAAATTATCCAAAATCAATTTTTGACCAAGTACATAACCAGCCAGTGTTCAAAACCATCTCATTATCTTGCAGCTGAAATAATTAAACTTATCATTTTGATGGCGGATTGTAATCCAGAAAGATCCAAATGACAATCGTCAGTGACAACTGGAGATTCAGCCGTGGTCAAAAGCAAAAGACTTCGGACTGTTGAGTGGCTACAGAAATTGAAATCTACAGGTAACGCTAATATACACATAGTCATAGCAATGCTGATGTTGTTAACATTAACAATTTGAGAACAATATAACAGTAATAATAATTTGCACGGTTTGGCATGATCCGAGCTAAGCGAACATTAGATTTAATCATCATTGGCAGCGTGATTTACTGTAGGCCTAATGTTTTTTTCCTTAGTTGGTCAGAACAAAAGTGGCAGACATGTTACTTACTTGTTCACATGATATTTTCCCGTGAAAATTCTTATATTGGTCCTACCTTCAAGATGTAGAATCTGTGATTCTGAAGTTCAGTATCCACACCGGTGCGGTCGGTGACTGACATACTGTGTGTTCACACCGCCGGCGGCGAGAGCATTAAAGTGACAGGAAGTCGTTAATTTTCAATGAGAGCCGGCAGCGAGCTCCGGCGAGAGTGGAGCAGCGCGTCTTGGACGGTGAGAGTGTAACCCGTTAAAATCTAGATCAAAGAAAAGGAAGAAAAATATCTACTTGGGTCTGAGCTCACCAAATACAATTTATTTATTTTTATGCTAGTATTTGGAGTCCCGGGTTCGGGGTCTCACACCATGTACTAAATCAAAATGATTACATCCGTTTTAATTATGTGTGTCTGCACTTGTATGAACGTAGTTATTTACAATACTAACTAGGTGAATATAGAATTAATAAAATAAAATGAATTATAGATGAATGAAACACGTTAATTAGTTTCAATGAACTGTAACTGTATTCTCTGAATTAAAGGTACAATATGTAATATTTTTGAAGTAAAATATCCAAAAACCACTAGGCTAGTGTAATATATTTTGTCCAGCTGATTACTAACAATATCTCTAATGTTTTCAACTACTTCTAAATCATGAGAAAATTCCCATTCTAAACAGTGACACGGGGCAGTGCAGTCGCCTGTCAATGACGTCAGTTACCCTTTGTTACCGCCTTTACTGACGTAGAAACCACATGACAACAGTGTCGTGGACAAATGCGGAAGTAGTGTCTAGTGTCCAGCAAACCACTAGCTTGCTTCAAGCAGTTCCTTATTTACTTCTTGCACGTTTTATGGTGGACTGAGTTACTTATTTATGGAACATAATTACTGTTTACCATCTGCCGCTGGTTCTGTCGACAAGGACAGCTCCCGTAAACTAAAGCGTACGGGCCAACCAAACGACCCAAGAAGAGTTTGGGACAAGAGGCATACACGCCAAACGCGGGGCATCGCATCTCTAGACCCGCGCGAGGACGCGTCTGATCCATAGTCTGATCGCGTCTTTGCATTGACTTTGTATGTAATCTACTCGCGCAAATCGTTGAACTCGCGTTTGCTATGTATGCCCAATTATTGTGTTTGAATGTACATGAGTGTATATATTTGTTGAACAAGTGGTAATCGTTTATATACAATTTAAAATATATCAAATGTTTTTAATAGTTTACATAACTATGTGAAGTGCATATTCTTAGGTCATAATGAAGTTGCAATTCATCATGCTTTATTTTACATATTAAAAATGTGTTTTCTTGAAGACTAAAGTTTATGCAGGTGCAGTGTTATTGCATTTTGTTATTTACTGATTTTTTTACACTGTCTTATTTCACCTGACAAGTTAAACAATGTAAATAAATACAGTTAGTCAGTTAGTGTTATACAGAAATATGAATCAATTATTATTGCAAATGATATTGGTAAGTTCAAAATAACATTTATTATTATTGATTTGAACACTTGAAACTGTGCTGTGTTATCACACCATCGAATTGGACAAACATTCTAACATCTATGACTAAAAATTTCGATGTAAACCTTCCATTACTCGGGTCTAATTCAATATAATAATACTATGACATCAAACACAACATTTATAAAACTTTACCTCATCCGTTAAATCCATGATTTATCTTTCCGTCTGATTGATGGCCGTCAGCGGTTGGGTAGAAGGCAACAAATCCCATCATTCCACGCACCTTCTTAGCGTCATCAAACCACGCGATTGTTATTGTTTTAGTAGTGCGCCCTCAAGTGGCAGATTTTACGAACTGTAGCTTTAATTCTCTTCTTTTTGATTCGATTTCAGTATGCAATTAAACACTGCACACTGCACACATCACATGAGAACATTCTTTGCCCTTCACAAATCACCAATTGAATACAAAGTATATTGTTCATCTACAACAATCAAAGAAAAGAAAGAAAAAAAAAAATCTGTATGTGTACTTGAGTGTATACTTAAGTCCAAAGAGGAATATAAATGACTCACTTCCTTTTGTGTGGATAGGTCTCAGTTCAATCTCTGTGTGTGTGCGTATGCCTACAGTCTTTGCAGGAAGAAACGATGAAGAAAACAAGCGGAGTTTTTTTAAAAAAAAATTTTTTTATTATTATTATAAGAAACAATTGTACATACAAAAAAGGTATTGAACAAACAATATTAACAATTAACAATTCTCAAGGCAGACATAGTTGTAATTACAATATGTAACAACAAAGTATTATCTAAAATTACAGTCATAAAGGATAATGAAGAACAAAAAAGAATTAAAAAAAATAAATAAATAAATAAACAAAAAATAAAAAAGTCTAGAAAACAAGCGGAGTCCTCAATGACGCAATTACTCCGTAGTGCAAATCCAGCGCGACTCTCCCTCACTGCGCAACTCCAACACGACCACCGAACGTTGAGACAGTCCAATCTCCTCAAACTTTGCGATGCAACATCCAACTAATGCAATAAAACAGTTCAGACATCAATTTAGAAAAATAATGATGAAGATGGGCAAGATTATTAATAGCCACACATGTGGCTCACATCTCTCTCTTCAACGAGCTGGCGCGCATGTGACGTCAGCACCCATCGACGCGTTTCTTTTACTTATTTTCGTCCATCACGAAAACAAATTAATAATAATAAAAAAAATAAAAATATGTCTGAACATTTTATGCATTAGGAAAGAGAGAAAAAAAATACATAGAAACAACCTCAGTTAATTGGGTGGGTTACAAGAGCGTCAAGGAGAGTTGAAATCAAGTCAACTTTATGGTAATGAGCTATGACGCGGTTCGGCGGCAACCTATCGGAATGTAGAGGTCCTCGCTTGAGAGGATTCCGATTGGTTGCCACAACTTGTCATTTACTTTGACCCCTGACAAACAGCGCTGAGCTGTGCCGAGGCACAACGCACATACAGATATCTATTTCGCATATGACTGCAATTGCAGGTTTCAAACAAGAGATGGCGACAAAGAGGAAAAATCGTGGACTGCAGCTTTAAAAAAATAAAAAATTATATAATATATATGTATATATAAAGGTCCTCACCTCTGATGGTGATTGTGTCACTGCGCGGTGATCTGATCTCAGGTTCAGTGTTGAGTGAATAATCACAGCTCAGCTGTCTGTTCACTGATCCTGTCAAGAGTTCACCAGGAGTTACATAAAATATACAATAACGTTCTCCAGACTGTCTCTTCTGAGAGACTCTTCTGTACAGAAGATCATCCTCAATGTAGAGATAACAGGTGAAATCAGCTCTGACTGAAAGTGGTATTTCACAGGCTATGTTGAGCAGGACTGTGGACCTGTTTAAGTCAAATAACCCATAATTAATAATAATAATAATAATAAACATTGTAATAACAGTTTCCAAACCAGTAAAATATTTCACCAATGTGTAGTAAAAACGTGCCAAATGTTTTTGAGAGAGTAATACTTAGCTATTTTAAATGGAAATATGTCAGCCAATCACAGCAGTGGGCGTTTACACTGAAGTCTCTCAGCAGACACGCCCCTTAAAACAGATCGTTCAAATAAGAGCGCTCAAATCAGGGTAGGAAAAATGCCTTTGATTTCTAAATTTTGATTTACAATTTTTGATGTAAAAGTATACTAACATTATAAGTGCACCCCAGGAAACATTATAAAATATCAAAACAAAGCAGTTCATAAGCCCTTTAAATTGGAAACATAAATTAGATAATTAAAACATATTCTGGTTGAGGCTTTAATTCCAGTAAGACCTTTACATGCTTCACAGGTTTAAGAATATGTATCAAAACGATGAGTACAAATGTTAACATACAGTATTTAAGAAGACATTCAGCAGCAGAGATCACTTACTAAAAGACTGAATTTTCATAAGAAGCTGAAAAGCAATGAAGATGAACAACTCTTTTACAGCGAGTGAGAAAAGAGACAGAATGAGACTCACAATAGGTGAAACAGTGCATCAGACAGGAAATTAGATTAGTTTTATGTTGATTAGTGTACATCTAAAACACCGAGTCATTCTGGGTAAACGGAATCCTGGGTTATCTTGCTTGTATATTTCTAAACCCTGGGCCAACATCCTTATCTGCCGACAGTGTCAGGGTCACTGACTGGACAAACATGATATGTTCCAAGTTTATCCTGAATGGACCTTCCAAACTATAAAGATAAGAATGAAATATCTCTTCATCATTCTGAATGTCACGTTTCCCCAAAAATGCTGAAACTACTGTTTATACAGCACACAGTGTTTCTGTGACTGTCTAAAGCATGTGAATATGACAAGTGGCATTCACCGCAAATGATGTCCAGCTCCAGCTCTGCTTCTCTGGATGTAATATGGGTGGAGCTTGACCTAGTAAGGTTTAGGGATAGGGTTATGGTTAGGGTGTGGCTGGACCTTCAAGCTCCACCCATTACATCCAGAGAGGGGAAGCTGAACATCAAGCTCCACCCATTGGCTCTAGCTGTAACATTCTAACGCTGCATCGTTTCACAAAGCACAAGTCTGGCACTGCAATGCAGGGTTAACACTGCAAAAACTATGCTAGCCCTACGGAGCAGGGGTTTAGAAAGACAACAAGGGTGTTGAAAAGCCCCTACATGCACCAGATTGGACATGCCTTCAAACAGGGACAGAGGTCCACGTCCAACCCTCATAGTCTCACAAAACCCTGTGGGATTTTGTACATAAACACTGTACATAAACACTGACCCTTGAAAACTCTTCCAAAACAGGCTTCTTCAGCCAGCATCCACTATAAAACACTTGCCAGACATTAATTTCCTTTTAGAAATATATTGAAATTATGTTTGAGCAAAAAAATGATGTTTTATTAACAAAATTCGGGAGGAGCAAGTTCAGATAATTAACCTAATTAGCACAGGTGGAGAGCATTCAGTTAATCAACTCAACCAATGTCAAAGGTATAAATTCTGCAGACTGACTTCCGTTCATCTGAGAGTTTATCAGCATTAGGCCCCGCCTTACGTTCCGGTCTAAAATCGAGCTCTCGCCGTCCGTCCGATGAAAGATTCTTCGTCTTCGAGGAATCTTACCTCAATTTTCACCACTGCCGATCCCTCGGCGTTATCTCGCGGGTCTCAGCCCAAGCAAACCGGTCCAGCATGCCGAGGCCTACCACGGGCAACATATCCGCGATCTCTTTCCCCGTCTTTCTCATCTCCAACTCATTCAATCTTTCCGGCCATAAAGAAATGGACAATAAAGCCCCTCAAACACTAAGCTCGTGTCTCGGGCAATGCTGCCCTCTTCCCGCAAAGGAATGGGCCTTCCTCCAGTCAGGCCGCTGCAACAGGCTCTCAACAAGCCGCGCCGCTCATTCATTGTCGGCCAGCTTTCTCTCTCCACCCCGCTGGCTCAAAACCATAAAAAACACAGCTCAAATCCTTTTTGTTTTCCCTGGTTGAATTTTGCTTCGCTATGGTCGCTAAATCACGAGCACATATGCAATCTGGATACTCAATTTAATCGGAAGAAATGGATGTTTTGAACAGTTTTCATAGATTTGCCGTTTCTAATCTAAGGCGCTGTACAAACCGCTCGGAAATCATGTGCAGTCAGATCGCACGCACAGTTGCAGAATTAATAAGAACTTAACATCAGCGCTGTCCTGAGATAAACATAAAATATAACGCTATATAATTTTCAGTTCTAATCGATTTGTTTCTGTTTTGAAGTAACCAAAACCCAGCTTCACTATCGTTAAAGAGACGCTGCACAGACTGGTAAGACAATGTCATACACTCATTCATTTTCACTAATGGATTCAAATAAATTCCACGACTGTATCTGTATAATTATCTGTATAAAATAATGTTAAGACTCAGATAAATGATGAAAATAACTGTTGAGGGTTCCTCCTAGTGGTGGGACAAACGAAGCTTTTGAATCAATTGAACCAATCGCTTCGAGAAAATGATTCGGTTTCCCTCGGATCGTCACACGCCGGTGATGTCTACTGGTCAGAAGCAGGGGCGGTTTCTTCATTAGGGAAAAAGGGCAACGCACCACCAAAGTGAGAAAGGGACGGATTTTTCAATCACATTTAACCACAGTGTTACTCTAGCTGTCACTGCTTGGCTGTTTGTTCTGCCTCTGGATATAGTCCAATCAGCGTCGAGTCACGCTCTGTGGAGCACCGCCTCTTTTTGGGCGATTTCAGTCTGGCCGAGATTTGCCCCGAGTGCTCCCATAGACTTCCATTCAAAAAGCTTTTTTTTTTTCTCGAACTGCAGGCACTGCAATGCAAGCTCTATGGGTTCCGGGAGGGCTCGCACTAACGTGCCTTCGTCATCATACGTAACCTTAACTTGTGCAGCGATTGGTGGAAACAAACATGCCTCTATTAATATTTTTTTTTTTTTAAGCTGAAGTGTCATCCAATAACTTCCTCAGTGCATAACTTACATTTTACAGACATATTCTCCATCTGTAAATGTTAGAAAGTCGTGAAAATATTTCCATTTTGCAGTCAGGCGTGGACGAGCCTTCAGCAAGCACAAACTTCCGTGAACGAGCGCCGCCGCGCGCATGCGCGCCAAACAGACGGAGTTCAATCTGAGTAAAGTCAGAAGGGTAAATGCACCGTTTCCAAGCATGCATGGAAAAACATTTTTCCAACCAGTTGCAACTGTTAAGTGTTAACTGCTATTAACAAATTATCTAATACCATTAGATTATAATATAGCTGAAGTATCGCGGTACCATGCAGTATACAAAATGGACCGAATTTTCATAAATATATAAAACAGACCAGATTTTTCTCTGAATACTTCATTAATAATGAGAACAGGCTTTTGTTACCAATCATTGTAAACGCATTCAGCAGTGTACATTCAGCAGAAGCTGCATGAAGTTACATGGCATTTACGCATTTGCACTTCAATTATAATGAGAAAATAAAATAATAATGAATCGCTTATTGAGTCAGCGACTCGCCTGATTCGTTCAAAACGGATTCATTTAGAAACTAAACAGAACAACGCTCTTGCTCGCGTCACGAACTATCAGGAGCATTTTTTTCTGGCATGAAATTTCCAACCTTGACTGGAGAGCAGAACTAAAACATAATACAATGTTTATAAATATATATTTAAAAAAATAAAAAAAGAAATAAATAAAAATAACGAGTGAAAAGCCGCTATATTGATGAATGGAATTTCATTTGTCTGAATCGTCTTAGCAAAGATGTTTTTATAAATAAACAATTACACCTGTTCCAGAAGTGGTCAAATGAGCAGCAGGAAAACTGAGAATTCATTCTTATATAAAGATATAATGATGTTGATCAGTGATGCTTGAGTTGCTGTTTAAAAAAAAAAAAAATAAATAAATAATAAAAAAAAATAAAAAGTGGAACTTTATCTTATTGCTAGATTGGGGAACAATAAGGCGTTACACAACATTTACTACACTGGGCACAGCAGACAGGCAACAGCAGTCTCTTTTAATGATTTTGCAGGCATGCGCGTTCAAATGAAGTGTACCTGCCGCTCATACTACATTCCTTACGGTACTACCGTACCGACATACTACCAATACAATGGCATTGCCAGTATTTTGAAGCTTTAGTATCGCAATACTACTGTAGTGTCGGTACACCGTGCAACCCTAATATGAAATGTTGGTATTATGTGTTATTTTATTAAATCGTTGTTACAATTATCTTGTTTTATTTGCTTTATGAAAGTCGCCAGCAAGATCAGAGCACAGATTTGATCTGAAATTCAGGCCGCTGGCTCCAAAGGTGGACCCTGACCCAACCTATTCACTTTTCCAAATATTTGTTACGCACAGGACAGCAACCAAATCAAGTCAGTTTTATAGAGCTTTTTACATGCAGGCTGTGTCGGGGCAGCTTTACAGTGATAGCAATATAATTTTGGCTGCACAGCAGCTCTAGAAGAAATGGTGCCACTGTGCAGCTTAAGTCCAGTATTGATTCATTCCATCATAAAACTACTTATTCATAGAGTTAATTTATCTATACAACAGCTCTGGAGGAAAGTGATGTCATCATCCAGGACAGTTCAGTTTGCATACAATGGTGTGCAGTGAAGACAATGAAGGCAGATCAAAACATTGTTGAATATCAAGTGTCCCCAACTAAGCAAGCCAGAAGCAACAGCGGCAAGGAACCACAGCTGCCCCAAAAGGCCTCTCCAAGCACCAGATTCAAACACTCTAGTCGCTGGCCATCAGAGGCTTTAAAGATCTATATCCTATCTAATCCAATCGCTTCCATGTTAAAGAAGCTCAGCAAACCCTTACCAGCCAAATTCTTCAGCTTCAGCTTGTTCTCTCGCTCAATCCTACAAGCTCACCATATCCACCGCGATTGACACCATCAATCCACTAAAATAGCGTCTTCTCACCTGATTCTGCAGGAGCCCACTCTGTTCTTACACTGCCGCTCCCGCAGGAGCTCCTTCCCTGGCAAACCTTGCCTTCACGGCGCAGCAACGTTATCTCCACGCTCTCGCAGGAGCTCAGTTTGTCTGGCTGATCCTTCCACTGCAGCAGCAGCAACGATGTCCCCTCCACTCCCATAGGAGCCCAGTTCTATAGCTAAATTTGTCCTCTGCTGCAGCAGCAATGTCCCCTCTGCTTCTGCTGGAGCTAAGTTTTCTGAGGAGGGAAAGGAAAGGAGAAAGAGAGAGAAAAAATAAAATAAATAAATAAATAAATAAATAAAAAAAAAAAAAAGTTCTCTCTACCGCTGATGAGGCTTACCCATCCGATGCTGTGAGTCTTGATTTCCCATCGGATGCTGCGAGAGACCTCCTGGTCAGTTTCCATCTTTTCTCCTCCTTTGACCGGCGAGTCTTACCCGTCCTATGCCATTAGTATTGATCTCCCGTCGGATGCAGCGAGAGCCCTCCTGGTCAGTTTCCATCTTTTTAACTTTTTCCGTCCAGTGAGGCTTACCCATCCGACACAGTGAGTCTTGATCTCCCGTTGGATGCAGCGAGAGCCCTCCTGGTCAGTTTCCATCTTTTCTCCTTCTTTGTCCGGCGAGGCTTACCCGTCTGATGCCACAAGCATTGCTTTCCTGGAGCCTTGGTCTCCCATCTGACGCCGCGAGAGCCTCCCAGTCAGTGCTTCCTTCCTCGTCCGTCAAGGCTTACCCGTCCGAGGCCCTGAGCATTGGTCTCCTGGAGCCTTGGTCTCCCGTCGGATGCTGCGAGAGCCTCCCGGTTGTTCTTCTGTGCTTTACTTTCTGCCGTCTACCAGCAAGGCTTACCCGTCTGATGTCATGAGCCTTGGTCTCCCATCTGATGCCGCGAGAGCCTCCTGGTCCGTGCTTCTTTCCTTGTCCGGCGAGGCTTACCCGTCCGAGGCCTTGAGCATTGGTCTCCCGGAGCCTTGGTCTCCCGTCGGACGCCGCGAGAGCCTCCCGGTCGAGCCTCTGCTCTTTACTTTCCGCCTGTGTGCTAGCGAGGTTTACCCATTCGATGCCATGAGCATTGGTCTCCTGGAGCCTTGGTCTCCTGGAGCCTTGGTCTCCTGGAGCCTTGGTCTCCCGGAGCCTTGGTCTCCCATCGGATGCTGCGAGAGCTCTCCTGGCCAGGCATTCCAATTTCATTCATCCCGCCATCAGCCAATGGAACCCACTCACCTGTTGCCGGGGGCCGCTCCTCGGCAGAGGCTGAGTGGGCCCCTTTTGGCTGGTCATTCCTAAACCACGTTTCCCCTCGTCTTTCGGTTGGTAGGGCTCACCCGTTTGACACTGAGCATTGGTCTCCTGTCGGACGTAAACCAGAGCCCTCCCGATCGACCGCTCCAAATCACGCGCTCCCCGTTAATTGGTCGGTAGGGCCCATCTACCTGGCGATGCACGATCCCGTCAGAGGCAGCACGGACCCCCCCGCTCAGACGGTTTAACTCATACTGCTCCTCATTTATCGGCCGGTAGGGCTTTACGCATCCAATACAACAAGCATTGGTCTCCTGGAGCCTTGGTCTCCCATCAGATGTCACGAGCCCTCCCGATCGGTTGTTCCAAATTTCAGCTACCCATCGTTTGTCGGCTAGTAGGGCCCGTCCGCCTGGTACAGTGATGCGCTCCTGTCAGTGGCAACATGGGCTCTCCTGGTCAAGCGACCAGGCTTCTTGAAATGCCAGTCCGCCAGTTCTCGGTGTCTTTTGGGGGTCTTTAGTCTGGCGGCTGTCCTTTTTGCTCTTTTGCTTTTTGGGGGGAGTACTCTGGGTTCGGGACAAAATTCCGAGCTCGGAGCCCTCTCCCCGGACAGCACGCCAAATACCCATAACTTTACTCTATTTAATTATATGGATATGTGAACTCGTGAAATTGTTTTATTAACAAAATTCGGGAGGAGCAAGTTCAGATAATTAACCTAATTAGCACAGGTGGAGAGCATTCAGTTAATCAACTCAACCAATGTCAAAGGTATAAATTCTGCAGACTGACTTCCGTTCATCTGAGAGTTTATCAGCATCCCTCCTCCACCCCATCTCCTCACTTATAGTTCTATCTACTTTTACAATACCGGGGGGAGTACTCTGGGTTCGGGACAAAATTCCGAGCTCGGAGCCCTCTCCCCGGACAGCACGCCAAATACGCATAACTTTACTCTATTTAATTATATGGATATGTGAACTCGTGAAATGTTTTTATTCATCATTACATTTTTTATTTCAGCTTACTGAATCCCAAGCACTTCTTACAAGGCAGTATTGAGCTAGAGAAAATCTAGAGAAAATCTTCTGGTCACAGTCCAACACTAAATGATGAAAATAGTCAGCAAGTAAAGTTACTTTATTTATATTGAATTTAATTAAACAAGACTTTAGACTCATCAGTGCATCTTCACCAAACTGTAGACTTGATCTGCTGCGTTTGACTGAACTGGTCTGTCAGGGATTGTGCAGTACAGGTGGTAAACATTCTTAAAGAAGAAGAAATAAAGATTGAAAAAACAGACAAGATAAATGTTTATATTCTGTTCATGATAGATGCCTCATTTGTTTATGTGGGTTTGGGGTGCGACTGTTCACATATTACCTTATTTTTCTCTGTGTTTCCCTCTTTCTGTTGAGAATTGACCAAAACATCTGTAAAGCAGAAGCGTTTTGATCTTCATGAACAAACTCTCTGTCATAAAGCAGAATCTTCTTTTCTCAGAGTGATTGTGCAACAGTTATGATGAATTTAGTATTTGTTCCTCTTCCTCTGTATGAGGTCATTGTGATTGGGTGGGTCAAGTTTCTCAATGCTTTTATGTGAGCATCAAAAATGCTGTTTTTTTACAGAGACATGACATGACATGCAGGGAAAAAATAGTAGGCTAAATCGTGCGCACAATTTACAATTTATAAAACATGTGCATGATTTATAAATTGAGGGAACGAAATAGTAAATCGTGGCAACTATTTAATTTTTTTTCTTGCGTGTCATGTGTGAGGCTCCGTAGTTTTTGATCTGAGGAAGTTTTGAGTTGTGAAACCACAGCATGTTTTCATAGTAAAAAGAACGAGAACAATTTGATTCATCATGATATGATCATTTTAACGAAAATACTTACCTGAGGGATGGTACATTGAATTTTCAGACATAATGAAAGAGGAAGTCGCTGTGGGATCTGGTGTGTTGTTCTGATGGGAATCTGGGTGTTTGAGGCCTTTGGAAGAACAGCATGATGAAGAGGGTCAAACGGAGTCAATAGAAAACCATCCAAAACAACTGCAAATGTGAAATGGCTTCTCCTAAAGATTGAAACTTATAATTTTAAAAGCTTTATAGCTTCTCATCACTGCTTTTTCCATTGTACAGTGTAAACGTTATGTAAAATATAATTTTGGCGTGAACTGTTCCTATAAGATAAGGTGTGGCTAATAATGCTGATCTGCTGAAGACTTAAAGGGGAAATGGCACCAGTTTCTGTGGTCACTTTTGTTTTTAACTCAGCAGTTTTATTTATCTTTCTTGGTGACATCAGTTTCTAAGCTTCATGATATCTGAGATAATTTACGGACAATGATGTTCTCTTACCCACAGATATGGGCTGAGATGTGGCTGGTACATAAGTGATCAGAGAATATATCTCTGCAGGTCCAGAACTCTAAAAAACATTAAGAATAATTAAGGTCATGTCCATTTCAGCCATTCTTACTCATTATGGTATTATAAAGATTTATTACTTTGTGATTGAAAAGATTAGTTGCAATACTCACCATACCAGTTCCTTGACTGGGCACATCTGATGTTATTGATCTCATTTTATTGCTAAGAATCAAATATTGATCTTTATGGCATCTTTTCATGCATGCATGTAAGGTGTTAAACATTTACACAAACAGCTCATAGACTACAAAAATTCAAAACAAATATTAATTTTCAAAAACATTAATAAATAAAATAAAACCTACAATTAGGGTTATTATATTTAATAAACCTAATTAACCTTAATTAATTAGGGTTATGAAAACTAAAACCATAAAAAAACAAAATAAAACTTACAGTTTTTTTCTTTTTATACCTAGAAAACAATGTATTATGATCAGTTTTTACTCCAGCATTTTGGTCAACTCTCTGTTGTTTTAATGATAAATTCAGATGATCATTTCTATATTGAACAGCATGGAGTGAACAATTATAAACTTTACTTACTTGCAAACCAACACAGACAGATGAATCCAGTCAAAATGACACCAACACCAGTGGAAACCAGAACTATAAACCATGTTTCTGTGTCAAAACAAAACCAACACTTTAATAATCCATGTTTATGTGATGATTAATTTGAGTGCAGATACATCAGTCCACCTGACAATTGATGTGATTGTAGATTTGTTTTACTTTTGTTGTGTGCATGAAAAGAAGTAAATGTTCTACAGAGATCTGAGAGAGAATGCAATGGTCACATCATTTCAGATATGGAAGAAAATTATTTAGAATAAAACCTCTGTGTAGTGGTGTGAGTTGATCTTTAGGACCAGCTGCTGAAGTGTGAACACTAGAAACCCCTGAAACAGAAGAAAACTCAAATGAAATCATACATGATGAATATTAACAGTGTTTCAGTGTTTGAAGTCACTGTAAAAAGACTGTTCATTATATGGCGTTCTACTGATATTTATGAAAGTTACCAGTTCTGGTGGATGTCGAGGTTTCAGTGGTGGAACTGACAGCCGTTGTTGCTGAAATTGAAATGGTAAAATAATGAGCTATATGAATTACAAGAGAAAACTTTTATTTTCAGGTACACTAAACTTTACTTGCATGTTTCTGTCTTTGTTTGTGAAGTTTTTAAAGTGGACATTGCTGTTGAAACTGTCTTTTTGGATTCTCTGTGTACTTCCCGCTTACCTTCAAAGACTAAAACTATGAGTTTTGTATTATTTGCTCTTTCATTTGTGTAAAAGACACACTTCACCATCCTGTTCATTTCATCGCCATTGTGTAAAAATCATAATTAGTCAAGTCATAATTAATAAGCATATTTTGGAAGGACATTTTAATTGAAATATTTCTGGCTTCAACACTTATTTAACATATAAAGTGTCATTTTTGTAAAGTCACAGAATTCAAAAGGTGCTGCAGAACAGAATGACTCCATCAGCCTCCACAGATGCGTCAGACACTGTCTGTCTCTCTGATGTCTCAACTACATGATCAACACAACACAACTTCCTTCCTGTCTAAATGTATCAGACTGTTCATCTGCCAAAGTCACGCCGTGGTTAAACGTTTGTCTGAAAAGGATCTACAGGTTATTCAGTGTAAGAAGATTTCACAGATCACTGTACTGATTCAGTAACAGCATCAAACTGTTGTTTCAGACTTCATGATGATACTGACCTACAGTGAGTCCCACTGTTACCACAGGATTATGATTAACCATATTCATTTCTTTCCTATTTGGTATATTTGATCTTTATTGAATGGGTCTTTATAAATATTATCCATCCAGAAGTGCCCTATAGATGTACACAGATACAGTATATCATACAGCTTTTCTCAAATTTTTTTGTTTGTCTATACTAACTTTTTTTAATAATCAAACTTTCACAATATTCTAATGACCTACATAAATCAAACTGGCTTAAGAATTCTACAGGTGTCTCTGTTTAAAACTGTAAAAGAAATAATTACAGTAAAAGTCCTCACCTCTGATGCTGTATGTTTCACTGCACGGTGATCTGATCTCAGGTTCAGTGATGAGTGAATAATCACAGCTCAGCTCTCTGTTCACTGATCCTGTCAAGAGTTCACTATGACTTAAATAAAACATACAATAATGATATCCAGACTGTTTCCTCTGAGAGTGCAGAAGAACATCCTCAGTGTAGAGACTACAGGTGACATTAGCTCTGACTGAAGGTGGTATTTCACATGATATGATGGGCTGGATATCATCGCCATTATAACTGATGAAGGGTTTCTGAAGAGAACCTGTTTAAGGCAGATAATCCATAATTAATAATAATAATAATAAAATAAATTAAAATAAACATTGCAATAACAGTTTCCAATCCAGAAGAACAGCAGTGAAATCTGTGGCAGCAGGAGAATGAGATGATGGTTTATCAGTCATGTGATTGTATATTGTGTTTAACAGTTGATCAGGTGATTTTACAGCTGCCCATCTGAACACTTCAGCACGTTTACATGCATCATTTTCCATGTTTTAGTTTAACCTTTAACCAAATTTAAACTACAACAGCACCCAACTACACAAAGAATGGTAAAATGTAGGCCATGATGGGTATTCATTTCACTTATGGAAAATCTGTTTTATTTGTTTATTTTCGACAACTGCACTATGAAACCTTGTTTCTGTCACAAATTAAAATGGTAATTGCAACTTTTTATCTCACAATTCAGACTTTCTTTAATTTGCGAGTTTATATCTCACAATTCTAAGAAAATTTGAGAAATAATTGAAATGATTGCAATTTCCTTTTTAACTTTTTATTCCATGTCAGAAACAAGCTTCAATACTGAACTTTCTCAATCAAGTAACACTCAGAATTACATTCATATGAACGTGCAGATATAATACAGTGGATATTCCAAATTAAGTGTTTACATGATCAAGTCCAATTAATATAGGCATTCATATTTCTAGTTATAATATTGGCTTAATCTGGATTTGCAATGTTTAAAATGAATTTTTCATGACAAACTAAAACTAACTTGCCTTAAACAGAGGTTGTAGGTTCATGTGTTTTAAAAATTCTACTAAAACATGTACTGATCACACAAGCTGACATATTTTTGACAATTAAACTTTTTTCACTAAAAATGTGAACATACTGTATTTTATCGACATTAAACAGCAGAGATCACTTACTGTAAGACTGAACCTCTATAAGAAGCTGAAAAGCAATGAAGATGAACAACTCCATTACAGCGAGTGAGAAAAGAGACGAGACTCAAACAATGGATGAATTAGGAAGTTACACATTAGACCACAGGAAACATTTAATACTTTGTGCAGGCAGTTCTATGAAGATGAACGTACATCATGTGACCACAGATAAAAAAAAATTTTATAAGCTCACAGACTGGTAAAGACAAAAGGTAGTTTTGTAAAAGTACACTAAAAAATGCTGGGTTGTTTCAAACTAAATTTGGGTCAAATATGGACAAACCCAACGGTTGGGTTTTATTTCACCTTTATTTAACCAGGCAAGTCATTAAGAACAGGTTCTTATTTTCAATAATAGTCTGGCAGGAGAGTAAAGTCTCCTGAAAGACATACAACCATACATTATAATGCACATACAGTAAAAAAAAAAGAAAAAAGAATACATCAGTTAAAACATTTACAATTTGTAATAAGGGAGCACTCACTAGTAATTTTTTTAATGCACAGACTGAAATATATGTCTCTAATTTCAATAGCTTCTGTAGCACATTCCAATCATTTGGGCAGTAAATTCAAAAGCGGAACGACCATAAATAGATTTCTTTCTAGGGATAGTCAAAAAGATATAATTAGATGATCTAGTTGTATATGTATTAGTTTGAGTTTGCAGCAACTTTTGAAGATATTTAGGTAATAACCCTAACAGAGCTTTATAAATGAAAATATACCAATGTATTTCCCGTCTTGTATGCAATTATGTCCAATTCAAAAGAGAGTATAATTCACAATGATGCATTCTATAATATGAACTATCAGTCTAACTGCTGCATACAACACATCTAATTGTTCCAGAACACCTATATAATTAAAATTTTAGTTTAATTAGGTTAAAATTTTAATTTAAAAATGTAACCAAACAGTTGGGTTTGTCATTTTTTTGCCCAAATTTGGGTTGAAACAACCCAGCATTTTTAGAGTATAAATGTGCCAAAAATAACTGAACCATTAATAGACTAGATTATAATATCAAAATTAATAATGTGGAATACATTATTCACTCAGTGGTCACTTTATCAGGTACATGTTTAGTCTTTGATGCACAAAAGCAGCAGATTAAAGTCAAGCGGTTGCTCATTGAACTGACAGCTGTTTAACAGAGAAAATAACACTGAAAAAATCCTGTCATTATTACAGAGCTGTGGTTCCCAGAATAATCCTGTACAAATGCAGTAAAAATTTATTTTAAAAAAACATGTAAATTGTATATACATATTAAACCAGTAAATCCAACAGTCTTTTCTGCTGAATTAGCAAGGCTACGCTGCTACTAAAATATGTTTTGTACTTGAACATCTACTGACATCCACCATAATAACACTAGCGGTAAGGAGAAAGTCACATAATGAATCAAAGTTCATCACACGTAGCTTTTCCACAAGCTAAGGTCAATACTAATATATAGAAGGTGAGTTCTATAGTGTCAGTGTCATGTGTCACATTAAATTAATGCAATAAACATTAATTTCATAACACAAGATGTAGACCGAATATAAAAAATATATATAATTAAATGAATTCAATAGCTAAATAATGTAATATAGGCTAATATCATTCTTTCTGTACAAATCTTTTTTTTCTCCTCAGAGGTGCAACAAGTGAAGAAATGAAGCGGTTCATCCATGTTTTTTGGAGCACACAGAGGAAGTTAACAGGAGCTGTAGTTCTGATGATGTGTGAGAACATCATCAGAACCTGCACAGAACCTGACTTAAAGATGCTTGAAGATGCTTTCAGCAACAGTTAATAAATTGTACCAAAATAAAATCTTTATTTTCGCCCAAAATCAAAATGTGGGATAAAACCTTGCCTTGGCCTGCACATCAGTATGAATTCAATAGCTACATACTGTAAATATATCATTCTTTCTGTACAAATATTTTTTTCTGTTTAGAGGTGCAACAAGTGAAGAAATGAAGCGGTTCATCCATGTTTTTTGGAGCACACAGAGGAAGTTAACAGAGATGTTGTTTCCACCTGGCAGGAGCTGTAGTTCACTTCTGTGAGAACATCATCAGAACCTGCACAGATACACACTTTATTATCATGTTTCTATATCATGGAGCTCAGTTTATGCAGAACTAAACTTACTGTCAAAGTGGCAGAGACAGATGAATCCCATGAGTCCAGACAGAAATAAACCAACACCAGTGAAAACCAGCACTACTGAAAGCCACGAGACTGACAAGAGAAAAAATAAGGCTTTAATCCATGTTTATATCTATATCAGACATATTTATGTGTAGATTTTTATTGAATGTTTGAAAAAACATTCATGTACATTCATATGTAAAAATAGACTAAAATAGGCAAACATATTAGGTGAAACAAACAATTTCGCCATTTCCTTGACAATTTGGCATCTACAGTAAATACATACCATGTCCTGATATACTTCTGATATCTGGCAGAGTAGAGGTTACAATGGAAACTGCAGAAAAAAAACATAGTTATAGTAAATAGAGTGTTTGAAAAAATATATATACACACAATTCATAAACTATTAGTAACCATGTTGAAAAAGCAGCACCATCATGAGCCTCGTCTTTTTTAATTTTCTCTGTACTTCCTGCTTACCTTCAAAGACTAAAACTATGAGTTACATATATTGTTGATTCCAACATATTCATTTTACACAGTGACTGTTAGAGCTGAGGAAGAGTGAATGAACTTACACATGGTTTCTAATATTAAAAAAGAACACATTGCAAGGGGAATCACTATTTAGAAGGGAATCGTTAATCAAATGTAATCTACAATAACCAGAAAAGGTGTTATCTGTAACTTACTACTTGTTGTGTCTGTTGTAGTAGGATGTGCTGTGCTTGTTGTATGTGCTATGGTGGTTGTTGTTGTAGTTTGTGCTGGGGTGGTTGTTGTAGTAGTACGTGCTGTGCTTGTTGTTGTAGTTTGTGCTGTGCTTGTTGTTGTAGTAGTACGTGCTGTGCTTGTTGTTGTAGTAGTACGTGCTGTGCTTGTTGTTGTAGTTTGTGCTGTGGTGGTTGTTGTAGTAGTTTGTGGTGGGGTGGTTGTTGTTGAACCTGCAGAGACAATTTATTGCATTACACATATTGATTCACATTAATAAATTAATAATAAACTTACTTTGGACTGTCAGTGGCACTGGATCAGAGTGAGGAGATGGTGTTTGACCTTGTGACAAATTCAGTGTAGAAACAAGTTATTCTCACAGATGAACTCTGATCTTCTGACCAAATACTGATCTGAGATCCAGTGAGTGAGAGCTGACATGATGAGGTTTGTTTTGAGGTTCTTTCTCTTCTATTTATGTTAAAGACACACATCTCCATCTTGTTCATTTTATTGCCATTGTGTAAAAATCATAATTAATCAAGTTATAATTAATACGCATATTTCTGAAAGAATTGAAATACTTCTGACTTCAACATTTAACATTAACATGTTAATTTTTGTAAAGTCACAGAATTCAAAAGGTGCTGCAGAACAGAATGACTCCATCAGCCTCCATAGATGCGTCAGACACTGTCTGTCTCTCTGATGTCTGATCAACACAACACAACTTCCTTCCTGTCTAAATGTATCAGACTGTTCATCTGTCAAAGTCATGCCGTGGTTAAACGTTTGTCTGAAAAGGATCTACATTGAATGGGTCTTTATAAATAGCAGTGATGGCGAAATGAAGCATTGCGAAGCACCGAGGCTTTGCCCTCAAGTGTATCGTAAAAAGATTCATTACTCGAAGCCTTTCAACACGGTGCACACTAATGAAATCTTGTGGTCAAAAGGTGGAAAAACGGCCTTTGCGTCCCAGACGACCCAGCTATTTTTGGACTCTTTCATGTAATAAATCAGTTTGTGCTATGAAAAGCGTATAAAACAATGTAAATTATTATTATACATAAAAAAAAAGTCTTTCACGTGTCATTTCACTTTCACAATTTGAATAAATGAGTCTGAATAAAATTTGGGGGGAGAAATAGGCAAGTTTTGGCATATATTATCAAAATAAATGATTGTCATAGAATGAAGTATGAACTGGGAATAAACACAAACTGAACACATGTACATATTTATTCGTATTATGACATATTCTTTTGCTAAAAAGCAAATGACACCACATCTGCGCAAGGGTTCACGTTAAGTGAATCAGAATATGAAGCAGTCACGTGGTTGTGTGCGAAAACGAAGCTTCGGACGTCACCGATCACGTGGTCATGGCAAAACGAATCAAGCTCCGATACAGTTCTTCACTGTGAGATGTTTCGTTTCGAAGCTTCGAAGCCTCGGTGTCAAATGTCACATCACTAATAAATAGTATCTGTCCAGAAGTGTCCTATGTAATACACACACTCTAAAAAATGCTGGGTTAAAAACAACCCAAGTTGGGTTGAAAATGGACAAACCCAGCGATTGGGTTGTTTTGACCCAGCAGTTGGGTTAAATGGGGTTAAATGTTTGCCCAACCTGCTGGGTAGTTTTATTTAACCCAACAATTGTTTACAAATTACTATATGTCTGGCTTAAAATGAACCCAAAATAGGGTTTTGGGTTCATTTTAACCCAAAATCCTTAAAAAAATAAAAAATCAGACTCATAATTACTAGAGGCAACAATAATAATCAAAAATATGAGCATTTATTAATAAGCAATTTAACAAATGTTTATTGTTTAAATATTATTCAAAAAAGTATTAATAAATGTTTGTTTATTAAACATATTAATAAATGTTAATTTCCAACATATTTTGGGTTCATTTTAAGCAAGAAATACAGTAATTTTTAAACAATATTTGGGTTAAATAAAACTACCCAGCAGGTTGGGCAAACATTTAACCCAGCCGCTGGGTTAAAACAACCCAATCGCTGGGTTTGTCCATTTTCAACCCAACTTGGGTTGTTTTTAACCCAGCATTTTTTAGAGTGCAGATACATTCGTATCATTCAGCATTTCTCTTTTTTTTGTTTGTTTGTCTATACTAACTTTTTTAATAATCAAACTTTCACAATATTCTAATGACCTTCATAAACCAAACTGGCTTAAGAATTCTACAGGTGTCTCTGATTAAAACTGTAAAAGAAATGATTACAGTAAAAGTCCTCACCTCTGATGGTGATTGTGTCACTGCGCGGTGATCTGATCTCAGGTTCAGTGTTGAGTGAATAATCACAGCTCAGCTCTCTGTTCACTGATCCTGTCAAGAGTTCACCATGACTTAAATAAAACAGACAATAATGATCTCCAGACTGTTTCCTCTGAGAGTGCAGAAGATCATCCTCAGTGTAGAGACTACAGGTGAAATCAGCTCTGACTGAAGGTGGTATTTCACATGATATGATGGGCTGGATATCATCGCCATTAGAACTGATGAAGGGTTTCTGAAGAGAACCTGTTTAAGTCAGATAATCCATAATTAATAATAATAAAATAAATTAAAATAAACATTGCAATAACAGTTTCCAAACCAGAAGAACAGCAGTGAAATATGAAGCAGCAGGAGAATGAGATGCTGGTTTATCAGTCGTGTGATTGTGCAGTTGTAAGAAAAAGTATGTGAACCACTTGCAGAATCTGTGAAAATGTGAAGAATTTTAACAAAATAAGAGAGATCATACAAAATGCATGTTATTTTTTGTTTAGTACTGTCCTGAGTAAGATATTTTACATAAAAGATGTTTACATATAGTCCACAAGAAAAAAAAAAAGCTGAATTTATTCAAATGGCCCCATTCAAAAGTTTGGGAACCCTTGATTCTTAATACTGTGTGGTTATCTGGATGATCTATGACTGTTTTTTTGTTTTGTGATGTTGTTCATGAGTCTCTTGTTTGTTCTGAGCAGTTAAACTGAACTCTGTTCTTCAGAAAAATCCTCCAGGTCCTGCAGATTCTTCAGTTTTTAAGCATTTTTTTGCATATTTGAACCCTTTCCAGCAGTGACTGTATGATGTTGAGATCCATTTTATCACACTGAGGACAATTGAGGGACTCAAACTCAACTATTAAAAAAGGTTCAAACATTCACTGATGCTCCAGAAGGAAACACGGTGCATTAAGAGTCGGGGGGTGAAAACTTTTGAATTCAAATATCAAGGTAAATTGTACATATTTTTTCTTCCGGGAAACATGCAAGTATCTTCTGTTGCTTCCGGAGGGCAGTACTAAATGAAAAGCAATAATATTTCAATATTTGGACATCTTCATCCTGTTCAAATTTTTCACCCCCCGACTCTTAATGCATCGTGTTTCTTTCTGGAGCATCATTGAATGTTTGAACCTTTTTTAATAGTTGTGTTTGAGTCCATCAATTGTCTCAGTGTGAAAAGATGGATCTCAAAATCATACAGTCATTGTTGGAAAGGGTACAAATACGCAGGAGATGCTGGAAAATCAAAGAATCTGCAGGACCTGGAGGATTTTCTGAAGAACAGAGCTCAGTTTAACTGCTCAGAACAAACAAGGGACTCATGAACAACCATCACAAAACAAAAAACAGCCGTAAATCATCCAGGTAACCAGAATCAATGGTTCACAAACTTTTGAACGGGGTCATTTTAATAAATTCAGCAATTTTTTTGTCTTGTGAATTATATGTACATTTTGTAAGATCGCTCTTATTTTGTTAACATTTTTCACATTTTCACAGATTCTGCAAGTGGTCCACATACTTTTTCTTGCAACTGTATATTGTGTTTAACAGTTGATCAGGTGATTTTACAGCTGCCCATCTGAACACTTCAGCACGTTTACATGCATCACTTTCCATGTTTTAGTTTAACCTTTAAACAAATTTAAACTCATAGCCTACATGTCTTTACAACAGCACCCAACTGCACAATGAATGGTAAAATGTAGGCCATGAGGGGTTTGTATTAATTTCATTTATGAAAAAAAATCTGTTTTATTTATTTATTATTTTCAATAACTGCACCATGCATGGAAGCTTGTTTGTGTCACAAAAAAATGTAAATGGTAATTGCAACTTTTTTATCTCACAATTCTGACTTAATAACACACAATTACGAGTTTATATCTCACAATTCTAAGGAAAAAAAGAGAATTATGAAATAAAAAGTTGCAATTACTTTTTTTACTTTTTATTCGATGTCAGAAACAAGCTTCAATATACTGCACTTTCTCAACTGCCTTTATCAAGTAACATTCAGAATTGAGTGTTCATAAGAATGTGCAGATGTTAATAAATACTATAGAGTGGATATTTAAAATAACGTGTTTACATGATCAAGTCCAATTAATACAGGCATTACAGGCGTAATCGGGTAATTGCAATCAGTTTAATGAATTTTCATGACAAAGTAAAACTAATAAGCCTTAAACAGAGAGGTTCATGTATTTAAAAAAAAAAAAAAAGTTCTACTAAAACATGTATTGATCCCACATGCTGAATTATTTTTGACAATTAAAGTTCTCACATTAAATATGTGGACATACTGTATTTTATCGACATTAAACAGCAGAGATCACTTACTGTAAGACTGAACCTCCATAAGAAGCTGAAAAGCAATGAAGATGAACAACTCCATTACAGCGAGTGTGAGAGAAGAGACAAAATGAGTCTCACACAATGGATGTATTAGGAAGTAACACATTAGACCACATGAAACATTTAATACTTTGTGCAGTCAGTTCTATGAAGATGAAAGTACATCATGTGACCACATGTACAGCAGATCTGGGGCAAATGTAACATTTTTTTTTTATAAGTTCACAGACTGACAAAGACTAAAAGGTAGTTTTGTAAAAGTAGGCTACACTCTAAAAAATGCTGGGTTGTTTCAACCTTAATTTGTGTCAAATATGGACAAATCCAATCGTTGGGCTAAAAATTTAATAAAAAAATGTAACCCGTTTGTGTCACAGTGTATGCAGGCAGACCGATGAAGACAGAAGAACCAGGTTCCAAAAAACTCTAAGTTTAATTATAACTCCAAAAACAGGCAGACAGGTTGAGCAAACACATAAAACAACAGCGACTGAACAAAGAGTGCAGGCAAGGGTGCAGCTTAAAGGACTCATGAATTGAGAAATCAACTTTTTCTTGAGCTTTTGATATATAAGAGTTCATATAAGAATATCCTGTAAGTTTCAGAACTGAAAACTTTCTTGCTAGTCCAATAAAAGCTTTTATTGACACCAGGCCATTTCGGTGCAGGCTTTGCAAACAGACTTTTATGATACGGACTTGACAGTAATGCGATAACATGCATCTGAGCATCTGATATAATGATTCATGTACAGTCAGATGTACTTTGCCTATGTGTCAGTAATTCAAACCAGTGACTAAACAGTCAACTTCACATTGTTTCTCTTATTAGGATAAAAAATAATCTGTTATTTAAACTGTAATTAAATAAAATATAGAAAGCGGTCAAAGAACGCTCCCTTAACAATCGCTGGAGCTGTCAATCAATCTATCAGTGACTGAGTTCTGGACACGCACCAAAACTCCTGTTTTATTCATCGATTCTCTTAGTTACATCGTGTTTGCACTGTTAGTTATGATGAAAGGATAAAAAATGTAATTGCAAGTTCACTGCTTTCATGCACTCAACAACATGTGTGATCAGCAAATGTTCATCACTGGAACTTTTCATGACACAATCTAAATATAATGCCATGGATCTAAATTGAATGCTATAATCAACACTTTTCATGATTAGTGAAAAGTTTGAGAGCTATAATAGTAAAAATGTGCTAAAAGTTTTCGAGAGAGTAATACTTAGCTATTTCAAATGGAAATATGTCAGCCAATCACAGCAGTGGGCGTTAACACTGAAGTCTCACAGCAGACACGCCCCTTAAAACAGAGCGTTCAAATAAGAGCGCTCAAAACAGGGTAGGAAAAATGCCTTTGATTTCTAAATTATGACAATTTTTGATGTAAAAGCATACTAACATTATAAGTGCACCCCAGGAAACATTATAAAAACAATAAAATAACGTAGATCAGAAGCCCTTTGATTTGGAAATTGAAACGAGATAATTAAAGCATATTCTGGTTGAGGCTTTAATTCCAATAAGACCTTTACATGCTTCATAGGTTTAAGAATATCAAAAAGATGAGTACAAATGTTAACATACAGTATTTAAGAAGACATTCAACAGCAGAGATCACTTACTGTAAGACTAGACCTCTATAAGAAGCTGAAAAGCATTACAGCGAGTGAGAAAAGAGACAGAATGAGACTCACAATAGGTGAATTAGGAAGCAGCTCTTCAGACAGGAAACCATTTAATGCACTGATCAGTTTTATGTAGATTAGTGCACATCTACATAAAACCGATGTGTTGAAATAACCTAATTTAGGTTGTTTTGCAACCCACATATGGGCCAATATGGACAAACCCAACAATGTTTTATCTAAACCTTGCATGTTCTGTGATTCATTTACCGCAGCATAATGTGTTAATTTATGGTATTTCATTTTTAGAGCAATACTAGCTTGTTTTTACCTCATACATTTGTTAATGTTTCCTGATTAACTTAAATCTTTTTAAAAAACAATGTAAAGTACACTACACTTGTGTTTAGACGATGCATCCTTTGAATGAACACAGTTCTAAATACAGCATATTTTAGTTTTTTTTATGTATACAATATCACCTACATTTAATCTCGCTTAACAAACATTTTAGAAATAAATATTTAACATTTAAAAGTTTTAATCCATGTTTTATCAACTGTTTTCTGTTATCCATTTTCCACAAAAATGGTGCTGGTTCTTGTGCCAGTTCTTAAATCAATGCAAAAACGTTTTACTCTCACTGAAAAAGTAAATTTTGCTCTCTAAGGGCTTTTCACACTTAACAGTTAACACTGGGTCATTCTGGGTAAACGGAATCCTGGGTTATCTTGCTTGTATATTTCTAAACCCTGAGCCAACATCCTTATCTGTAGCAGGGTCACTGACTGGACGAACGTGTTCCAAGTTTATCCTGAATGGACCTTCCGGACTATAAAGGTAAGAATGAAATGTCTCTTCATCATTCTGAATGTCACGTTTCCCCAAAAATCTGGACGTCTAGCTCCACCCATTACATCCAGAGAGGGGAAGCTGAACATCAAGCTCCACCCATTGGCTCTAGCTGTAACATTCTAACACTACATTGTTTCAGAAAGCACAAGTTTGGCACCGCAATGCGGAGTTAACACTGCAAAAACTGTGCTAGCCCTACAAAGCAGGGGTTTAGAAAGACTATAACCCAGCAGAGGTGTGAAGTACTTGAGTAAATGTAATTAGTTACTGTACTTAAGTATCTTTTTGGCTACTTTGTAGTTGTACTGAGTATCAAAGATATTGGCAACTTTTACTCTCTACTTGACTACATTTTTGAGCAAGTAAAAGTACTTTTTACTCCAATACATTTGTGATGGGTAATACAATTACAAATAACATTTTTCATGGCACCTAACGATTTCTGCAGAAGTTTGTTTCTGATATAAAAAAGCGATATCGCCATCTAAGGGCCTTGAAGGTACTATATCTTGTGCATTATTCCTTTACTCACCCAAACTTGTCAACAAGGCTACTTTACATGAATGTGAGTGCATTAGCAGGTAGTTTCTGAACCGCTGGTGTTTGATTTATTAGATGAGGAAATGACTGCAGCTGGTGATGAGACTCAAACCAGCACATACAGTAGACTTTGACTATTTAATTTTACTTAACATTGTTTTATTTATCCGCTATATTGACAAGACCGTTTTTAAGGATATTGGTTTACTTATGGCCTTTCTGTGCACTTGAGCTTAACTGAGACTTGAGAGTTTGTAGACAGTTAAAAGGTCGTTGTGTCGACCTTGATTTATTGCAATATTGAGGTGTTCAGTTTTATTTTGATTTTAGAAAATAAACTTGATTTCTCATCTTACAAATCAATTTTCTTATTTTCACTGGCATGTCTCTCAGGACTAGTGCATCTCTGAGCCTACATTCAGCATGAGTAAAATACTGTTAAAATCAGATACTCTACTCAAGTCGTATTGGAATTGGTTACTTGTAACTTGTAGTGGAGTCATTTTCGATGTAAGGTATCAGTACTTTTACTCAAGTATGTTTTTCAGGTACTCTTTACACCTCTGTAACCCAGGGTTAACCACAGTGTTGAAAAGCCCTTAAATGCACCAGATTAGACATGCCCTCCAACAGGGACACAGATCCACCCCTCAAAGTCTCACAAAATCCTGTGGGAAATAAACACCACTGACCCTTGGAAACTTCTCGAAAACACACTACTTCAGCCAGCATCCATTATAAAACACTCGGCAGAAATACATTTTCTTTAGAAACATATTGAAATTATGTTTGGGCAAAAATATTTTTTAATTCATCATTACATTTTCAGTTCAGCTTTTTGAATCCCAAGCACTTCTTACAAGGCAGTATTGAGCTAGAGAAAATCTAGAGAAAATCTTCTGCGTGGTCACAGAGGTCACAATGCACTACTTACACATCAAACACTAAATGATGAAAATAAAAACCTATTTTTAAGAAAGTAAAGATATTTTATTTATAATTAATGTACATAAAGAAACAAGACTTGAGGCTCATCATTGCATCTTCACCAAACTGTAGACTTGATCTGCTGCGTTTGACTGAACTGGTCTGTCAGGGATCGTGCAGTACAGATGGTAAACATTCTGGAGGGAAAAAAATAAAATAAAGACAGACAAGATAAATGTGTTTGTATTCTGTTCATTATGGACGTCTCATTTGTTTATGTGGGTTTGGGGTGTGACTGTTCATATATTACCTCATTTTCCACTGTATTTCCCTGTTTCTGTTGAGTATTGACCAAGACTTCTGTAAAGCAGAAGCGTCATAGCACTTTAAAAACATGTTTTGACCTTCATGAACAAATTCTCTGTCATAAAACTTTAATATATTTTAAGCTTTGGCACTTTGCACAGCAGAATCATCTCTTCTCAGACTCATTGTTCAACAGTTATGATGAATTTAGTATTTGTCTCACTTTCTCTGTGTGAGCTAATCATGGGTGGGTCAAGTTTTTCAATGCTTATATGTGAGCATCAAAAATGCTGTATTTGGACTAGTGAGGAAGCTTTGAGTTGTGAAACCACAGCATGTTTTCATAGTAAAGAACGAGAACAATTTGATTCATCATGATATGATCATTTTAATGAAGATACTTACCTGAGGGCTGGTAAATTAAATTTTCAGCCATAATGAAAGAGGAAGTCGCTGTGGGATCTGGTGTGTTGTCCTGATGGGAATCTGGGTGTTCGAGGCCTTTGGAAGAACAGCATGATGAAGAGGGTCAAACAGAGTCAATAGAAAACCATCCAAAACAACTGGACAAATGTGAAATGGCTTCTCCTAAAGATTGAAACTTGTGATTTTAGAAGCTCTACAACCTCTCATCACTGCTTCTTTCATTGCACAGTGTAAACATTATGTAAAATAGCTCATTTTGACATAAACTCTTCCTCTAAGAGAAGATAATGCTGATCTGCTGAAGACTTAAAGAGGAAATGGCAGTTAGAAGCTGTGGTCACTATATGGTGTTTTTAACTCAGCAGGTTTATTTAACTTTCTTGGTGACATCTGTTTCTAAGCTTCATGCCTTTCAAGCATTTACTGAAATCGATGTTCTCTTACCCACAGATATGGGCTGAGATGTGGCTGGTACAGAAGTGATGAGAGAATATGTCTCTGCAGGTCCAGAACTCTAAAACATAAAAAATAATTAAGGTCATGTCCATTTCAGCCATTTTTACTCATTATGGTATTATAAATATTTATTACTTTGTGATTTTAAAGATTAATTACAAAGATACTCACCATACCAATTCCTTGACTGGGCACATCTGATGATATTGATCTCATTTTATTGCTAAGAATCAAATATCAAATATTGATCTTTATGGCATGTTTTCATGCATGCATATATCAGGTAAGGTGATAAACATTTGCACATACAGCTCATAGACTACAATCAGGGTTATTATAGTTAACTAAAACCATAAAATAAATAAAACTTACGGTTTTCTTCTTTTTTTACCTAAAAAAAACAATGAGCTACTGTATTATGTTCAGTTTTTACTCCTCTGCAGCATTTGTTGTTTTAATGATAAATTCACATGATCATTTCTTTGAACAGCATGGTGTGAACAATTATAAACTTTACTTACTTGCAAACCGACACAGACAGATGAATCCAGTCAAAATGACACCAACACCAGTGGAAACCAGAACTATAAACCATGTTTCTGTGTCAAAACAAAACCAACACTTTAATACATGTTTATGTGCATTATGATGATTAATATGAGTGCTTTAGATACATCAGTCCACCTGACAATTGATGTGATTGTAGATTTGTTTTTGTGTGCATTGAAAGAAGTAAATGTTCTACAGAGATCTGAAAGAGAATGCAATAGTCAAATCATTTCAAATATGGAAGAAAAAGATTGAGAATAAAACCTCTGTGTAGTGGATGATCTTTAGGATCAGCTGCTGAATTGTGAACACTAGAAACCTCTGAAACAGAAACAGAAAAGAGCTCAAATGAAATCATACATGATGGATAAAAAACAGCAGTGCTTCAATGTTTGATGAAGTCACTGTAAAAAGAATTTGGTAACACTTTCATTTTAAGGTGACGTAGTACTACATGTAGTAATGACAGTAAATCATGCATAATTACAAGTACCCAAACCCTAAACCAAACACTAACCTTAACCTTATTGTAAGGACATGTAGTTAACTAATATTACTCAGTAATTATCTGTGTAAGTACAATGTAATACGAGTAGAGATTGCCATTGAAACTGCAGGAAAAAAACATAGTGCCACAGTGTGTAGTTATAGTATTAAAAAAATATTTTTGAAAAAATATACACATAATTCATAAGCAATTAGTAACCATGTTGAAAAAGCAGCACAATCATGAGTCTTGTCTTTGTGAATTCTCTATGTACTTCCCAATTCAAAGACTATGAGATGTATGAATAAACTTGAAATGAATCACAGCTATATTTTTGAACCTGACATTTGAATCCAACATTAATTCTACACAGTCACGTTGACTCTTTTTGAGGAAGAGTCAACGTGAACTTGCACATGGTTTCCTTTGTGTGTTTGTCTTGGAATGGAGATATAAAAATATAATATAAAAATAACATATCGCAATAATCTCTGAAATTTGATCTAATCAGAAAAGGTGTTATCAGTACTTACCAGTTTTACTGTATGTTGTGGTTTCAGAAGTGGACCTTACAGTTAATGCTGTTGAAAACACATAGTGAATTTTGCTGGGATGTACAATATAGGAAATATTCAACAAATCATGAGGAAGAATGTTTTTCATTACAAAGGCAATTAAGGTGGAGTAATAATAATGCCTTTTTGATTTACAAATTATTCACAAGTTTTCATGGCTGTTGAATATGCAGTGGTGGTTGCTGAAACTGCAGAGACAAATTACCAGCATTATAGGGAATGACATTATTTGCAAGTTTTAAAGCAAAGTTTGTTTGTTGAAGATACAGGTCCTTCAAATATATATATAAAAAAATCTTAGATTAGAAGCAGGCGACTCTTCCTAAAGTTTCAAAAACTCTGTGTTAACTTTAATTCTGTTAGTCTTTTTGTAATGTGACAATCAGTATTAACAATTGATTTGATGATTTCTGTGATGTTTTGTGGCATTAGTTGGTTCAACAAAATACAATCATCTGTATGATAATATTAATGCTTCAAAGGTTGATTGACACTCATGTAAGCTGTCAATCACTCACTGAGCAATTGCTGTTTATTTCCTGTTCATTTTATTGCCATTGTTTAAAAATCATAATTAATCAATTCAGAATCAATAAGCATATTTCTGAAAAATATTTAAGCATTTATCAACATTTATTTATTTATCATAGGTATTAATTTGTGTAGTCACAGAGTTCAAAAAGTGCTGCAGAAAAGAATAACCCAAAAAGCATCTATAGATTTGTCATACATAGGTTTCATCTGAAATTGCTTATTCTCTTGAGTAGGTGCTGACATTCATAAATCCTCTCCTAAGGCCTCATGGGATATTAAAGTGTCCATCACAAAGCCACTGGGAGGCCATTATATGGTAGGCTTAGGTGCCTTACGTAATGCAAGTTAGCCGTCACGACAATGTTAAGAGATACAGACCCTCTCATCTCCCTATAATAAGACAATGTCTGTCACATTTCAGAATCTCATCAGAAGGTCATCCGGATACTTTTTGCCTACTCTTTTTTTGAGTACTGTGATTTTGGATATTCTTCTTTTGTCACATACTGTTTTTCGTCTAGTATATAAGTAGGGAAGTATGCAATTTCGAATGCCTTTTTTTTTTTTATATTGGAATTTTTGAATATAATATTTAGTATATTTGTCCTTTCAGTGTTGCATTATACAGACGATTGAAAGGGTCTTAAATAGTGTCCGTCCAGAAATGCCCTATTGTAACATCACTAACACTGATGGTGGGTTTCTCAAGTGAATCGCTTTGAAGTGAATTGATCCATATTACTAAACACATTGCAATAACAGTTTCTAACGCAGAAGAACAGCAGTGAAATATCTCACCTTGAACCGTCACAGTGGCAGCAGGAGAATGAGATGATGTTTTATTATCGCCCCTCTCATAAAAGCAGGTAATGTCGACTGATGCAGGTGATTTTACAGCTGCCCATCTGAGCATTTCAGCACCAGTGAGATCGAGCGCACATGACCGTTTTTTTTTTTATTCTTTTCACTGTTTATGTAGAAAAAACACTGTTTCACTGAAACACCTGCTGGAGTCTCACAGATCATCTTCACTGAGCTGGACTCACTTCGGACATACTTAGGAGATACTTTTAAAGTAGGAGATTCTGAAACAACCAAAACAGAGCAATTAATCATTACATCTCTTTATTGATCACATTTACATGCATCATTTTCCAACTACGGTCCATGTTTTGGTTTAACCTTTAAACAAATTACTGCCAGAGTTCTTACAGACACAGCTTAAGCTAGTCCTAGACTAAAATGCATGCTTGAGCAACCAGTAATGTTTCTTTCTACAGAACTGTAATTTAATTTATCTAAAGCCTACTCCTGAATGTGAAACTAGGCCTTAAACTCATTAATGTCTTTACAACAGCACAAAACTACACAATGTATAATAAAATGTAAAATTTATGGGGAAAATTATCCTTTTTTTTTTTTTTCGCTACTTTTTAAAAAATGTATATTTTCAATAGCTGCACTTTTCTCAATTTCTGGTAAGACCCAGAATTACTTTCATATGAACATGAACAGATGTAAATACTGCAGTGGATTTTCCAAATAGGTCATTTACATGAACATGTCCAATTAATATAGATAGGCTGTTCTTATTTCTAGTTACCCAAATATTAGCTTAATCGGGTAATTGCAATCGGTTTTATAATTACACTGCAGAGAGGTGTTTGCTTTACTGAAACATAAACATACTGATCACACATGCTGAAATATTTTAGAAAATTAAATATTTTTAACTACAAATGTGGACATACAGTATTTAATCAACATTAAACAGCAGAGATCACTTACTGTAAGACTGAACCTCCATAAGGAGAAGAAAAGCAGTCAAGATGAACAACTCCATTACAGCAAGAGTGAGAAAAGAGACAGAATGAGACTCAAACAATGGATGAATTAGGAAGTGGACCACAGGAAACGAATGATTGTGCAGTCAGTTCTATGAAGAACATACACCATGTGACATGTACAGCAGATCTGGGCCACAGGTAATATTTATTGTAGACTCACAAACTCAGAAAAACTAATGGTTGTTTTGTAAAAGTAACATTTAAATGTGCCAAAAATAACTGAACCATTAATAGACTTTTTTCCCGCCAGTTGCCATGGATATTCACTTACAGTTTTTTACGATTGCTTAAGCACAATTTTAAAAACAAGGGTCATTTTGTCAAAACACTACACACAATTCACAGATCCACACACACAAGTAGCAGAACACCTCAGTTCTTTTGCAAAATGAAACACTTCATTTAAAACTTTACATTCATTTAACAAAACCCAACTTTGACACCGTATGGAACACACATGGTTCATACATTCTGATTCTCTTTGATTCATTTGCACACTGCTGTGCTCAATCTTAAACACTTGTAACTTTTATACTTTTCTAATGATATAGTCTGGGTTTGATTTTTTCAGAGATATTGTTAGTGTTCGATAGCAGGGTTTTAAAAGGTCGGACTGTATTAGGTGATGGTCTGTTTCTAGCTTTCCTCAATGGGGTGTCGGTTAGAACACACTGAATCAGATCAGTTCCATGAAAAGAGGTTTAATGCTGATAGTTTGGGTGGTACACAACACAGCAGTACACAGGTTTCACAGGCTTTTATGTGTATAAATTCGGATGTGGTCTACAAAGGAAAGAAATAAAGATATATATATTAACAAGTTTCTTGAGTATTATTACACAACATTACCTCAATTAACAGTCACAAATCTCTCAAATAAAGAAGTTCAAGTTAAATCTAGAATGGAAAAATAAAGAAATCAACATACAAGCAATAGATTCTTATACAATACTGCCACCCAGTGGTCAATAACGGCAAAACACTCAAATCGAAACTAATCGTGACGTTATTCAAACGAGCTGCGTGCAATCAGAAACATCGCGTACATAAACTATAAATAGCAGATATATCAGCAACAAATGTGATGATAATACATCCACATAGAGATATCAAACACTGATTACAAGATATATCTTATGGATGGCAAGTAATATTGAACATAATCAACACTTTCACGGGCACTCGACAGCACGCGATAATGGCTTCAATACTGATAAATACTCATTTGTTATAAACAGGATAACACTGTACTGATGCAGCACCTACTACTTAACTAATATTTATCAACTATTGATTATGTAGGCAACTTACATTTGTTTATTAACGCACACGTTGCATACACACAGCGCCCTCGCACCTTCTGCTGAATCACTCTCTCTTCAATGACGATTGATGGAATCAACGCATGCGCACAGAACTCGGCCTTTCTAACAGTTAGAGTAAAGTACATGAATATATTGACCAAAAAAAACAAACACACACAAGGTCAGTACTGCACATTGGTGAAAATATTTATTTCTCACCACATTGTAAAACCATTCAATGCATCAATGCCTTTCCAAAGGTTACATTTTGCACTGAAAATCAGAACATATTCTAAATACAATATATTACATGAACAAAAACATCTGTGGAGACAAAACAAAAGCATGGTTTTAAATAGAAAAAAAAAAAAATAGTAAAAACACCTAAGCATCATCTCTGGCCTAGCTGGATCTGGCCATAGCACTTCATCCACATCACAGGCGATGTCCTCTCTCTCAAGACAGCGAGGAAAGGATCTTCATGAAAGGTGAATCCATCCTTGCACAGACCCTGAATCAGTTAGGTCAGGCCTTCTCCATGGCTTGAATGAGGCATATCCTGACATGAGATTATAATCCTTCCATGCCAAAAAGAAAAAACCTCCTCAATTGGTTTAAGGAAGGGACAGTATGGTGGCATGTATTGGAGTGAAAATTGTGGATGCTAATGAAACCAGTTTTGGACCAGAGCAGATAGGTGGAAATTTACATTTTCCCATATGACAATGTATCTCATCTGCTCTGCATCCTTGTGGTCTTCTGCTGTGACGATTTTGTGTAGTCTGTCTAAAATGTGAATATGTGGCCGTGTTGTAAGGGCCTAAGTTGGCATCCTGGTGGAGGACCACATTCTGCATGATTGCAACATACATTGTGATGTTACCACCCCGTTGTCCCGGGATATTCAAAATAGCTCTGTGGGCAATGATGTCTCTCCTTCTTACTGCAACATTGCCTTCAATTTTTGTTGAAGACACATAAACTCACCTTTTGCCTTTTTATAGTACTTGCACCTGATTGTTGAGTTTACAGTTAAACACCTGAGTGTCTGCACACCTGACGGCTGTGTTTGATCAATTGATTTATAGGCGTGATATTTTGGAAAACAGTGTCTTGAAATGGCAAAGAAGTGACATTACGTTCGATTTCTGTGTCTAATGTAGAGAAGTGTGTTTAGTGTTGTGCAAAACAATGTGTGTAGTGTTTTGCAAAAAGTGTGAGGCTGAGAATGTGCTTATAGTTGTGCAGATCTGGGCTAAGGTTTTGCTCCTTGAGTGTAGAGTTTCAGTAACTGTGTGTTATTTTTAATTTTAGTGTGTAAGCAATCGTAAAAAACTGTAATTAGCACACCTATCTGTATTTGAGTTCATCATCATGTAAGCCCTTCAGTTTCCTCAGTTCATTGTCTGGTATTGTTTGCGCACTGCACGCTGTTTTGTTTGTGTTATCATATTAACACAACAATGTTATTATTGATTTACCTTGTCTATGCTCTTCATCTTTAGACTGAAATATTACACAAAGTTAAGATCAGTTCAGTTCAGATGCTCATTGAACACACAGTTGTTCAACAGAAAATAACATTGCAATCCTGTCATTATTACAAAGTTGCGTTTGCCATAATTCTGTAAAAATGCAGTAAAGATGTAAACATATTTACAGAATATACAAAAAAGAAAAAGAAAAAACAAATCACACACATTTTAAACCAGTAAATCCAACACCTCTTTTCTGCTGAATTAGCAAGGCCACGCTTTTCCACAAGATGAGGTCAATACTAATAAAATGCAATAAAAATTAAACAACATAAGATGTAACATAAAACCCTGATGTACATAACTGATAACAAAAAAACTAAGAAGAAACAATTATTAAAATTAAAAAACATCAAATGTGAAGTATCACACAGGGAATGTCAGTTTATGGCTATTCACTGTAAATTATAAGATGATTTGTTCTTTTTACTTCCAAAAATTGTACATTTAACAATATTTTTACTATAAAATTACTTTAATGTCATGCAGGTTAGATCTATTACATTTTTCCCATATATAGCAAGGGAACTTAATGTTAACCAATTAACATAGCATTTTTACAGTCTTTTACAGTTAAAATTACCTTGTTTTTCAGTGAATACAAACTGAACAAGTAGGGCACTATATGCTAATTTTGTGAAGTTGTTTATAACATGCTGCACTTAAAATGCAACTTTACTGTTAACACTCAATTGTTTATTTAAAAAATTGATTTAATATTTATGATGCTTTATATCTGTCAGTGAATCTGCATCACTGAACTCTGACTTGAAGATGCTTTCAGCAACAGTTAATAAATTGTACCAATATAAAATCTTTATTTTCGCCCAAAATCAAAATGTGGGATAAAACCTTGCCTTGGCCTGCACATCAGTATGAATTCAATAGCTACATACTGTAAATATATCATTCTTTCTGTACAAATAATTTTTTCTGTTTAGAGGTGCAACAAGTGAAGAAATGAAGCGGTTCATCCATGTTTTTTGGAGCACACAGAGGAAGTTAACAGAGATGTTGTTTCCACCTGGCAGGAGCTGTAGTTCACCTCTGTGAGAACATCATCAGAACCTGCACAGATACACACTTTATTATCATGTTTCTATATCATGAAGCTCAGTTTATGCAGAACTAAACTTACTGTCAATGTTAATATAGAACATCCTCAGTGTAGAATATTTAATATTGTGGGCATTCAAATTATTTGACATATTTTGATTTTGTATTTTTTTTAAAGTAACGCAATAGTTACTTTCCCTGGTAATTAGTTACTTTTATAATGATGTAACTCAGTTACTAACTCATGTTAAGAACATCCTCAGTGTAGAATATTTAATATTGTGGGCATTCAAATTATTTTACATATTTTGATTTTGTATTTTTTTTAAAGTAACGCAATAGTTACTTTCCCTGGTAATTAGTTACTTTTATAATGATGTAACTCAGTTACTAACTCCGTTACTATTTGTGAGAAGTAACTAGTAACTATAACTAATTACTTTTTTAAAGTAACGTGCCCAACACTGCTTATAATATATGAAAAGTCCTCACCACTGATAGTGTATGTTTCACTCTGCGGTGATCTGATCTCAGGTTCAGTGTTGAGTGAATAATCACAGCTCAGCTGACTGTTAACTGATCGTGTCAAGAGTTCACTATGACTTAAATAAAACAGACAATAATGATCTCCAGACTGTCTCTTCTGAGAGACACTTGTGTGCAGAAGAACATCCTCAGTGTAGAAACTACAGGTGAAATCAGCTCTGACTGAAAGTGGTATTTCACAAAATATAATGGGTTGGACATCATCACCATTATAACTGATGAAGGGTTTCTGAAGTAAACCTGTTTCATCATCTTCACTGAGCTGGACTCTCTTGTGACTTCTGGAGATACTTTTACAGCAGGAGATTCTGAAACAAGCAAGAACAGATCAATCACTACATTACATTGACAATGTTTAATAATATTCCAAAATTAATCACATATTTTCAGTTCAAAACTGGAAAAAGACAGCTGCTTTCTTGCTGATATACAGTGATACTCTACAGTAAAACAAATATATCAGGTAGGTTGTAGTTCAGGTGTTTGTATGTTCATATTAAAACTTCACACATCAGACATGCTTAAATATTTTAGCCAATAAAACTTTGTTCACTATAAATGTGGACATATTTAAAAAGACATTAAACATCAGAGATCACTTACTGTAAGACTGAACCTCCATAAGAAGCTGAAACACAATGAAGGTGAACAACTCCATTACAGCAAGAGTGAGAAAAGAGACAGAATGAGACTCAAACAATGTGTGAATTAGGAAGTAGCACACTAGACCACAGGAAACCATTTAATGTTCTGAGCAGTTTTATGTAGATTAAAGTGTAGATAAAAATACTACACTTATAGCCATGTGCAATGTAACGTATCATAGAGTGTGCATAAGTCTCAAGAATTTCTCATGTCAACCATAGAGGTAGAGTTATAGACAAAAACTATACATTCTCTGACTAATAAATCCTCTTATTAGTGTTTTTCATATTATATATAATAGATTTTAATAATTTATTAAAACACCTGAATACATAAAGTGCACAGATTTGTATTTATTGTTCTTAATGTAATGTACAGCAGTGATGATCAGAAGGAAACAGAAATGTTCATGCATCTTATCAATAGACAAACAATATCTGACATCACTTTGCATCTTGATGATTTGAAAGAGAAAGAAAAGATTAAAAGAGATTAGATCCTCCTGAAATGACGATAAGTTTAACTTGTTTAATATATATTGAAAAATGAATTAAATTGTCAGAGGATGATTTGGCATCTGAGCCAGACTGTCTAACTCAGAATCATCAGGGACGGTGCAGTACACGGCATCCTGAAAGAAAAAATTACAATCACTGAATCATAATTAGGCCTTTTCTATATTGTATATTCTATTTTGTGTGTATACACACACAAACTTAATGTGTGATAATAAATACACAAATTGTGAAGAAGTCAAAGAGAAGAAAAAATAAAAATAATAAGGTGCTAGCTTTGATTCTTAACAAACAGATCTCTGCTCACCTCATTTTCTTCAGAAGGTTCCTTGTCGTCATCAATGTCATCTGACACATTGGAAATAAAATAAACATTTGCCATTCTGACACTTTTACATGAAGCATGACATGATCCTAATTTTTAACTTCTGTATGAACATCATGAAACATTCAAATGTTTTGCACAAACATTTAGCAAAAAGCTGCAGCACATCTTTGGTGTAGGAGATAATGACTGACCTGGGTTCTGGGAAATGGCTGCTACAGAAGCGATCATAAGACTTCTAATAAAAATTGAAATTTTACTTTCTGTTTCAAACAAATAAAGCACTTAAATAACACATCTATATGAAGTGTACTAGAAAAGTCTCACCTCTTCCTCCTTAGTCTCACACCTAGAGAAACGCAGTGTATTAATGTGCTGTGTTGTTAACCGGATACTTGAAATAGTTAGTATGTGAATGCATGTGGTTCACTATACTTACTGATGCAGAACAGACAGACGCCCATGAGTCCAGACAGGAAAACCCCCCCGCCGGTGGCCGCCAGTGCCATGATGAGCCATGTTTCTTTAGTGTCACCAAGAAATCAGATCGATTGATCACCATTTGCAAAGTTTTCAGTTGGTAGTGACTGATTAATTTCAGATAATTAGTAATACTTACTTGGTTTTGGTGTTTCAATAACAGCAGTTTTACCAGGAGTTGAGGCTTTGACAACTAGTTGACATGAAAAAACAGAAACTTCTAAAACTCACAGATCAAGAGCTCTTACTGAAACTGAATTGCTTCATGTTACTCAGGTAAAAATAAACATCACTAACAGGTTTCTGTGGCCTTTGTCAGAGCTTCGCCTGTAGAGGTCGCTGTAGAAACTGCAGAGATTTCAACAACGTTTTTAAAATGTTTTTAAAAACAAGGTTTTTTAAATGTAAAATTTGGAAATGCAACTCTGTTTAGTAGAGGTATTTATATTAAAGTATCAAACAATAATATAACATAAAACTATGAGGAAAATTAAAATGGTACCTGAGCAGAATAACAAAATTGTCAGGTTGAAGTTACAATATTTAAATACAAAGTTTGAAAATACCTGACCTGAAAAACTTCCTCTAACTAGATAAGATGATCTCACTAAAAAAGAATAATGTTTATATAGAGTCGATGAAATAAGAAGCATGAACATAGTGAACATAGTGTGCTCTCTGTGTTTTGATATATACTGTAAATAAATAACTCACAAGCTTTTGTGGCTGTTGTCAGAGCTTCACCGGTAGAGGTCGCTGGTGAAACTGTAAAGAGAATTCAACAACGTCTCAAGGTGCATTTAAAGGGGGAGTATCACACAAAGTTTCTGCCAATCTCATGTTAATCTTGAGTACCTATAGAGCAGTAGTGCATCCTTCATATCTCCAAAAAGTCTTTAGTTTTATCATATTTATAAAAGATACATACTGTACCAAGTCCACTGGTGGTGGATGAGGAGAGACCCCTGATATGATTGTAAAGAGCTTTGGGTGTACAGTTGTACATAGGAAAGCGCTATATAAATGCCTCATTCATTCAAGTCTTTCCGAAAACAGCCGAGCGCCTGGAGGCGTGCCGTGTGAGCGGAGCTAAAGAGTCACGAGCACGCGCAGCTTTTGTGTAGCGATCGTCTGCAAGCTATCAATGGTCAGATAAACAAATGTATATAAACACACACAATACACCATCGCATTATCCCTGGATAACTTTTGATGATATAATGAATGTAGCATATAGTGAATGAATAATGAATTTATGAATTCACTATGTTCGTGTTGTTCACACTTGTGCACTAAGGCGCCTATTGCCAACAATACAGACATCTGAAGCAGTTTTACTGACCACGATCATTAACGCTGTGACCGCTCCATCTTTCAGTTTCAAATGCTCTGTAAATCCAGCGTAGAACTGGGCCTTATTTATGAAACCATAAGCACCTATCCTGAGGGCTCAAGCAGCCACGGAAAAACACGAGATATTCTCCATCCATTTTAACCAATAAAAAAGTGATTGCAACTATCAGTTTCTATGGTTATTTTAATAACAAATGTTGAGAGCGCATCAATGTAATGCGTGAGCACAAAACTCTCAGCTCCACTTAACACTGGGTTCTTTGGGAAACAAGGTTATCTTTCCCTCACAACCAAAAACACACTTCTTTGGTGAAATTGTTGATTTCGTGAAGTCCTGTGACCTGTGCAGCGCTGCCAGCGACTTCCGTGAAGCCGAACGCGCGTTGATGGGCATGTCCTTGCTTTCTCGCTCTGGTCGACATCGTCGTGCCCATCCAAGAAATTCCGACCTTTCTGATGTCACACAGGCACATACTCGAAAAAAAGGCCGTGAAGTTTATGAGGATTTGGAAGAGTATTTTGGGCACAGAATTACTCCGTCATATGTCCAACTCATGTTTTGAAACTTTGGCCATGTTTAGCATGAAAATCCAACTCTTTAACAGTGTAAAATGGAAAGTTTCAAAATAAATCTCTAACAGCATAATATAGATAAATACAACATAAAACTATGTGGCAATTTTAAGTGACTTGGGCAGAATAATTTAATGTGATAAAAGACATCATCCACCTGGCATGGTTTGATCAACTAACTGAAAATGAACAGCAAACATACAGTACAGCAAAAAGATAACCACAGTTGCTTTAAATATAATGCAATATCTCTGATTTATAGTGTAATGAAAAGCTCTATGTTGAGGTGTCAGGTGTATGTCAGGTAATTGTTTTAATTTAAATATAAAAGTCACCCACAAGTTTCTTTGGCCGTAATCAGGGCTTCACCAGTAGAGGTCGCTGTTGAAACTGCACAGATAATTCAACAACATCACAAGGTGCATTTAAAATGATAGTTTAAAAATACAACTGCTGGTTTTAATATATAATTTAATAAACAATATAAATATAAATAAAACCATTCGCAAATTTAAAAGTGACACTTTGAAGAAGGCGTGGTTTTGGAGACACTCTGAATGGAGGGTGGGATCTCATGCTTTCAAAGCTAGCTCGCTATAACTAGCCTCTCCAAAAATAGCCTATACCCTACCTTTAAAACATCATCTACCAAAATAAACAGCAACATACAGGAAAAATATAATAGCCAAAGTTGTTTTAATTACAATGTAAAAGCTGTGACAGTGCACAGTAGCCTATAACATAAGGATCTACAAGTAGAGATGTAAGTAGTAATTTAAATTTTATAATTAAAATACAATGGACAACTTATCTAAATCCTGCAGATCAAATCTATAATTTTAGTTGAGCAACAGGACCCAGTAGATAAATATGTGGTGGTCACAGGTACAGTTTTATCTCTAAGCAAATAAAAATATTATTTTATTACTACTTAATATTACTACTTACAAGTTAGAGATATGGAAACTGCTGTCAGAATTCAACAATGTGTCAGGGTTGAGGTTACAATATTGAAATAAAGTTTGGGAATAATATTGCATGTGACCTGATACCTAACTGTCACGTAATGCACAGAGACAAGAAGGTAAGATCCAAGTGCAGCTTTAATGGGGTAATCCAAAACGTAATCAGAACAGGCAGGGTCAAAATCCAAAAAGCAGTCCACACAAAACAAGAAAACAAACCAGACAGGTTTGGGGGCAGACCAAGGGGCCTCCGTGGCCGTATCAGGAGGAGCAGGCTGCTCGGTGATGGCCTCCGGGGCCGTATCAAGGAGAGCCGGCCGCTCGGGGAAGGCAGCGGGCTGCTCTAGGATGACAGCAGGCTGCTCTGGGACGGCAGCGGGCTCGGGCTGGCAGACAGGTCCAGGGTCAAAAGAGCCTGAGTGCATCCTCCAGGCATGCAAGACCGCCAAAACATAGAAGGTGAAGACAGCCCTCTTGGCTATGACAGGACTGACAGGGAGAGCAGGCTGCTCTGGGACGGCAGTGGGCTCGGGCTGGCAGACCGGTCCGTGGTCAAATGAGCCTGAATGCATCCTCCAGGCATGCAGGACAACCAAAACATAGAAAGTGAAGGCAGCCTTCTGAGCCAATGCAGGACTGACAAGGAGAGCGGGCTGCTCCGGGGCGACAGCGGGCTCGGGCTGCTCTGGGACTGCAGCGGGCTCAGGCTGGCAGACTGGTCCACGATCAAAGGAACTGGAATGTATCCTCCAGGCCCGCAAGACAACCAGAACATAGAACGTAAGAACAGTCCTTCTGGCCATGACGGGACTGACAGGAAGCGCATGTGGGGCTGGAGCAGACTCTGAAAAGGCCTCCGGGCCTTGAGGGATGGAGGAAGACTTCCTTCTCCTCTTCCTCCGTTTCCGTGGATGAGGCGGTGGCTCTAAGCCTACCTCCTCAGTGGGCTCTAGAGCGAACTCACCAGCGCTGGAGTGGACTCACTGGCTGGAGCGGGCTTTGGAGCGGACACACGGGCTGGAGCAAGTTCTGGAGCGGACTCACGGACTGGAGCGGGCTCACGGCCTGGAGCGGACCCATGGGCTGGAGCGGGCTTTGGAGCGGACACACGGGCTGGAGCGGGCTTTGGAGCGGACACACGGGCTGGAGCGGGCTCTGGAGTGGACACACGGGCTGGAGCGGGCTCTGGAGTGGACACACGGGCTGGAGTGGGCTCACGGACTGGAGCGGGTGCTGGAGGTCTCCGAATCTGCCTATTCTTACGCAGATACAGGTAATTGGTGAAATTCCAGAAATTTAACCTCCCAACCAGCTCCATCTCCCACTGTGGCAGAGGATCATCGAGACAGTTATTAAATGTGTCCTTGAGGACCGCATCAGGGAGACTAAACCTCTCTGCCCGTGACCAGAACTTCTGGGTGAATGCCTGCACCTCCATACCTCTCTGGAGAAGTTTAGTCAGATCCTGGGGACCGCTCTGACTTCCCCGGGTGCTAGCCGCTGGCCGGAGTCTCCTGCTGCTGGATCTCTGCATGATCGAGGTTTCTGTCACGTAATCACAGAGAAAAACAGGTAAGATCCAAGTGCAGCTTTAATGGGGTAATCCAAAACGTAATCAGTAGTGATGTGACATTTGAACCGAGGCTTCGGAGCTTGTGTCGAGCATAAATGGGCGTGCCAGATGAAGCGCCGATTCGAGGCTTGTGTTGGGAATGTAGAAATCACGTGACCGATGACAAACGAGGCCTCAGTTTGTGTGGAATACGTCATCGGTTCGGTTTGAGTGTTTCTTCCGGATAAAGGGGGTTCGAAACACGCGCCACCTTGTGGGTGTTTCAGAAGTAGTAGAACCAATAGTAGTAGTAGAGTGTCGGAGAGTCAGAGTTAGAAAGTTGTGTCATTGTCGTTATTGTATTATTAGAGCTATATTATTACATTATATTAGGTTATATTAGTGTTAGTATATTGTTATTATTACTTATATTAGTTATATTATATTATTATTATATTACATAGATAAAATTAGATTGCTTTGGATTTTTGGACTTGGACTGGACTGCTTGTTGATTTGGATTCAACAAGAAAGAGGAAATCCTCCCCTGTCTGGGAGCATTTTGAAATGGTTGCTCACAATAAGGTATTTGTAATTGTTATATTTTACTGTCTTAATATAATTATAATCCTCACTATATGGCTGTATAATGTTTCATGTCTATAATTTCATGTTTCAAGGTGAAATGCTTGCTGTGCCTGAAGGAGCTGACATACAGCAATAACACCTCCTCCATGCTCAGGCATTATCGAGCACTGCATGAACATGCAGAAACTAGTAACAATCCACACAGTACTCAAAGTAATACATAATTTTTTTTTTCTTCATTTAAATAAGGTGTTAGGCTCCTACAATACACCAGCTTTGTATTTTATCATAGATTCCAAAAAAGAAATGGTGAATGAGGCCCTGGTGAACATGGTCGTCAAGGACTCCCAACCCTTTTCCATTGTGGAAGATGTTGGATTTAGGGAGCTCCTGCATGTGTTGGATCCTACTTATGTTATCCCAACTCAAAAGGTATATGATTAATAAAGTGGTTTATATTTATTTAAGCAGTTAATTAAGAGTAACTGCATTTATTTTGATCCACAGGCTTTGAAGGTCATGGTTGATAATAAATACAAGGAGGCTAAGGAGAAGGCCAGAGAGCAGTTGCAGAAAGTTGCGGCTGTAAGCCTTACGTCTGACATGTGGACATCCCTACACATGGATGCCTACCTAGCAGTAACTTGCCATTTTATAGATGAAAACGACAAGCTCTGCACTATTTTACTAGTTGTAGAGCATTTCCCTAAGAGCCATACCGCTGAGAACTTGGCTACTGGACACATCAAGCTCATGGAGGAGTGGGGCATAAAGGAGAAAGTGAAGTGCCTGGTAACTGATGCGGCAGCCAATATGATTGCATGTGTAAGATCATTAAATGTTAGGCATGCAATATGCATTGCACATGCACTAAATCTCATTGTGAGGAAGTCCTTTGATGACATCAGCAGCTTCAATGACATTAGATTGAAATGTAGGAAACTTGTGACATATTTCCGAACAAGCACAACAGCAAAAGAAAGACTGGCCCAAGTACATGAGCAGATGGGGAGACTAGTACTGAAGCTAATAATTGAAGTGGACACTCGCTGGAACAGCACTTATAACATGCTAGAATGGCTCTATCAGCTGAGAGAGCCAGTGGGGGCAGCCCTTGCCTGTCTAAGGACTGACATCACCCCACCTACTGCCTTGGAGTATGAGGCTAAGATGCCTTACATGTTCTTGCCCCTTTCCACCAGGCTACAGTAGAGCTTTCTGCAGAGAAAAGAGTGTCTGCCTCAAAAGTGATTCCTTTGATGAAGATGTTGAATCATACGGTAACTAGTAAGCTGGAAGGCCTCAAGTCCAATTTAACAAGGCAGCTGGGTGACAGCCTGGTCCGGAGGGTCAGAGAAAATGCTGTACATTTTGAATCATTAAGTGTGATGACCATACCCACATTACTGGATCCCAGATTCAAAAAACTGGGATTCTTAAGCCAAGGGAAACTACAAGTAGCAGTATCAAGATTAAAATAGGAATGTGCTACTGTAATCAGAAGTTCTGGTGCCCATTCTGCTTCCACCAATACACCCCCAGCTACGCTGCCAGCCTCTTCAGAAGCAGGTCAATCTACAAACAACAGTAAGTAGTATATTTCTTTGTTCTGTGAATTTTCACATAAGTGATTAGTACTGTGAACCATTTTTAACAGAGTTTTTCTCTTTGTACCTCTATTATTAGGTGACCTTTGGCATCTACTGGATAGCACAGTTGATCACAGTTGAAGGAGCTCAAGTGCAACAGCAGATGCTACTGTTGAAGTGGACCGATATTTATCAGAAGTGAATCTCTCAAGATCTGAGGATCCACTTGTATATTGGGCTCAACAGAAGCATCTGTATCCTCACTTATACCAGCTGGCACTGTCATTCTTATGTTCCCCTGCATCCTTTGTTCCTTTGAGAAAGGATCTTTTCCAAGGCTGGAGAGGTTTTGTCCAAGAAGAGGAATCGTCTAAACCCCAACACACTTCAAAAAATGTTGTTCCTCAATAAAAATCAATTATAATCCTTCCTTCACCCTTCCCAAACTGCTCTGTTGCAGTTTGCTCCATGTCCCCAGTCCCATAAGCACAACATTGCACTAAAACTGTTCGCTGCACCAAAAAACTGTAACAATTCTTACCTTTTCCCACCCCAAACTGCTCTGTTGCAGTTTGCATTATTACACTCCCTCCACATTAATCACTGCACAGCATAAATTTTGTTATACATACTGTCACTATCCAAACAATTTATGAATAATTAATTGTCTGTGTGTGTGTGTGTGTGTGTGTGTGTGTGAGAGAGAGAGACAGTTGTCTCTGCACAAGTAAAGTCAAGACAGAGAAAGATACATATTTTATTTTATACCCAGGCAATGCACAAATGTCTGTTCAGGTCATAGGCTCAGGATTAATTTTGTCTGCTATTTCTTTGCACAGTAGCTAGGTGTCACTAGTGAGCAATGCTGAATGAAGCTTCGGGTAATGAACCTTTTGGTGAAGCAATGGGTTGCGAAGCCTCAGTGCTTCATGAGGCTTCATTTGCCCATCACTAGTAATCAAAACAGGCAGGGTCAAAATCCAAAAAGCAGTCCACACAAAACAAGAAAACAAACACAAAAACCAGTGACAGTAAATGAAACCTCAATAACAGAAGCAAAAACAAACCAAGTATAAATAGACAGACACTGATGAGCAAACACAAAACAGCTGGGTGCAATGAAATGGGATAATGAGTCTGGGAAGTGTGTTATGGGAAATGAAGTCCAAGGGGTGAAACAAGAGTCCGGGTTGGAGTGCCCTCTAGTGGTCGATTAGGGCACTCTCACTAGTAATCATGACACTAACAAACAAACCCTGATTTAACCATTTTGTTTGTGCAAACCCCATGAACTGCTAATAACTATTTCTGTCTATCTATACACTGGTCGAATATGTGAATATGAATTAAAAAACTTACTCTGGACTGTCACTGGATCAGAGCGAGGAGATGTTATGAGAACTTGTGACTTCTTCAAAGTGTAGAAGCAGGTTATTCTCACAGATGAACTCTGACCTTCTGACCAAATACTGATTTCAGATCCAGTGAGTGAGAGCTGACATGATGAGCTCAGTTTTGAGGTTCTTTTTCTTCCATTTATGTTAAAGTAACACATCTCCATCTTCAGATCTTCAGTATTCTCACAGCTCAGCTGAACTGTGTCTGTTTCCTTAATAACTGAAGCAGATGCTGTCAACTTGGACTGAGGAAGATCTAATGAAGAGAAAAATAGATTGAATAGTGATGGAAATTTCCATTTGACCCTTTAAAAAAAAAATAATAATCTGACTATAATATTACTCTTTTTAATATAAAGAATATAACAATGTAAGGTCCTCACCTCTGATGGTGATTGTGTCACTGCGCTGTGATCTGATCTCAGGTTCAGTGTTGAGTGAATAATCACAGCTCAGCTGACTGTTCACTGATCGTGTCAAGAGTTCACCAGGACTTAAATAAAACAGACAAAAATGATGATCTCCAGACTGACTTTTCTGAGAGCCTTTTTGGTACAGAAGAACATCCTCAGTGTAGAGACTACAGGTGAAATCAGCTCTGACTGAAAGTAGTATTTCACATGATACGAAAGACAGATCATCACCATGATACACATTGATGTTGGGTTTCTGAAGTGCATCTGAAGAAAAAGAATTATATTAAAAAACATTGCACTAACAGTTTCCAAACTAAAAGAACAACAGTGAAATATCTCACCTAGAACCATCACAGTGGCAGCAGGAGAATGATTTGATGGTTTATCAATCCCATCCTCATATATTGTGTAGAAGCAGTTAATGTCGACTGATGCAGGTGATTTTACATCTGCCCATATGAGCACTTCAGCACCAGTGAGATTGAGCTCACAAGATGGACTGAGTTTAATATTCTTCTCGTCACTGTTTATGTAGAAAGAACACTGATTCACTGTAACATCTGCTGGCGTCTCACAGATCATCTTCACTGAGCTGGACTCACTTATGACATCTGGAGATACTACAACAGAGAAATCTGCAACAACCCAAAACAGATCAATCATTTTTACATTACATGCAAATACATTTTATGAATGAGGTCTGGTTAAGACCTTATTTTCAGTTTTTGTATCTCATTTTCCATTACAAATATTCAATTTCTTAAGATTCATTCTTAAAAATGTTAACATTTAAAAAAAAAAAAAAGACAAAGTCTAACTGCGGAATACCAGAGGATAAATGTTTAAAAATAATAGACAGATAACTGGACTATATTAAGCCTGTAAATTGGTAATAACTGTCTCTTTGTCCGTCTACTGGACAAATGTGAATATGAATAAAAAATAAAAAAAACATACTCTGGACTGTCACTGTCACTGGATCAGAGCGAGGAGATGTTATGAGAACTTGTGACTTCTTCATAGTGTAAAAGCAGGTTATTCTCACAGATGAACTCTGACCTTCTGACCAAATACTGATCTCAGATCCAGTGAGTGAGAGCTGACATGATGAGCTCAGTTTTGAGTTACTTTCTCTTCCATTTATGTTAAAGAAACACATCTCCATCTTCAGATCTTCAGTATTCTCACAGCTCAGCTGAACTGTGTCTGTTTCCTTAATAATTGAAGCAGATGCTGTCAACTTGGCCTGAGGAAGATCTAACGAATCGAATAATAAAAAATACATTGAACAGGGATGAAATCTCCACAGACGAAGCTATCATACTGGCTTGCCAAACAATATCAAGCTGATGTACAATCAAGGCAAAACTAGAACATTTATATTCATTAAATAAATTATATATTTACATGACATTTTCAGGCTTTTATACCACAATTTTGCTAGAATTTTGGAAAAGTTTGGAAATATAACAACAAAATAATCCATACACAGGCAGATTTCAATTATAGATATGCATAGTTTTAAAGTGTATTTTTATTTCTTGTCTCCACTGATCTGCTCTAAGCACAGTCACTATTTTCACACCAATGCGCAGTTGTGTCAAGTTACTTACATGAACAATTACACATATCATGAGAAACGGATATCAGTGGAAAAGTTGTGGGTTGGTTGTGTATTCTGCTAGTAATTCATGCAGCATCTGCCTTTCTAACAATAGTCTTGCAAGCTGTGGGTCTTCAGAATGAAACGATGACAAGGAGATATATGTGGCGCCCTTAAACCACTCTGACAGTTTACAGTCAACAACATTCGACGACTTTAAAGTAGTGTTGATTTTCCATGTAAAAGGCTAGTTTTTCAATCAAAAGCTAAATTGTTGTTTTTATTTCACTTTGTATTACACACACATCTTTACTGAAATTTGAAACAAAGAAGAGATTCACTAACTTGGAGATTTGGAGATTTTAATATCCATGGAACCTTTATAGTGGTTCTTTATAGTGAAAAGGATTCTTTAGATTGTTCTTTAGACCCTATTGTAATTGCTCGGTCAATTCTTCTTCTTCTCCGAAATGAATCACATTTCTGAGGGCCTAAACATGCTCAAAAACTCATGAAACTTTGCACATGCGTCAGAAGTGGTGAAAATGAATTAGGTGTGGCAAAATGGCTCCATAGCGCCACCTACAAAATTTCAATTAAGCTCCCTTCGCGCTACGTTTCACGTACAGGTATGAAATTCTGTACATGCATGTAACAGCCCAATACTTATAAAAAAGGCCCGGGTGCAAAATCTGAAAACCCAACAGGAAGTGAGATATTTTGAATTTTCTCTGGAAATTTTTTGCAGTTTTTGCCATTTCCAGACATTGTACTTTAATGAACTTCTCCTACAGCTTTAATCATATCAACATCATATTTGTTAAATTGCAAAGATCTTGAGTTTTCGCTGAAGGGCGTGTCTGTGGCAGACTGGCAAAGTCTGATGTTTCGCCATGAAAGAGGAAGCTGTTGTAACTCAGGCATACAATGTCTGACCTGAGGTAAGAGTCCTGGCCTAAAGACATCTATATGCCAATATTCAATTAGTCATAGCGCCACCTGCTGGTAACTGGAAATGACATGCTTTACATTGTAATTCACTCCCAGAAACACATTTGAATATGCCACGAAGTACAAAACATACTAGAAACACGTTAAATCATGCAACACTTGGCTAAGTGTTAATGTTTGCGATTAACGCAATGAAACAGGAAGGTGTTGTAACTCAGGCATACAATGTCCGATCTGCTCCAAACTTCACGTTTGATAATAGTCCTGACCTGAAGATCTACATGGCAAAATTCAGTTACAGTCAAAGTGCCACCTCTTGGCATCAGGAAGTGTGGCATTTTGAAATGACTTTGCCATAATTCTCCTGTATTTACTCGCCTACATGCATGTAGCCCACTGTTCACCGTTTTCCTAAGGCCAACGGGTGGGAGTGAGCCTGGGTGCGAGGGCCCTTTCATCGCTGCCTGCAGCTTTAATTAAAATTGTTCTTTTAAGAACTGTTCACTGAAAGGTTCTTTGGGGAACCCAAACAGTGTTTCTATGGCATCACCATTTTGAAACCTTTATTTGTTTCAAACAGCACCCAGAATATGACATTTCATGCTGAATATATACTTTAAGCTTCACATGTACTGATCAGGCATGATGAAATGAAACTCTTATTCATATGTGAACATACACTGTTTAAGAAGATAGTAAACAGCAAGCATAGATCACTTACCAAAAGCCTGAACCTTCATAAGGAGCTGAAAAGCAATGAAGATGAACAACTCCATTACAGCGAGTGTGAGAAAAGAGACAGAACGAGTCTCATACAATGAGAGGATTAGAACATTATACCACAGGAAATGATTTAATATATTGTTCAGTCCATATATGTAGATCACGAGATGAGACCACACTTATGTGCACTGTGACACGTAGCGATACATACAGCAGGTCTGCATAAAATCATTGCTCTAATAGTGGTAGTGCTCAGTTAAATGTTTTATCCATTTTCTTTTATAAACAACCCTATTGGCACAATTACATATTAACTTCAGCTAATCCATGGTCTCATGAGACCAAATTAATCATTTTGGATCTAACAGCATTTAGAATGTACGGCATTGCAAAGGAAAGAAGTACAGTAAGAAGTGCCTGATGCCCACAGTGAAGTTCAGTGGTAGTAAAGTCAATGGTGTCATGAATTCACACACCATTGTGTGATGTAATAGAAAATCTTGAAACAGAAGATGCTACCTTCTCCTAATTACCTGCATTATTGAGCACTTTTTAAACATGACTCTATATTCTCCAAAGGTGAAAATCCTTCAATCGACAAGTATTTCACTCGACTTTAACAATACTAGGCATCTGAGGGGGATTTAGTTGCAATACTCATCTTGATAAATAAGCAGTTGGTCCGAACTTGTACACTCAATGCCAAGAAGGGTCAGAGCAGTTATGGATGACATGTACTAGAATATTACACACTTGTTGAATTTAATCAAGGGTGTACTCATTTTTGCAACCATTTATTTAAATGGTTAGTTCACCCCAAAATTAAAATTCTGTCATTAATTACTCACCCTCATGTCGTTCCAAACCTGTAAGACTTTCATTCATCTTCTGAACACAAATGAAGATCTCTTTGATGAAATCTGAGAGCTTTCTGTCCCACCATAGACAGCTACGCAACTGACACTTTGACGCTTCAAAGAGTTTATAAAGAGATCGGAAAACTAATCCATATGAATCGAGCGGTTTAGTCCATAATTTTTGAAGAGACTCTGTTGCTTTTTATGATGAATAGATGGAATTTAGGCTTTTACACACATTTTAACATTGACCAGCAAGCACAAGCGGAAGCTCAACCAAACCTGAATGACGCACAAGAACAAACCTCTTTCAGAAGCTCAAACGTGCTGCGGAACCAATGAGGTTCCAGAAGAGATTTGATCTTGTGCGTCATTCAGGTTCGATTGAGCTTCTGTTTATGTGCACTGATCAATGTTTACATGTGAGTAAAAGACTAAATTAAATCTGTTCATCATAAAAAGTGTCATAAAATCATCATAAAATCAAATGTCTTCAGAAAATTTAGACTAAACCGTTTAATTCATATGGATTAGATTTCTGATCTCTTTATGATCTTTTTGAAACTCATAAGTGGGACAGAAATCAGATTTCTTTAAAAAGTCTTGATTTGGAACACAATGAGGGTGAGTAATTAATGACATCATATTCATTTTGGGGTGAACTAAAACCTTTAAGCAAAATTGGCAAATTTACTGAATTTACAGATATTAGAAGGTCTATTTTCATCATCACTCAGACGTAGACAAAAATATCTTTATTTTCAGAGGGGTGTACAAATTTATTTTTTAAATTTGAGTACTATATATAACCTTTACTAAAGTTGCTGAAAAATGATTTCTCTATTTCTATTTTATATTAATGTGATATTTTTGACAATTTGAATGAAAATGTAAAGCTTTTGTGAAAATTCTCTTTTGCTTGGATGATTCCATTTTTAGTGTCCTGTCCCATAAAGTCCACCTCACAGGTTTTTGCTGTAATTTTATTTTCTTAATAATACAGTGAGGTCAAAACTGGATGTCCTTTGGCTTTGGCTAAGTGCAACAATACACAAACACAAGGATCAATTAAATAAAAGCATGTGGTTTAAATATTAGTTTTAAATTAGAAATTCACACGCATCTGAGGGACAAAGAAAAAAGTCCAAGAGAAAAATAAGAAGCAGGGTAGAAATGTACAGTAGTGCTTCACAGTACTGACCTCATAGACATGAAACCACTGAATGTGAGACACAGAACAGTATGTTTTTATATACACAAACACAATCTCTTTAAATGACAATGTTTAATTATAATGATTTAATGACAGAGAAATTAAATTAGCAGAGAATGATTTGGCATCTGTGCCAAGCTGTATAACTCATGAGTGTCTTCAGAAACATCAGGAATAGTGCAGTATATGTGGCACTTTTTTTCCTGGAGAATAAAGAAAGTTGATAATATATGAAATATAAGGAAGTTAATATGGTAAAAGTTAGTAGAAGCAGCTCTCTAGTACTCACCTCATTTTCTTCAGAATGTTTCTCATTGTCTTCAGCATCATCTTCATCTGCCACATTAGAAATACAATACAATCATTTCAACCATTCGGACATTTATAACCAAAGCAATGTTAAATGACTTAATTTTTTTTTTTTTTTTACTTCTGTACTGTATGAAAATTATAAAACATACTTTGAACAATTTGCATAGGAGATAATGACTTACCTGGGCTCTGGGAAACAACTGCTGCAGAGGTTTTCAAAGGACTAAACATAATAAAAATACACATTTATTTGGATGTTCTAAGCAAATAAGCACCTATATAAAGTACACTAGAAAAGTCTTACCTCTTCTTTCTTGGATTCTGTCCTAGTAAAATATACCATACAAGTGCATTAATGTGTTGTGAAGCAAATTGATTATTAAAACCTCCCCAACTGCCCTTGCTGCACTTTTTATTGTCTATTTTTCCTATTACATATTTTAGCAATCATCATTTAAAAGCCTAAACAGTCAAAATTCATCCTGTAAAAACAAGTTAGACATTGGTGTAACTAAATTAAAACTAAATTAACGGGTTGTAACAGCTGGCTTCTCCCCCTAGCAGTGTTGTGTTCCAAATTATTGCTCTATTTTAGAATCAAATCCTTTTCTAATCTTGACAAAACACATCGTTGGAAAGGTCTGAGACTCCAGGTGTTTCTGTTTTGAGAGAGGAGTGATATTGTGACAGAAATGTATTAATTTGTGACTGAAGAACGCATCAAATTAACGTATCAAAAGTGTGAGTGTCATTCAGTGGCTATGGCTCATAGTGTATTGATATGATATCAGTTGATATCAGTTATTGTAAAACTTACTAGATATTTTATGTACATTTTCAAAATGATATTTTAATAATAAAGGAGCTCACCAGAGTTTATTGTGGTCTCATACCAAGTAGTGGATTCTGTAGCCAGAGCTGCTGAAATATTAAGATCTTACTATTAAAAGTGGTCACCACAATGTATTCATCACAATTTAGTCACATTTAGTCTACTTGTTGTTTCACTTGTAGAGAATGTTGGTGTTGAATCTGCAGAAAAGAAGTAGTTTGAAAAGTTTGCCAGGTTAATCTTCAAAATAATTAAATCAGTAGGTACTTATTTTGAATTACTTCATAACCGCAAAAAAAAAAAGAAAAGAAAAAAAAAGCATGTTCTAGATAGTATGAATGTGAATTGTATGAGTAATCTGGACATACTACATTTGCCATGACCTACCAGCATCAGTTGCTCTCCTGGGTACTTTTTGCCTACTCTTATGAATACACATTCATGAATTACAACCATTTAAGTTTAGTGCATTTTCACATCTATGCTCAAAAAGGGGTGACATTTAACAGGTTAAAAAAAAAAAAAAAGTCAGTTTGTCTGCATGTGTCTGTAACTTACTGATACAGAACAGACAGACGCCCATGAGTACGGTCAGGAAAATCCCCCCGCTGGTGGCCGCCAGTGCCATGATGAGCCATGTTTCTTTGTGTCAATAAGAAATCAAATTGAGTGATAATCATATGCAAAGTTTTCAGTTGCAGCGATTAATCGATTGTTAATACATACTTGTTCTTGGTGTTGTATGGTCAGGAGTTTCACCAGGAGTTGAAGCTTTGAGAACTAAAAGGATGAAATGGAGAGATAGACATTTCTAAACACTGACATCCTTTAACAACAGCATCTGCTTTAATGTAGTACAGTAACTCAGACGTTTAGAGCAGTAACTCACCTGCTGCCGTGTTCATTGTGACATTGAGAGGATGTGAAAGATGAGTAGATTCTAAAGCGTAGCAATTCAGTTCATCAAATAATGATTAAATACAAATATCTCTTTTTTTTTTTTTTCAATGATTTACAGTTACTTTGCATATTTTAGACTTGAACATCTCCAAGTAGTTATACATTTACAAAATGTTACATATATTACGTTGAGACGAACAATATTGGAGTCTGTACTGGAATTAATTTTGCCTCGCTATTTGTGTCTACACTCTTAGAAAAAAAGGTTCAATGGGGTTCTAATATGGTTCTTGAATGTTTTATGGCAAAAAGGTTCTATATAAGGACAAATGTCTGATTGCATAACACTTTCGTGTTTAATGGGTTATTTTGGATTTTCTCTACAGATAAAGTGTCTACAAGCTGCCTAATTCATAGATTTTTATTCAAATTAAAAATTAAAACTTAATCCATAAAATGATCCCATGATGGAAAGCCATAAAAGGTTCTATATGAAGTGCCTGACAGAATCCTTTAAGGTTCTATAGAACCTTTTCTTCTAAGATTGTACATATTGTAAACGGTGAAGAAAATACTATAATTCCATGTTTGTTTTTTTTTATATTTACATATTTTTAAATGCTACACTGCACAATAGTGTCTTTATAATCAGGCCTGTGGTTGAATCTAGTAGATTCCACACACTGTTCCTCAATTCTTAGGGCAAATACAGGATGAAACTTAGTGTTTCAGATCCTCATGAACACAGAGGTGGTGCAGGAAAAACCATCTCATCAGATCAGAACTCCACCACGTGTTTCATGAGAGCTGGATTTTACCTTGAGAATGGTTTTAGTCATAAATCGCTTTAAATGATATCAGTTATTGTAAAACTTACTAGATATTTTATGTACATTTTCAAAATGATATTTTATTAATAAAGGAGCTCACCAGAGTTTATTGTGGTCTCATACCAAGTAGTGGATTCTGTAGCCAGAGCTGCTGAAATATTAAGATCTTACTATTAAAAGTGGTCACCACAATGTATTCATCACAATTTAGTCACATTTAGTCTACTTACTTGTTGTTTCACTTGTAGAGAATGTTGGTGTTGAATCTGCAGAAAATAAGAAGTTTGAAAAGTTTGCCAGGTTAATCTTCAAAATAATTAAATCACAAAAATAAGAATTATATATTTCAGGTGAACTTACATAATGCTTTCGTTGTGCTTGGTGACTGAATTTGCACAGGAAGAAAAGCTATAGAGAAAAACATACATTAACAAAATGTAAAAAAAAAAAAAAAAAAAGTTGAATTAATGTGAAAGAAGATTCATATTAAATTAAAATGACATACCTGTCAGGTTGAATTTGTCACTATATGGTGAACGTTTGGATGATGAAAGTTCTGGAGAATAACTGCAGCTCATCACTTTACTCTTAACTGACTCTAGATGATTAAATAAATAATTTTCGTGTATTGTAGAAATGCACTGTGTTATTCCAGATGGTTTTTGAGATTTTATAATTTGTCGATTTTCATCTCCAATGTAAATAAAACAAGCATAAACAGCGTTATCTGATCCTGGTATTTGACAGTAAATTGTAAAATCACCAGTTTGAGAGTCAAGGGTTACTGTAATGACCGGCCTCTCTTCTGAAAAACAACATATACAGACACATTAGTGTGGAGGAACAATGCTTAGAAGAGAGCAACACTGTTCATGGAAGATGCTAAAGAGTGACATTTTAATGTGACATTACTGTACCAAATTAAACATCTTACTCTGATTTAAAACTGAGTTATAGTGAGACTGATCAGCCCCTTGTGCATCTGTCGGTCTGTCATATCTCAGCTGTGCTGCGTTTGTGTCTTTCTGCACTGATGCTGGAGTCGCTGTCAGCCAAACCTGAGCAGAGAGTCCTGTAGAAATACAGTAAACATAGATATAAAGTAGATAACAATATACGTCAGACATACAGGCATAACATTACGACCACCTTCCTAATATTGTGTTGGTCTCCTTTTGCTGCCACACAACAGCCCTGACCTGTCGAGGCATGGACTCCACTAGACCCCTGAAGGTGTGCTGTGGTATCTGGCACCAAGATGTTTGCAGCAGATCCTTTAAGCCCTGTAAGTTGCGAAGTGGAGCCTCCATGGATCGGACTTGTTTGTTCAGCACATCCCACAGATGCTCGATTGGATTGTGATCTGGGGAATTCGGAGGCCAAGTCAACACCTCAAACTCGTTGTTGTGCTCCTCAAACCATTCCAGAACTATTTTTGCTTTGTGGCAGGGCACAATATCCTGCTGAAAGAGACCACAGCCACCAGGGAATACTGTTTCCATGAAAGGGTGTACATGTTCTGCAACAATGCTTAGGTAGGTGGTACGTGTCAAAGTAACATCCACATGGATGGCAGGACCCAAGGTTTCCCAGCAGAACATTGAACAAAGCATCACACTGCCTCCGTCGGCTTGCCTTCTTCCCATAGTGCATCCTGGTGCCATGTGTTCCCCAGGTAAGCGACGCCCACACGCACCCGGCCATCCACGTGATGTAAAAGAAAACATGATTCATCAGACCAGGCCACCTTCTTCCATTGCTCCGTGGTCCAGTTCTGATGCTCACATGCCCACTGTTGGCTCTTTCGGCGGTGGACAGGGGTCAGCATTGGCACCCTGACTGGTCTGCGGCTTTGCAGCCCCATACGCAACAACTGCGATGCTCTGTGTATTCTGACACCTTTCTATCAGAACCAGCATTAACTTCTTGAGCAATTTGAGCTAGAGTAGCTCATCTGTTGGATCAGACCATATGGGCCAGCCTTCGCTCCCCACGTGCATCAATGAGCCTTGGCTGCACATAACCCTGTCGCCGGTTCACCACTTTTCCTTCCTTGGAGCACTCTTGATATATACTGATCGTTGCAGACCGTTAACACCCCACAAGAGCTGCAGTTTTGGAGATGCTCTGACCCAGTCGTTACAATTTGGCCCTTGTCAAACTCGCTTAATCCTTACACTTGCCCATTTTTCCTGCTTCTAAGTTCTAACACATCGACTTTGAGGACAAAATGTTCACTTGCTGCCTAATATATCCCACCCACTAACAAGTGCCGTGATGAAGAGATAATCAGTGTTATTCACTTCACCTGTCAGTGCTCATAATGTTATGCCTGATTGGTGTACATTACAGCTGCTGAACACAAGGATTCCATCACCTCTTGCACAAAAACAAGATATTTATTGGTCAAAATAAAATGGTAAAATATGTAACAAAATGTCTATTGACACTGAACTAAAGTGAACAAAAGTAACCTGTTCTGACCATAATAGAGAAGTGGTTCTCATGGAGGGGCCTCACCAAACTTCACACGAGATGACCTGAAATTATTATATTAAACTTAATTCAAATACTAAAAACACAAATAAATCAAGATGTGTTTACTGATTAACACAAGTCAGAATCTTGAATCTTATAGAATCAAGAAATGAATCATAGTTAATTATTTTTAATATATCAGCACTCCCAGTTTCTGTTAATAAAAAGTATTAAAAACATTTTAAGGTATTTCTGAGAACATGCACCTAATTCATGAGCGCAACTGGAAGAAAACTGATTCTTCAACTTGCAAACTGAATCATCCACCTAAAAATAAACCTGCAAGTGACTGTGAAGTGTTTATAGCATAGGCCTAGCTCAGTGCGATGATGATGATGATAAAAGCAATAATTTAATATTTATATTAGTACTTTTTGCTTTTGCTCACAACATAAACAGAACAAAGAACTAAAAACAACAAAGGAACATGCAGCACACGGTACTTAACAGACATAACAGTATTCATACTTACACAAATACACATATATGCATTTTAAAATAATATAAATAACAGAATGCAAAACACTGAAATATAATTGTTTTCTCCCCATCTAATTTTATTCCATCATCAGTACAGCTTTACATATTTTGTCAGTAATTGTCTCATTTTTTGCAGTTATATATAGTTTTTGCTAGCTATACTACTATACTAAAACAAAGAAAAAAATATGCATACTATACTAAAACAAAGAAAAGTAAAACATATGCATACTATTCTAAAACAAAGGAGAACAGACAACTAATATGAGATAAATAAATTAAATAAAATAAATTGTTAAATAATTGAAATTGTCACTTACTTTGAGGTTGAACCTCCAGCAAGAGTGTAAAGATGATGAGCAGAACCATGTCAGCGTCACATCAAAGAGTGAAGTGACACAAAGACACACACCACGTTAAATGTACATGAGGAAGAAAGAAGTAATGAAAGGAAGACTATATAAACTCAATGACACAATATGTCTCTATGACAGACTAGAATGATCAGCTACTTAAAGTATATCGAACCAAATATATTTTACACACAAAATATTTTTCTGATGCTAAAGGGATGATCAGAATATGATGAATTTTAAAGTCTCAATATATTTTCTCACAATGGTTTGTGTTTATCTGAAGCGCTGGGGTCTCTTAAAGCCACAGGACAGCAGTGTGGTTGCAGAAGCTAGCTGAAGCTACAAATAGAAGATATCTGCTGCAGTGCTGCTTAATATATTTAACTTTTAGAACAGCTCTGCCAACTTTAAAACAGTAATTTAAAAACACAGAATTATAAAATAAATGTTTGAACAAAACTACAATTGTAAGTAAAAAAAAAGATAACATGTTATGTAGCCTTTTTTATGAAGACTTTTTCTTTACCTGCAATGTTTTTAATTGATACAGATTTTAAAGGACACATTATATAACTTAATGGGCTATATATGTGACTGTGTGTGTGTGTAGATGGAATAAATTCACTCGGAGAACAGGTGGATGGTCACTCGGGGTTGCTTTACTGTATCTGAGAAAACAGCACCAAATGGCTTATCAGCATACAGCGCATCAGTGTCGCATTAGAAGTCCTTATGTTGTTCCAAACCTATACGACTTTATTCCTTGGAGTGCTGTAACATATTTGGCTAGACCAGGGGCGGATCCAGACATTGTAAACATTCGGGGCTTAGCCCAAATCTATATTTTCCCAATGACATTAAAATTTTCTGTTAACAGCTTTACTGACATGAAATAGGCCTAAGCTTTTTTCTAGTATTCTTGAGTAAACTTAATAAAATGTACATGATTTGGCACTTTAATTTGTAAAAGTTTGTTAGGTGTACCTCCTCTAGGGGGGTCGGGGGGCGCTCCCCCGGAAGAAAATTTAGTACATTTTAAGGTTAAATGCGTCAATCTGGGGCACTTTGGAAGCAGCGCAGACAGACTGTATATATACTTAATCACTGTATTTTGCTGTTTTATAAAGGCACAAAGCCATATCACGGTTTCAATTTAGTTCGTTGGCAAAATACAACGTTAGAGACCATTTACATGTTTTAAATTTTCGGTTCATTATGAAACGGTGGCACCGGGTCATTAATGGGAAACACTGAATGAACGTTTAGCTGACAAATGTGCCAAAGTTGTATTATCAGCTGTTATATCATTACAAAAACCCTTCAACCGGACCGAAAGAGAGTCTCGAGGCCTGCCGCTGCTCTGAGTGAGTGACAGGAGGCGTGGCTCTGTACATCTGCGGTGTGCGTGAACGCGCTGTCGGAGAGAAGAGAGAGAAAACGCTACCGGTAACGCTGTATGTATGGATAGTACTGTAGAAAAGCGGTATTGAACTGTTTAACATATTTTAATAGAGATATGTTTAGAAAAATGATATTTTGACAGCACTGTTAAGAAATCTCAAACCTGAAAGATTCGGGGCTTGACTCAAAACATTCGGGGCTGAAGCCCCGGCAAAATCGGCTGGCGCCGCCCCTGGGCTAGACATATGTCTCTCGTCTTTCGGGATGCAATGTGTTATCCAGTGTTCCCGGAACTGTCCCTGCTTATTTTCCAACGTGGAATAACACAAAATAGGTATCATTTTAAAGCTTAAAAACTCGGCTTTTTAATGCATCTAACCATTCTGATCAACTCTTAACGATTGCTGAGTAGTCCCTATAAAACACTGCTTCAGGAATCTTCGGAGCGTTATGAATCTTTTGTGTGGTTTATAGTTCAGACTTGGGCTTGAAAATAATCCAAACTTAACTATTAAGACGGAGCACACATTTATGCGACTTACCAGCAGGACGAGCTACGAGACTCTGATTAAATTAGTGATGTGTCGTTCTTGAACGATTCGTTCATTTTGAACAAATCTTTAATGTGACTCTCGGGGGTTGATTCGTTCAGTCGCGCATGCGCAATATTCTATAGGTTCTGTACATAGACTGTAAAAAAAGATGGACGACGCGACGCCGCTTCCTTCCATTGTAATGAACTGAAGTTAAAACGGACGATGATGGGGGTTGACATGTTACNAGACCCATACGCTAAACCAATGCAGTCAATACAGTCAGGCTGTGTGACCCGAGCACATTATATTTCTAAGTAAATAACTTTAACTCTCCAGTTTTATTTAAGTTTGGGTTACAACTGTTAAAGCTGAAGTTATCATAACCTTAATGTTTTAAACTAACACTAATAATTCAAATTCAAAATGTTATTTGCTTTTAATTTATGTCATTATGTCCTTTTTGAGCAATCTTCTTATACATATATTAGACCAATATGTCAAGTCTGCCTAGGAAAAGCAATTATTATACCAGCAAACTCAAAATTGGAGTAAAAATGAACAAACTAGGCTATAAATACTTTGTATTGTAGGCTTGGATTATTATTATATAGCCTAGTGTTTATTTACAGATAGACAGTCAAAAAGACAAATTAATCATTTTTATTGTTTAGCCCTGTTTATTTATAACAGGGCTTTATTTATCTATAAAATAATAACACACCACAGATCCTCAAGAAACAGTAACAAAAACATAGTGACAGAAATGTTTCTGTCAGAAATAGAGTATGGGTCTGTCACGTGATTAGGAACGACTCAAAAACCCGAAAGACTCATGAATGAACTAATCAATTCTCTTTGCGGCTCAGACTGCATTGGTTAGCATATGGGGCTGCCTGTCACGTCATGAAGACTTGTCAGACAAGAGATGAGCTGAGCTTAATCAGCTTATCATAAACTGAAGACCCATATAAAGAATGAATTAATCTTTTCTGTATCTTATAGCATTGTAGTTTTGTATTGTTTGTAGTGTGATCAACGTTTGCATAAGTAGTAGATGTGTTGGGGAAGTAACACGTAACATTTTAATTACATTTTGCTAAAATGAACGAAATGACTCGAAAAAAGATTCGTTCATTTTGCTGAACGAGACTCAAAAGTCCGAGTCGGTAAAATGATCCGAACTTCCCATCACTAGATTAAATAGCTCCGCCCCGCAATATCATGTGCACAATTGCGAGTGACGCAACAGCCAATGGAGAGTTTCCCAATTTATGCTGAATTCAGAGCCATATAGAGAGAACTCTCTATGGCTCTGGCTGAATTCAACAATAATATTTTTAAACTCTGTTACATATATATATATACATACACATATATATAATTGAAAATGTAAACTTGTGTTCAATAATAAGACTGCCATCATGTCACATATATCTGTAAATCCCGGTGTTAGCAGAGGGCGCTCTCATCTGATTCATATCCACAGTGATCAGATGCTTGTCGTCTATACTGCGGTTGTTAATTGCCGCTTTTATTTATTTTATTTATTTAAACAAAATAAATTGGGGAAAAAAGAAGCTATCATTAAAATATAATATGGAGGGGACTCGTTTTACGCTTCACCTGTGGTTGAGAAGTGGATTTTTTGAAGGTGGGCCTTCAATCATCAAGGGGAAAATTAAGGGTAAGCATATCTGTATTGTATTCAACGTGACACATAACACGATTCAACATATACATGAATGAATGAATGAATGAAGCCCTTTATTTGTCACTAGTCACAGGTACCAGCGAAATTGTCCGTCAACCTGTCCATACATACATACATACAATATGACAAGGGGGTACACAGAACAGGAAGACAGGGAATTTGGAAGAAATACAGCATAACATGAGGAAGGGGAGGAGAGAAAAAAACCCACCCCAGACTATGCTCCTGAGGGGAGTACAGTGTGGGAACAGGAAAAAAACACCTCAGCAACATAAGCACATAATCAATACAACATAATACACGACTTGCAACAGGGGAGGGTGAGTGGGGGGATGGAGATAATCCAGCACAGGCAAACAGCCATCCGGTCCTTGTCAGACTGGCGGTACAAAGCGGCGAAGGCGAGGGATTAGGGGTTGGGTTGGTGAATGCATATCAATATATATGTGTGAATGTGTGCGTGTATGTAAAAGTTCTTGTCTGTGTAGGCCTGTAGAGTCGCTACTCCTGGCATCAAATCTAGGTGCCTCAGTCCGCAGGATTGTTAAAGCGATACACAGCAAGTTGCCATGGAGACAACCTTGATCAGGTCCCAGACATAGTCAACAATCAACAGGTTGTCTGTGGGACTGGGGGAAGGAACACAAGAGCGTCTCACTGCAGTGCTCTTCCGGGGGAGTTGTTGTTCCAACAGCGGCCTTGGCTGAGGCCAGTGCTGGTTGATGGGAGCCGAAAGCAGATAAGATTGGGATTGTTTTGTCTTGGGGCGAATAGCCGCATTCAATTTGCACAGCTACTCTCTTAGTCCATTCTGGTCTCCGAATCGGTCCAATTGCTTCAATCATGACGGGCAGCCTTGTGAGGTTTTGGACAGCTGTTGCCGTTTTCCGATTATCTCGATAAACCAGGGCAAAGCCTAATCCAGTCAGCAGAAGACATGTTATCATGGTTCCGAATAGGTAGATATCTTCAATGTCCTCCACGGAAAGGGCCGCCAGACACACGACCCGCCACCTCTCCCACGCGTCCATCGTGTAGCCAGCTGCGAACGTTCCGGCAGGGCAGTCAGGTTCCCCGGAACCCAAGCTTCTCGTCGAGAAGATGGTATCAATTGTGTTGAGAGACCAGTTGATCAAATCCATGATTTTTAGATGTTTGGAGAGCAGTGCAGAGAGAGTCTCTCAGAGTAAGACAATAGACGAGACAAGAGCAAAGCAGGGAAGGTTAGGGAGAGGAGAGGGAGAAAAAATGCGACCGCCTTCTATGAGAGCCAAACGAGAAAGAACTACAATGAAGTTTTAAAACTACAATAGAAGTTTTAGAGTAATTTACCTTGTACAGTCTGTAATTTCAATAAGTGTGTAGTCAATTTCAGGGATACTGCAGTAATATTACAGATTAGAAGAGAAGACCTGAGGACTTACCATTTGCAGGACCTGTTAAATATGGCTGTCATGGGTAGGTAGACTGAACATACTGCAGATGAAAGTGTAGATCATAAGACCACACTTACATCCTTTTGCACTGTGACATAGGGCAGATCGGGGCACATGGAACTCTTTCCCATTAGGACTTTTATGTTTAGTTTGCATTTTGCCCTGTTCTGTTCCTTTTTCCTGTCTCTAGTTTTGTAGTCCTTTTGTATTCTCGTTGTAGTTCTTTTGGTTCCCCTCATTTCTCCCTGATCATTTGCACCTGAGTCTAGTTAGTCTTATTATCTTAAAGCCAGGTGCACACTGTGCGATTTATAATAGTCCTTTACGATTGTTGCTTGTCAGACTGTACGAACATTATCCTCATGTCACACTGTGGGATCTCAGCTGTCATTTATGTCAGACTGTACGACAGTCAAGACACGTTAAAAACAGACACGCGCATGAAAATTTGTCCGGAGTTTTCCGTCATCAACCCATACAAGTTCGGTGACTGTGAGCTGCATTACATGCAGGACTGAAATGGTGGCTAACAAAGACATCTCTAGCAATAATTTTGATCACGGCTTATCTTGAAAAACTAAGACAATTTGACGTTCGTCGTAGAAGTCAAACTGCAGGACTGTGTGCCAAATCTTCTGACACTGCCAGAATTTCTTTGGAGGTAAAATTTGATCGCAGCGGTCACTAATCGGATGTCTGTGAACATGTCAAACTAGAGATCAAAGATGACAGATTTTAGCCTAGGATTACAGGAATCTTTTAGGATTCTCAATTTGTCTCAGACGACCAAATCATGGCCAAAATCGCACAGTGTGCACCCGGCTTAAGGCTACAGGTAGGTGAGTTTGATCAGGGTTGACCAAATAATAGACAATAAAAAATAATAGACATTGACCAAACAATTACTTTTTGGATGTCTATTAAATATTAATAATCAGATCTACATTGAGTACAAGTTTGCTGCATGCAAAAATCTAATCAGTTAATCATATGTAAGCAATGATCATTGGTCACTGATTGTACAGTAATTTGACAGAAAAAAATACTAATAATTTTGTGTAATTGCATATTTATTGAATATTTTTGCCAATTTGAAGGTGCCATTTAGTTACATGTAATACATTTTACCAATATAAAACTCATTTTCTCCCAAAATCAGAATGAGAGGAAAACCTTCACAGATTCTGATTTGCCCTGCTGATCAGTATATGAATTCAGTAGCTATACTGTACTGTACATACTGTCATACTTTCTGTACTTGTTTTTCTGTTTAGAGGTGCAACAAGTGAAGAAATGAAGCGGTTCATCCATGTTTTTTGGAGCACACAGAGGAAGTTAACAGAGATGTTGTTTCCACCTGGCAGGAGCTGTAGTTCACCTCTGTGAGAACATCATCAGAACCTGCACAGATACACACTTTATTATCATGTTTCTATATCATGGAGCTCAGTTTATGCACAACTAAACTTACTGTCAATGTGGCAGAGACAGATGAATCCCATGAGTCCAGACAGAAATGAACCAACACCAGTGAAAACCAGCACTACTGAAAGCCACGAGACTGACAAAAGAAAAAATAAGGCTTTAATACATGTTTATATGGCATAGGGAAATGAATAACTGCACTTAATCAGTTAAATGGTGTTCAGGAAAATAAATTGATCAGAATCTGAATATACTGCATGACATGACCATGAAATTAAGGTTTGCATTGAGAAAAGTAAAGGTCTTTTAAAGAGTCTCATTGATTCAATGCTGACAAACCAGTTTCTCAAATTTAAAATGCATCAAATAAAACTGAGTAAAGAATACTATTATTCAGAATAGCAGTTTTGTGTTGTGTTACTTAATAAGTAGATTAAAATATTTAGAACGAGAATGTGTAAAATGTATTTAAAAAAGGATATATTAAAACCTGACCCCCCATCATACAATGCCTGGATTCAAAAAGTATGGGAGTTGTACGAAATTGAACAAATCACATATTCATTACGGCTCCTGTAATGCCTTTGATACTCCAGTGATCTTATGTTATATGGGGCAGTCGTGGCCTAATGGATAGAGAGTCGGACTTGTAACCCAAAGGTCATGGGTTCGAGTCTCAGGTCCGGCAGGGATTGTCGGTGAGGGGAGTGAATGTCCAGCGCTCTCCCCACCCTCAATACCACGACTGAGGTGAGACCCTTGAGCAAGGCACCGTACCCCCAACTGCTCCCCGGGCGCCGCAGCAATGGCTGCGTGTTCACTGCTGTGTGTGTTCACTGCTGTGTGTGTGCACTTGGATGGGTTAAATGCAGAGCACAAATTCCGAGAATGGGTCACCATACTTGGCCACGTCACTTCACTTCACTTCACTTCACTTCACATCCTTCGTGTTGTTCTCCGCCTTTCCCTTAATTTTATTTTATTTTTTTATTTTTTTACTGTATTTATTTATTTATTTTTAATCCCTTCCTACCCCTGTTCTAGGTGTATTTGTTTTTACTACTTAGATAATGTGTCGGATGTAATTAAAATGTAATAATTGTCAAGGCTGGACTGATATGTGATATGATGGACTGACATGTTAAAAACCAATATTATACTGTATTGTATGCTGTTTTGTGGTTAAAAATAAAAATATAAGTTCAAAAAGGAAATATTTTTATAATATTTTCTTTACTGGTAGTGTTACATGTTCTCTGTGTTGTGTTTAAACTTTTATGTTACTTCCTGTCCCGAGTGTCATGTTTGTAGTTCTTTGTAGTTTTCTTATTGATTAGTCTTTCTTGTTCTCAGGTGTTTCTTGTTGCTTGTTACCCCTTGTGTATAAACAGCCCTTGTGTTTCTCCTGTTCCTCGTCAGTTGTACGTTTATCCATGTAACATGTTAGATGTATCTTGTGTTTTCTTGTGTTCCTGCATTCTCTGTTTTCTTTGACTCCTGGTTCTTATGTTATCGTTTTGTTTGTTCATCGTTTTGTTGCTGTCATCATTTCTACTCCACCAGACACAAATTGATAAGCAAAATGAATACATTTATTAATAATAAAGGAGCTCACCATCTGTAGGGTTTATTGTGGTCTCATACCAAGTGGATTCTGCAGCCAGAGTTCCTGAAATATTAAGAACTCATTATTAAAAGTTGTTAATAATAAATAAATAAATATAAATCACAATTTAGAGTCACATTTAATCTACTTACTTGTTGTTGTTTCACTTGTAGAGAATGTCAATGTTGAATCTGCAGAGAATATTTTGTCAGGTTAATGAGAAGACATGTCTCTATAACATTAAACATTATGACACAGACTGTATAATGATCAGCTGCTTCAAGTATATCAAACCAAACAAATGAGAACACACATTCAAATATTTTTCTCATGCTAAAGAGACGGTCAGAATATGATGAGAGGCAAAACAAATACATTTACTAATTATAAAGGAGCTCACCAGCTGTAAGGTTTATTGTGGTCTCATACCAAGTAGTGGATTCTTAAATATTAAGAACTTAGCTACTATTCAAAGTTGTTGTAAAAAAAAAAATAATCACAATTTAGAGTCACATTTAGTCTACTTACTCGTGGTTGTTGTTTCACTTGAGAATGTCAATGCTGAATCTGCAGAGAACATTTTTCCAGGTTAATCAACAAAATAATCATCACCACAATAAGAATTATATATTTCAGATGAGCTTACATAATGCTGATTCTTTTGTTGTGCTTGGTGACTGAATTTGCACAGGAAGAAAAGCTATAGAGATAAAAACATACATTAAGATTTTTTGTTGAAGTAATGTGAATGTGAAGATTCATAGATTAAAATGACATACCTGTCAGGTTGAATTTGTCACTATATGGTGAACGTTTGGATGATGAAAGTTCTGGAGAATAACTGCAGCTCATCACTTTTCTCTTAACTGACTTGATTAAATAAATAATCTTCGTGTATTGTAGAAATGCACTGTGTTCTTCCAGATGGTTTTTGAGATTTTATAATTTGTCGATTTTCATCCCCAATGTAAATAAAACAAGCATAAACAGCGTTATCTGATCCTGGAATTTGACAGTAAATTGTAAAATCACCAGTTTGAGAGTCAAGGGTTACTGTAACGACCGGCCTCTCTTCTGAAAAACAACATATACAGACACATTAGTGTGGAGGAACAATGCTTAGAAGAGAGCAACACTGTTCATGGAAGATGCTAAAGAGTGACATTTTAATTACTGTACCAAATTAAACATCTTACTCTGATTTAAAACTGAGTTATAGTGAGACTGATCAGCCCCTTGTGCATCTGTCGGTCTGTCATATCTCAGCTGCGCTGTGTTTGTGTCTTTCTGCACTGACGCTGGAGTCGCTGTCAGCCAAACCTGAGCAGAGAGTCCTGTAGAAATACAGTAAACATAGATATAAAGTAACAATATATATCAGACATACAGGCATAACATTATGACCACCTTCCTAATATTGTGTTGGTCTCCTTTTGCTGCCACACAACAGCCCTGACCTGTCGAGGCATGGACTCCACTAGACCCCTGAAGGTGTGCTGTGGTATCTGGCACCAAGATGTTTGCAGTAGATCCTTTAAGTTCTGTAAGTTGCGAGGTGGAGCCTCCATGGATCGGACTTGTTTGTTCAGCACATCCCACAGATGCTCAATTGGATTGAGATCTGGGGAATTTGGAGGCCAAGTCAACACCTCAAACTCGTTGTTGTGCTCCTCAAACCATTCCTGAACCATTTTTGCTTTGTGGCAGGAGCATTATCCTGCTGAAAGAGGCCATAGCCACCAGGGAATACCGTTTCCATGAAAGGGTGTACATGCACTCAAAAAAAATGATTCTTTAAACTTACTTAANTGATTAAATAAATAATCTTCGTGTATTGTAGAAATGCACTGTGTTCTTCCAGATGGTTTTTGAGATTTTATAATTTGTCGATTTTCATCCCCAATGTAAATAAAACAAGCATAAACAGCGTTATCTGATCCTGGAATTTGACAGTAAATTGTAAAATCACCAGTTTGAGAGTCAAGGGTTACTGTAACGACCGGCCTCTCTTCTGAAAAACAACATATACAGACACATTAGTGTGGAGGAACAATGCTTAGAAGAGAGCAACACTGTTCATGGAAGATGCTAAAGAGTGACATTTTAATGTGACATTACTGTACCAAATTAAACATCTTACTCTGATTTAAAACTGAGTTATAGTGAGACTGATCAGCCCCTTGTGCATCTGTCGGTCTGTCATATCTCAGCTGCGCTGTGTTTGTGTCTTTCTGCACTGACGCTGGAGTCGCTGTCAGCCAAACCTGAGCAGAGAGTCCTGTAGAAATACAGTAAACTTGTAGATATAAAGTAACAATATATATCAGACATACAGGCATAACATTACGACCACCTTCCTAATAATGTGTTGGTCTCCTTTTGCTGCCACACAACAGCCCTGACCTGTCGAGGCATGGACTCCACTAGACCCCTGAAGGTGTGCTGTGGTATCTGACACCAAGATGTTAGCAGCAGATCCTTTAAGTCCTGTAAGTTGCGAGGTGGAGCCTCCATGGATCGGACTTGTTTGTTCAGCACATCCCACAGATGCTCGATTGGATTGAGATCTGGGGAATTTGGAGGCCAAGTCAACACCTCAAACTCGTTGTTGTGCTCCTCAAACCATTCCTGAACCATTTTTGCTTTGTGGCAGGGCACAATATCCTGCTGAAAGAGACCACAGCCACCAGGGAATACCGTTTCCATGAAAGGGTGTACATGCACTCAAAAAAAATGATTCTTTAAACTTACTTAATTCAATTATGAACAGTGGTTCCACACAAGCAAATTGTTTTTCATTAACATTCATGGAATTTTCACCATCTTTAGTAATACTATTGTTATTATTATCACTGATATTACTGTTGCCGTCATCCCAAAATATTATCATCACCATCTTTAGTATTAGTATCACTATTGTTATTATTATTATTGTTATTAATGTTATTATTATTATTATTATTATTGATATTACTATTGACGTCAACACTAATTATTATCATCACCATCTTTAGTATTACTATCGTTATTATTATTACTGTTATTATTATTATTGATATTACTGTTGCCGTCATCACAAAATATTATCATCATTATTATTATTACTACTTAAATACTTATTACCCGTTTGTCATTTCTGCTTATTTTTCATTGCTGTTGCTATCATTGCTGTTTTATTGTTGTTTTTGTGTTTTGTGTTCACCGTATGTTGTATGTTTTGCACTCCTAATAAAAAATATAAAATAAACAATTTATGGAATTTTTTCATTTTACTCTTAACTGATTATCAAATAAATAATTTCCGTGTATTGTAGAAATGCACTGTGTTCTTCCAGATGGTTTTTGAGATTTAATCATTTGACAATTTTTATCTCCAATGTAAATAAAACAAGCATAAACAGCGTTATCTGATCCTGGTATTTGACAGTAAATTGTAAAATCATCAGTTTGAGAGTCAAGGGTTACTATAATGACCGGCCTCTCTTCTGAAAAACAACATATACAGACACATTAGTGTGGAGGAACCAGAGGATTATGACAATGCTTAGAAAAGAGCAACACTGTTCATAGAAGATGCTAAACAGTGACATTTTAATGTGACATTACTGTACCAAATGAAACATAACTGTGAATCTGTCAGTCTGTCATATTCAAGTAAAAAAAGTTGAGAGCCACTGTGATATGCCCTAACACGATGCAGTATACATTGTTTCCTGAGTTTCCTCTGAACTTCTGCCTCCATTTGTTTTCATCACTCTATTTAATAGGAAACCCAGAAATAACAGTCTACAACCTATACCACATCGTGTAATTGATGCATGCAACTAGAAGAAAACTGCTTCTTCAACCTGCAAAGAGAATTATCCACCTAAAAATAAAAACATCTGAATGATGAAATGTGTTCATAGTATATGTATAGCTCAATGTGATGATGAAATCATTTAATATATATTTTGGTCATTTTTGCTTTTGCTCTCAAAAAAAAAAAAAAAAAACAGAACAAAGAACTAAAAACGGCTGCAGCAGACCAGCTGCGAAACATACCAGCACACGGTACTTAACTGTATAAAGAATACAAAAATATACTCACACAAATAGGCACGTATATGCATTTTAAAATATTATAACTAAAAAATGCTAAAGCAATGAAATATGCATTTTTTCTTCTATCTCATTTTTTTTCCATCGTCACATCCCTGTATCCAAAAAATTGATTGACATGGCGAGTACAGATCTATATATTTTTTCTGTAGTTGTTTACTGACATCTTTTTTGTATTTTTTATAAATGTAGGTAATACCTAAAACCAGTTAATTCCGACACAAAATGGTGAAAATATTCAAGTACATACAAAAATGCACACTATCCTTAGGCAAGGCAAGGCAATTTTATTTGTATAGCACATTTCATACACAATGGTAATTCAAAGTGCTTTGCATAAAGAAGAATCAAATACATAATAATAAAAATGGAACGCATAAGAAATAGAAACAACAGTAAAAACAGAGAATTCTGCTATCTGGATGAAAGAGCTAGGAAGTTTCAGGGAGTTTTTTGTTGTCCGTCAGAGCGGATCTAAACGGATCTATCCATCAGAGCGGATCTAAATGTTAATCTAATAGGGATAGTTCACCCAAAAATTAACATTCTGTTATCATTTATTCACCCTCAATTGTTCCAAACTGGTATGAGTTTCTTTGTTCAGTTGAACGCAAAAGAAGATATTTTAAAGAATGTTGGTAATCAAACAGTTAACTGTAGCTATTGACTTCCATAGTATGGGGAAATAAAATACTATGAAAATCAATCAGGACCATCAACTGTTTGATTACCGACATTCTTTAAAATATCTTCTTTTGCGTTCAACAGAACAAAGAAACTCATACCGGTTTGGAACAATTGAGGGTGAATAAATGATAACAGAATGTTCATTTTTGGGTGAACTATTCTTTTAAGATAATGATATGTGATTAAAAAAAACATAATTTAGATTGAAATTGTCACTTACTTTGAGGTTGAACCTCGACCAGGAGTGTAAAGATGATGAGCAGAACCATGTCAGCGTCACATCAAAGAGTGAAGTGACACAAAGACACACACCACGTTAAATGTACACGAGGAAAGAAGTCTGACTCATATATCCACAGTGATCAATTGTATAGCTGCTTTTATTTATTTAAACAAAATAAATTGAAAAAATGAAGGTATCATTAAAATATAATATGGAGGGGACCTTGTGGTTGAGAGGTGGATTTTGTGAAGGTGGGCCTTCAGTCATCAAGGGGAAATAACACGACTTAACATATATATAGAAGTTTTAGAGTAAACCTTGCACATTCTGTAATTTCAATAATGTGTCAATTTCAGGGATACTGCAGTAATGTTACAGATTAGAAGAGAAGACCTGAGGACTTGCCATTTGCAGGACCTGTTAAATTTGGCTGTCATGGGTAGGTAGACTGAACATACTGCAGATGAAAGTGTAGATCATAAGACCACACTTACATCCTTTTAGACTGTGACGTAGGGCAGATCTGACAGAAAAAAATTATATAGAGAAAATGAATGAGACACTGATAATTTTGTGTAATTGCATATTTATTGAATATTTTTGCCAATTTGAAGGTGCCATTTAGTTACATGTAATACATTTTACCAATATAAAACTCATTTTCTCCCAAAATCAGAATGAGAGGAAAACCTTCACAGATTCTGATTTGCCCTGCTGATCAGTATATGAATTCAGTAGCTATACTGTACTGTACATACTGTCATACTTTCTGTACTTGTTTTTCTGTTTAGAGGTGCAACAAGTGAAGAAATGAAGCGGTTCATCCATGTTTTTTGGAGCACACAGAGGAAGTTAACAGAGATGTTGTTTCCACCTGGCAGGAGCTGTAGTTCACCTCTGTGAGAACATCATCAGAACCTGCACAGATACACACTTTATTATCATGTTTCTATATCATGGAGCTCAGTTTATGCAGAACTAAACTTACTGTCAATGTGGCAGAGACAGATGAATCCCATGAGTCCAGACAGAAATAAACCAACACCAGTGAAAACCAGCACTACTGAAAGCCACGAGACTGACAAAAGAAAAAATAAGGCTTTAATACATGTTTATATGGCATAAGGAAATGAATAACTGCACTTAATCAGTTAAATGGTGTTCAGGAAAATAAATTGATCAAAATCTGAATATACTGCATGACATGACCATGAAATTAAGGTTTGCATTGAGAAAAGTAAAGGTGTTTTACAGAGATTTTACAGAGTCTCATTGATTCAATGCTGACAAACCAGTTTCTCAAATGTAAAATGCATCAAAGAAAACTGAGTAAAGAATACTATTATTCAGAATAGCAGTTTTGTGTTGTGTTACTTAATAAGTAGATTAAAATATTTAGAACGAGAATGTGTAAAATGTATTAAAAAAAAGGAATTATAATATTTTCATGTTCTCTGTGTTGTGTTTAAACTTTTATGTTATTTCCTGTCCCGAGTGTCATGTTTGTAGTTCTTTGTAGTTTTCTTATTGATTAGTCTTTCTTGTTCTCAGGTGTTTCTTGTTGCTTGTTACCCCTTGTGTATAAACAGCCCTTGTGTTTCTCCTGTTCCTCGTCAGTTGTACGTTTATCCATGTAACATGTTAGATGTATCTTGTGTTTTCTTGTGTTCCTGCATTCTCTGTTTTCTTTGACTCCTGGTTCTTATGTTATCGTTTTGTTTGTTCATTAAACAACCCTTTGCATTTAGATCCTCGCCTCTACCTGTCATCATTTCTACTCCACCAGACACAAATTGATAAGCAAAATGAATAAATTTACTAATAATAAAGGAGCTCACCATCTGTAGGGTTTATTGTTGTCTCATACCAAGTGGATTCTGCAGCCAGAGTTCCTGAAATAATTAGAACTTACTATTAAAAGTTGTCATCACAATGTATTCATCACAATTTAGAGTTACATTTAATCTATTTACTTGATGTCAATGTTGACTCTGCAGAGAACATTTTGACAGGTTAATGACAAAACATGTCTCTATAACATTAAACATATGACACAGACTGTATAATGATAGATAAGAATAAGTACATAAACCAAATAAATGAGAGCACACAAAAATATTTTTCTGATGCTAAAGAGAAGGTCAGAATATGATGCATCTTAAAGTCTCAATATATTTTCTCACAGTGGTTTGTGTTGTTCTGAAGCACATAGCAGTGTGGTTGCAAAAGTGTAAAAGGTTGAACAGACATGGAGCTACAAATAGCAGCTATCTGTGTCAGGGTTCCTTCTGTCACTCAGGTTGGTTTCTTAGTTTGGAGAACTCTGACACACATGTATCATCCTGTCTTTGTGTGCAGAGCAATTGGGGGTTGTGGGTAATGAGAGTGGAAGAGAGCACTGTTCATTCACTCGCCCCACCTACATTTCCTGCTGATACCGAGACTTTGTGTTACAAGTCAGACTCTCTAACCATTAGGCCACAACTGACCCACTTTAAGTTTATGATTAGTTTTCTATGTCATTGGTGAACTTGAAGCATGTGCTAATTGCATTGTATATAACATGGATCTTTAAGCAGGTATGTTTTTTTTTTCGTTTTTTTTGTCATTCATGTTGTTAAATCTTTATTTTATTGATTTATTCCTCTGTTCCTCTCTGCCCTTTCTGCATTTTTTTCAACATGGGAGAAAAATGTATAAGGGTGAAATCACACAGTATAAAAGACTGTTGTATCTTTTATCAGATTAAACAAAGAGTCGACTCGTCAGTTAATGTCTGTCTATTTATTATTCCACCACAACACACAATGTAGACAACAACCAGTTACACTTGTGTCCTGATTCCGGTGTTGTGCCAAATTCTGACCCCCACCAGATTATTACCCCTGAGTCCCCAGTAGTCTCAACGAGGGAGGTAATAATTTGGCAGGGAGTTCAAATTCGGCATAACACCGGCACTCCTGTATAGTTTGGTTTCGTTTCCCTGTCAGGGTCCAGACATTCATGCTCCATGTTTTCTTCTTTTATTGTGAACACACGGTTTGATTTGTCACTCCCTCACTGCGTGCTCTTGACTCTTTTTGTAGGTTTTTGTCGAGTGCCTGGCCTGTGAGTTGTCTTTGGCCAGGTGCTCTTGTTTTTGCTTGGTGTCAGCACATGGCTTCAGTCATATTTGTTTCTATGTGCCATGTGTTCCCCTGTCTAGTGTCTTGACCCCAACCCCTCCTGTCCTCCAACATTACACTCCTCATTTGTTTCCATGTTTATTCACCCTGTGTTCTCTGCCTTTTGTCAGAATGTTGTCTGATGTGCCGGATCGTGCAGCCCAGGCTCATTAGAAAAACGTACCTGTGCCAACATTTTATTACGTAGGAGTTTGTATGTATCACCGTAATTCTGAATCGAAATGTCTGGTGAGTGGCGCTAAAAGCTTAATGCTCCATCACGTTTAATAATGGACACCTACAATAAACCCTAAACCTACCCAATAGTGTTAACAAAAGCAAATGTGACATAAAAACACAATCGTAACCATGGCATTTTAGCTTGTTTTTGAACTCTTGTCTTTGAGCTCTTTTACCGTTACTCGTCTTTCACAGGATCCGTACCCGAGCTCTTCGCATTGCAAGAACAATTGTGTACCAGCTCCGCCACTGAGCAAGCTTATGTCAGTAAACCTGAACATCTGGAGCTGGGTAAGTGATGCAGACTCCAAAATATATTAATTTACAAATCAAGGTTTATGGTAAAAAGTGTTTTGAGGTCATAACATTATTGTGCAAGGAGCCGTGAGAAAACAAGTCTATTAATCCATAATCTGGCCCTGTAATCATAATTGTGTGTGAAAATGATTAAAAGTGCTTGCTAGTGCTTGTTTTACTGCCTCTAGTGTTAATTCTGTCAGAAACTGCTGTGATACATGTACATATTGGTACGTTTTGTCCAACTCTGTTTGACCAACTCTGTTTTCCGTCATTGATTTAAAAACTTGAAAACTGTGATTATAACAGAAGTTATATTAACATAAAACTATAATTTTAAGTAAAAAGTTAATATGTTTGAGCTCATTGCTATTGTGAGCCCAGTCAAAACTTATACAGCTAAAATCCCAGTAAATTTAGTTTGCCTAGCTGAAATTTATACAGGATTTTTTTTTTTTTCAGGAATTTTCATATAAATGCTTTAACACTTTTAATAAATTAAATACATCCTTGCTGAATGAAAGTATTAATTTAAAATATATATACAGGTGCTGGTCATATAATTAGAATATCATCAAAAAGTTGATTTATTTCACTAATTCCATTCAAAAAGTGAAACTTATATACACAGACTGATATATTTCAAATGTTTATTTCTTTTAATTTTGATGATTATAACTGACAACTAAGGAAAATCCCAAATTCAGTATCTCAGAAAATTTGAATATTGTGAAAAGGTTCAATATTGAAGACACCTGGTGCCACACTCTAATCAGCTCAAAATTAACAATTAACTCAAAACACCTGCAAAGGCCTTTAAATGGTCTCTCAGTCTAGTTCTGTAGGCTACACAATCATGGGGAAGACTGCTGACTTGACAGTTGTCCAAAAGACGACCATTGACACCTTGCACAAGGAGGGCAAGACACAAAAAGTCATTGCAAAAGAGGCTGGCTGTTCACAGAGCTCTGTGTCCAAGCACATTAATAGAGAGGCGAAGGAAAGGAAAAGATGTGGTAGAAAAAAGTGTACAAGCAAAAGGGATAACCGCACCCTGGAGAGGATTGTGAAAATGTGGGGGAGATTCACAAAGAGTGGACTGCAGCTGGAGTCAGTGCTTCAAGAACCACTACGCACAGGCGTATGCAAGACATGGGTTTCAGCTGTCGCATTCCTTGTGTCAAGCCACTCTTGAACAACAGACAGCGTCAGAAGCGTCTCGCCTGGGCTAAAGACAAAAAGGACTGGACTGCTGCTGAGTGGTCCAAAGTTATGTTCTCTGATGAAAGTACATTTTGCATTTCCTTTGGAAATCAGGGTCCCAGAGTCTGGAGGAAGAGAGGAGAGGCACACAATCCACGTTGCTTGAGGTCCAGTGTAAAGTTTCCACAGTCAGTGATGGTTTGGGGTGCCATGTCATCTGCTGGTGTTGGTCCACTGTGTTTTCAACGCAGCCGTATACCATGAAGTTTTAGAGCACTTCATGCTTCCTGCTGCTGACCAACTTTATGGAGATGCAAATTTCATTTTCCAACAGGACTTGGCACCTGCACACAGTGCCAAAGCTACCAGTACCTGGTTTAAGGACTATGGTATCCCTGTTCTTAATTGGCCAGCAAACTTGCCTGACCTTAACCCCATAGAAAATCTATGGGGCATTGTGAAGAGGAAGATCCGATATGCCAGACCCAACAATGACCCAACCCAAAGAGCTGAAGGTTATGAGAGCAACCTGGGCTCTCATAACACATGAGCAGTGCCACAGACTGATCGACTCCATGCCACGCCGCATTGCTGCAGTAATTCAGGCAAAAGGAGCCCCAACTAAGTATTGAGTGCTGTACATGCTCATACTTTTCATGTTCATACTTTTCAGTTGGCCAAGATTTCTAAAAATCCTTTCTTTGTATTGGTCTTAAGTAGGAGATTAGAGTGGCAAAGAGGAATTATTCTGCTAAACTTCGGAATCAGTTCTCTTCTAATGACACAGCTTCAGTGTGGAAAGGCCTGAAAGACATCACCAACTACAAGACACCATCCCAATCAGCTCTGTGGTGTAGTAAACGTCATGTCCGGTTGCAGAGAGTGAGCGCGTGTACACATCAAGGACGCTGAACTCCTAAACAATTTAAATTCCTAAGTTCCTAAGATTCCTAAGTTCCTCATGATTAAAAACTATTGATGTAAAGGAAATTCAGTCAAGTAAAGACGAGGAAAAGGATTACTGGATGCCGAGGAAAAAAGCACAGGAGGTTATCTCCAACCCTCAGGTTACCTTAACTGTTCCAGCTGGGAGTGAAATGGAAAGCGACGCTGTGCAGGTGAATAAAGCTGAATTAGCTGCCTTGATCCGTGTAATAATAAAAGAAGAAATAAATGAGGCAATGAATAAACTACAACCTCAGTTTGATGTACTAAAACTTGGACTGAAGGATTGTAATGAAAAACTCGTTGACGTGGAGTCGGGTTTGTCCGGTATGCATGACAGAATGGATGAAGCGGAGCGTGTTTGTAAAGCTCTCCAGAAAAAAAATAAAGAACTGAGAGACAAAAATGAAAAGCTGGAGAGTTATAGCCGAAGATTTAACCTACGAGTATTCGGCCTCGACAAGGATATGGAAAAAGGAAAACCCACCGAATTCATGGAGTCCCTCTTCAGTGAGATATTTAAAGATAAATTGTCTTATAAACTTGAAGTGGAAATTGCGCACAGAGTGGGGCCAGTTACAAAACATGGTTCGAGACCGATGATCGTCAGGATGCAGAGGTATGCGGCGAAAGAGGCTATTTTACAAATAGCAAAGCAAGAAAAAGTTCTACATTTCAAAGGGATGAAGGTTAAAATCTTTCCGGATTTAACAGCAGAAGTGTCCAAGAGAAGAGCGCAGTTTAAAGATCTGAGAATTAAACTACATCAAGCAGGAGTAAAACACGGTTTGATTTATCCGGCGACATTGATTATAACATTTAAGGGAGACATAAAATATTTCCAAGATCAGAAGTCGGGAGAAATCTACTACAATCAAATGATTGGACCGACACTGTCTGGAAACCAAGTAGACTAATGATTGAACTTTGTACCAGAAACGAGTGCATCATATGCAGGTATGATGAATCGAACTGAATTGTGAACTGCCTGATGTGGTATATACATACAACTTGAGGAGCTGGGAATTGATTTATGGACACAAACTTGAGGATATAATTACTGATTCCATAGCATTATATATTATATTTTTGCCTAATTTGTTAGTATTAAGTATCAGATAAAATATTCTACAACTCATAGTAAGAAATTATATATAGTATGTATTAATTAGGCTGAGAATTATGTTATGGAAGTCAAGTGGAGTTCAGCTCACTTATTGCAACCTTGACAATTGGTGGCAATGCAAAATTGTCTGAATTTGTGTATGAATGTGTATATGTGGGTTATTGTATATGGTGGGTTAATTTAGTTGTTTTTTGTAAATGGTTTTGCTCCAATATAGAATCTAATAGTATGAAGCCAAAGAAATATGATCTCTAACATGTTACAGAAACTACCAAAGAAAGGTATCAAACTTGCCCATATTAATATATGCAGT
>RJVU01075544.1:6867471-6888561 GCA_003731715.1 Anabarilius grahami | reverse complement strand
GCAATCCATCTCATGAACACTTGACAAACACGGAACACACAACACTATTACACATTATTTACTTAAAACACTTACTTATATTTCAAATTTGCACACATAACTGTACATACAATTGTCTATATTATATATTGTTTTTTGCTTTTTTTTTGCAATTTGTCTATCTTGTAAATTTGTATATTATTATTTTATTCTTTTTATTTTGTGTCGTGTCTTGTCGCTGTCACTCTGTTGCACTGTGGAGCTTCTGTCACTAAAACAAATTCCTAGTATGTGTAAACAACATACCTGGCAATAAAGCTCTTTCTGATATTCTGAATATTCAAATTTTCGGAGATACTGAATTTGGGATTTTCCTTAGTTGTCAGTTATAATCATCAATATTAAAAGAAATAAACATTTCAAATATATCAGTCTGTGTGTAATGAATGAATATAATATACAAGTTTCACTTTTTGAATGGAATTAGTGAAATAAATCAACTTTTTGATGATATTCTAATTATATGACCAGCACCTGTATATATAAAAAAAAAACTGTGTGAATATATGTATTTGGCTCATCATACAAAACTGGCCACACTAGAAACACAAACAGCGAATGTATATGAATTGTTCATTTGAACATTTCCTTTCACATAAAATGATGCAAACAAGGTTTGTAAAAAGTAATTAGGTATTTGGTTTAATCACAAAAACACAAAGATCTCTTTTCAATTTAGACACATGAGCTATTACATAATCCAACAGCAAACAATACAAGATAGGTCTTTTTGTACAAATTTGTACCAGTTTTTTTGTATTTTAATTCCCATGAGATTCTGTGACCAGAAAACTTGTTTATATGATTATTCAGCAATTCAAATTTTACTAACTAATCTGACAAAAAATACTCATGAGACCATTTGAACAAAAGGAAGTGGAGATTTTAGATCAAATGAAATTGACAAAAAAAAATAAAAAATATCTCACTCTTAGAACAAAGATTCAAAAGGGTTCTACATAGAACCCCAAGGTTCTTGACTCAATATGGCAAAAAAAAAATTCAGAAATATGAAAAAAACTTTTCTTCTAAGAGCGAAAGTCAAAATGAGTTGCTTTAAATGATGAACATCAGGTGAAAATATTCAGAGTCATGCAAAAGGACAAAATATGAGTGTCTTTGGCATATACAGTAGCAATGGGCCTTGTGCTCATCAATACAACTGCCATTCACAATAACACAGTATATTTGTTATGTATTGCATGACAGTATGCATTCATGCTGTGCTTTTTGATGTGGCTACATGTGTGAAAATGCAAGTGAACTGATTGAAGTTTGTGACCTATGACAGTTTTGAAAGGCTTGTATTGTTTAGAAAGCAGGGGCCCTTTTCACAAAACATTTTATCTTACCACTAAGAGTTCTCCTAAATAGCAGTAAAAGTTTTTAGCTGAGAGTTTTCTCTTAAAACCTATTCACAAAGCTGCTGAGACAAACTTTTACTAAGGAATAGACTGAAGTCTTAAGCTAAGAGTAAGGGCGGGGTTGACCTCGTTACTATGGAGTATACACACAGTGATTGGCTGATGGGGGCGGAGTCAGTGATTTAATCATAGAAATATTGTAGAATGAGGTGTCACTTTATATTTTAAAATAAAGGTTTTAAAATACAAATGTTGCCCTATTCAAACAAATATGTTTTAATAAAAATGTTGCCATATTCAAATAAAGGTTTTAGAATAGGCTAAGTGTCACTAATTAAACTATACAGTTAATTGTTTATCGCCTCTTGGATGTCTGCATCTCAAGAGAATGCAGAATTCAAGCGACAAATTATGTTTTATAAACAAAGTTTGGGAGGAACACATTCAAACGGCTCATAATCAGCTCGAGAGAAGGAATATATACACAGACGAGAGCCGACTCGCCTATAGTTACTTCGACAGTTTTCTGTATCCCTCCGCCACCCCACTCCTCACTCTCGGCTGGGGATACGGGGAGAACTTTGGGTTTGGGCTAAATTCCAAGCTCATAGCCCTCGATCCCCTTGGACAGCACACCAAATACGTTTATTTTTTTAATTGTTTTAACTCTATTCAATCATTTGTAAATGTGAACTCATGAAAACCACTGGCACAGGTAATTGGACAATATTTATTTATTTGTTAAAGATTTATTTTTGGCATCTCATCGTAGATTCAAATCTATAAATCAAAATGTGTCGCGTTTATGAAGAAAAGGTTCAGCACCCAAGGCACTATCGCTATTGCCTCAATGGTGTCTTTGGGTGGATTAGGACTGTTTGTGATTTGGTCTTAGTGACTCAGGAGTCCTCTTGACTACTCCTAACATTTCACAGACTTAGGAGCTAGTTTTAGCACTAAAATGCTTTGTGAAATACTCTTAGAGCAAAAATGTAGGACTCCTAAAATTAGGACTGACACGCCCATTATTTTTAAGAGTTTCTCCTAAATCGGCAAGTTAGGAGCTACTTTTAGCCTTAAGATGTTTTGTGAATACGGCCCCAGATGTTTAACATGCATTGGCTATGGAGTATTAAATCCTGTTTAAAATTGAGACTGATCAATTCTGTTCTAAATTAAAATAGTAGCAGGCAGAGTTGGATTCTATCAGTTGACCGCCACCACACTGTTATCATCCTTGTTGTCACTGGAGACGGGTGGTTGTTTGAGGATAGTGTAATACAAAGGATTCAATTCCATCTGGAGAAAAAGTGAGTTTTAAAATGAGTATAAATACAGTAATTGCATGCACATGTGTAACCAACTGATTTACTCACCTTGGTTTGCTTTGATTCTGCACTGTTTCCTGCATAACAACACACATCAGATATCAAATAATGACCACAATAACACTTTTTTAACACTTTTTTTCAATGATGATGATTCCCCTTCCCATTCTACTACATGTCAACTAACTCTCATTACAGTATTAGTAGACTGTCTGCTTAAAATCTGCTAACACTTTATTTTGATGACCATCGAAATAAAGTGTAACCTATTATTTTTGTCAGCTATAGCAAAATCTTTGGGAGCTTGACAAGCATCCATGCTGAATACATTTATATCAAAACAAGGGCAGATCAGAAGGTGTAATAAGCAGCATGAATATTATCCAACTGAAATAGTTTGGAATTTTTCATGATTCTGACTGGAGCCTATTGTTGAGCAAATAATATGAAATCATCTCAGTGCCAGCTAATGCAAAGGTTTGCAAATCCATCTAACCTTTTTACTATGTGTTATACAAGTAGCCTATAATAAATCATAATGCTATTTACATAAAATAATATTCAAAATATAATATAGTACATAATATGGAGGGAATTGGTTTTACTCTTTACCTTGTGGTTGAGAGGTGGATTGTACAGAGTTGATGGTTGAGTAAAATGCTGTATCTTCCTCACCAAACTAAATAACAAAGATTGATCTAATAAATAGTGTCAAATATTAAATTGATTAATGGTTGATGGTTGATAATTATAGAAATACTTACTGAGTCTGAACCGGCCATTGTTAAAGGAACTCCTACAAACCAAGATGTCAGCAAACCTTGATATTAATGTGTTTTTGACTTTTATTTTGAGTGAGATATGACTTATACATTTTGAGGGGGAAAGTAAAAACTTACCCTGTTTTCTACTCTTTCTTTCAATCCAAATCCTAGTAAATTTCACAAATATATTTTGTGCACCTCTTTATGGCCTTATTTTCTTATAATTTCACCAATTATTTCATATATGCACAAAATGAACTCAAACATCTTTACCTCTCATCTTTTGGCCTTCCTGCAATGAAGGAAACATCAAATCAAGTTGTCAGATTGACCAACTTTTCAACCAGAATGTTAAAACTATAAGCCATAAAGTCATGCCATTTTTTTTATACTCACGTGTACATCTGTATAAACAGATGCCAAACAGTCCAGTCAGTACAATTCCTCCACCAGTTGCAACCACAGAAATAGAGAAAAACATCTCTGTGTCAGACAAAGATATAAAAGATTAGCAAGTAATACACTGTTGCATTACTGTAAGTGTCAAATGCTACAACATAAGCCTCTGAGTAAAGTTACTTACTTTTATTTAAGTACTTATTTAAGTACTTAAGTATTTCAGAGCCTTCAATCATCAAGAGGAAATTTATAAAAGAGAAATTGACCATTAGCATATGTGTTCAACATGTTCATCTCTCTCAATATTAAATAGTAATTTCCCAGCTAACAAGGAATGTTCTTATAGAACGTTGACTAACATTCTGGAAAGGTTCTCTCAAAGTTATGATCAAATGTTCCTCCAGTAACATCAATAGAATGTTCGTGTAAAGTTATCTGGGGCCGTATTCACAAAACATTTTATCTTACCACTAAGAGTTCTCCTAAATAGCAGTAAAAGTTTTTAGCTAAGAGTTTTCTCTTAAAACCTATTCACAAAGCTGCTGAGACAAACTTTTACTAAGAAATAGACTGAAGTCTTAAGCTAAGAGTAAGGGCGGGGTTGACCTCGTTACTATGGAGTAAACACACAGTGATTGGCTGATGGGGGAGGAGTCAGCGATTTAATCATAGAAATATTGTAGAATGAGGTGTCATGTTTCCATATTAAAATAAAGGTTTTAAAATACAAATGTTGCCCTATTCAAATAAATATTTTTAGTAAAAATGTTGCCATATTCAAATAAAGGTTTCAAAATGTAGGCTAAGTGTCACTAATTAAACTAGTATATACAGTGAATTGTGGACCGCCTCTTGGATGCCTGCATCTCGGAGCCCTCAATATCCTTGGACAGCACACCAAATATGCTTATTTTTTTTATTTTTTTTACTCTATTCAATCATTTGTAAATGTGAACTCATGAAAACCCCTGCCACAGGTAATCGGACAATATTTATTTATTTATTAAAGATTTATTTTTGCCGTCTCATCGTAGATTTAACTCTATAAATCAAAATGTATTGCATTTATGAAGAAAAAGTTCAGCACCTAAGGCTCTATCGCTATTCCCTCAATGGTGTACAGTGTCTTTGGGTGGATTAGGATTGTTTGTGATTTGCTCTTAGTGACTCAGGAGTCCTCTTGACTACTCCTAACGTTTCACAGACTTAGGAGCTAGTTTTAGCGCTAAAATGCTTTGTGAAATACTATTAGAGCAAAAATTTCGGACTCCTAAAATTAGGACTGACACACCTATTATTTTTAAGAGTTTCTCCTAAATCGGCAAGTTAGGAGCTACTTTTAGCCTTAAGATGTTTTGTGAATACGGCCACTGATCTTTAAAGGTGCCGTATGTAATATTGACTGGTAGCAGTTGAAATGGGTACTGCAGTCCAAATTCAAAATATTGTAGAGAGTTGTTTCCCCTGCCAACTCCTCCTCAGACTCGACGCTCATGCGGGTGCCAGATTGAGGACACGCAACAGGAGCGAGCGCAATTGACAACAGAAGGTGAGGAGACTTACACACTTTTGATTTATAAGCATTTTAATATGCTCCGGTTCATAGAGATTTTTAAATGGATGCCGAGGCCTTTTAAGTTGGGTAGAATCTGTGATCTTGGACCCAGTTTGTTTGATGGCTTCAGTGGCTGCAACACGCTGTGTTTTACTCCAACTGGCAACGCAGGGTGTCAAAATACTATTGTGTAAATTGGCAGTGGGCGGAATCACAAACAAAGACAGACATTCTGACACGGAACACATTTCTGTAGCAATTGTTTTTCAGAGAAATTAGTATGTGAACTTCTGAATATCTGCAAACATATTACGGTATTTTTATGCTTTAGTACAGTCAAAAAATTACATACAGCACCTTTAATAATGTTCTCAAAACATAAAATATTTTTTTCTTAAATGTTTTAGTTGGACATTCGTCTAATGTTTTTTTTTTTAATTACTAGTTGTTTTACTAAAGTAACAAATTTTATAATGTTGGAAGAATGATAAAATGGAATGTTTCCTTAACGTTTGCATAACAAAGAAAAAACCTTTTAAACAATCAGAGAACATACAGAAATAATGTTTAATACGAACTTTAGCAAAATGTTCTTAGAATATTTTTGTTAGTTAAGTTACCTGATGCATGTTCTGTAGTTTCAGTAACTGTAATCGATTCCAGAGATGCTGAAGATTTGTAAATAAATCAATCAAATGTGTTTTGTCTACAGTAATGTTACAGATTAGAAGAGAAGACCTCAAGATTTACCATTTGCAGGACCTGTTGAACTCTGGCTGTCATGGGTAGTTAGACTAGTCATATCTGTAAGCAACAAAACAAATGTAGATGAGTAGATTTAAAGCCAACCAATCAACATTTGATAAATAGAGGAAAATTATGAGCAGAAAAGCACTTACTGGTTATCAGATCTGTTATGATTTCAGTACTGGATGTTACAGCCAAAGCTATTGAAACCACAGAGCAAGAGTTACTACAAGTTAAACATTATTAATGGACAAATAGTTTTTAAATGACCTTTTATAATGCAAGTATAACAATAAGATGAGTTATGTTGGTGAATTGTACAGTCAAGGCAACTCACATGTTGTTGTGTCCGTTGTTGACGCAGTGGATACATTTGCTGAAATTAATGTTTTTATATGAAATCGCAATGATCAGTTTAGAAAGTGCTGAAATAAGAAAGACACATTCTGGCTTTAAAAAGCCTTTAAAAATTATTTTAGCTATTAGTCTATATAGTGTTGGGTCTGAGTCTACCATTGTCAAGTCCGAGTCGAGTCCAAGTCCTTAGCCAATCAAGTTCGAGTCCAAGTCCGAGTCCAAAAGGGGCCGAGTCCTTAACGTCCGAGTCCGAGTCGAGTCTGACCGAGTCCAGAAAGATTTAAATTATTTGAAATTGCAATTGGCCTTTTGCAAAGACCCTCCACTCTTACTGTTGCTACATTCGACAAGCCACGGCACTCTAACGCCACACATCTTGTTCTCACAGTGAAAAATACATTGTGAAGCAAAGAGGAAACTGACAACGCACCAACAGACAAGACAGAGCATGTTACTTTTGATATGAAATAAAGTCTTACCTTTCAAATGTTGTCATTTTTAAGAAATTCAAACAATAAATACCGTTTTGTGGCAGTTTAATGTGTAGCACCTCAGTTCAAGCAGCACGAAAACTTATAATCTCTTCTAGTTACAGCACGAATTTAACAAGAATGAACATCAGAACTACAAAAAGATGTCAATACACACCATTTTTCAAGTTCAAGTCCACTGACATTAACCTACTAACTGGTTTGGTTTGTTTGTCACACAAAATAGGATATCTGCATTATGATTGGTCAGTTCGCCTGTCAATCAAACTCCAGTGAAAGGTCAATTGTAAACTCAACACTGAGCTCTTAAATTAATATTTTAACCAAAATCATTGCAATGTACAGTTGCAGTCATAAGTTTACCTACTGTACACCTTGCAAGGTAATGCTCAAGAAGGCAAAACAATGACTTAAAAGGTTAGTTAACCCAGAAATGAAATTCTGTCATTAATTACTCACCCTCGTGTCATTCCAAACCCATAAGACCTTCATTCATCTTCGGAACACAAATGAAGTTATTTTTAATGAAATCCAAGATCCAATGCAACTACCACTTTCAAGCCCCAGAAAGGTAGTAAAGACATCATTAAAGTACTTCATGTGACTCCAGTGGTTTAACCTCAATTTTATGAAGCAACGCAAGTGCTTTGTTAGCGCAAAAAAACTATTTAACACTTTAATTACAAAATAATATTATCCAAAGCGTGTTCACGCAACAATGTCAGCACTTGTGTGAACACAAAACACGTGTCATGATGCTCTTGTAAACGCACATTGCAGATCAATATTTTCATAAATAAAGTGGTAAATTATTTGTTTGTTTGTTTTGTTTTGCACAAACAAAGCGCTCGTGTCACTTCATAAAATAATAACAGAGGTTAAACCTCTGTAATCACATGGGTCTTTCTTTCTGGACTTTGAAAGTAGTAGTTGCATTGGATCTCTATGGAGGGACCGAAACCACTCGGATTTCATTAAAAATAACTTAATTTGTGTTCAGAAGATGAACGAAGGTCTTATGCGTTTGGAATGACACGAAGGCGAGTAATTAACAACAGAATTTTCAGAATGTTTTCAGAATTTTCAGAATGTAACAACAGAATGTTTGGGTGAACTAACCCTTTCAAAGCCAGGGGTAAACTTTTCAACAAGATAATGGTGGTGTACATTTTTCTTTTTTTTCTTCTTTTTTACATGTTAATATCTTATTTAGTCTCTGAAGGGCAGTACTAAATGAATGAATGAATTTTTAAACAAAATAAGAACAATTTACACCGATCATTCCGTTCAAAGGTTTACACCCCCTGGCTCTTAATGGATGTTTCCTTCTTGAGCATCACTGAATGTTTGCAGCTTTTGTAATAGTTGTGTTTGAGTTTGAGCTTTATAAACACAAATTATCACCTTGCACGTCTTTCCGCTTTCCGTATTCTTCAAAGCACTTACGCTGTATGTCCCACGCCTTCCCTATTCTACTTACAGAACGAACGCGTTTCACTAGATAAGACCCTAAATGCAGTTATCAATCCTAAAACTTTGCAGTGTGAACGTAACCACTGGTCCTCTAGCAACATGAAAAACAAAACTATTATTCTGATTGTCAATAGCGTTCACTTTCAAGCCGTCACTTACCAAGTTCTGCACTCTCACGAAAACACTTGTCATCTCTTATTTACATCGCGTCTAGAGTAGACTTTGCTGGTTATGAGGGGGTTTGCGAAAGTATAAAGCTTGATTCTGAACACATACATTTTGAGCAAATTCTCTGTATAGCGACTCCTGAACACCTCTGATGGGCCATTGCGTTCACGCGCTCAACGTCAATGACTGGGATTGGCTACAATGCTCAACACAGCAACAATTCAATGTAAGTAGTTTCGTTTTGTTTTTGAAAAATACTATATTGTGTCCTTCAGAAATTTCCCGAGTCCAAAATGTCCAAGTCTGTGTCAAGTCCGAGTACAAATACTCCCGAGTGCGTGACAAGTTCGAGTAATCCAACTCTAAGTCTATACTCCTAAAATGTCACATAATTATCTTTTTTCAGATATATACATTCCATTTTACAGTCTTTCTTTACTGTCAAGGGTGTATACACATGTTTGTCCAATGCAAATACAAGGTTATGACTATGACGTAAACTTTTACATTTTTAAAAACAGCCGCCCCACCCCACCCCAACTTCCTGTTTCAATTGGAAATGTGTCAACACAGGAATCAAAATGTTTTTAACTGGGGTAAAGCAACTGAAATGCTCCTTAGTGTTTTCTTATGTGACACAAATATGAATTAAGTTAAATCAGAAAAGCTGGAAATTCAATTAAAAATTCTAAGATTCCACCTTCAGTGGTTCCATTGGCGGTCAGTGTAGTTGGGCTGTCCTCTGTGATCGGTGGCAAAGATGACATGGCAGCCAAACCTTATGAGATACAAAAACATCAGCTTGGAAAAGAATAAACCACATTATCTTTCTATTACACATAGTTTGTGATTAAACAGCGCACCTCTGACCCTTACTGAGACTGTGTCGGAATGAGGAGATGTTGCATTTTCTCCTAAGCTATACACAGTATAGTAGCAGGATATGTTGACATGTGAACTCTCTGCATCTTGTGACCACAGGATCAGTTCGCCGCTAGTAAGAGTGAGGTAACACGATGCACTTGGTTTTTTAAAGTTCTCCTGTCCTGCAGGGTAGAACATACATTCAGATACACGATGATTCTCATGACCTCCACACACCATCTGCACCTTTTCTCCATAGGTGGCAGATGTAGGAAATATTGTCAGGTTGGCCTGCGGCAAACCTAAAAAAAAAAAAAAAAGATAAGATACATATAAATTCACCTTTGCAATAAAATATAACAATTAATTATTAATTCAAAGCTTTTTAGATTCAATTTGAATTTGAAATGCATTCATTAAAAAATATTTGTAAAAGTCAGGTCTAGAGTTCTGAATTGTATATTCTTCATTATAATTGCGCAAGGAGGAAATTAACGGGAACATTCTCACAACTTTTGCTAAATGTTCTGGCAAGGTTCTCTCAAAGTCATGAACAAACGTTCTTCCAAGTAACAAAAATAGAAAGTTTGGTCAAAGTTAATTGGTCTTTATTAATGTTCTCAAAACCATTAGCACAAAAACAGTATTTATACATTGTTTATATGTTTTTTTTCTGAAACATCTTATTCAATTTTTTAAAAAAAATGTTGCTTCTTGTTTCAGAGAACATTCAAAAGTAACATTCCCATAATATTCCCATAATATTTGAAATATATGCAAAATGGAATTGCATAACCAAATGGGAACATTAGCAAACATACATAGAACATATTTTTGTTAATATCATTGTAAAGCATGAGAGATCACTTACCTTGTGATTTAACCTGCAGTAAAAGCTGAACGGTTATGAAGATGAACAGGGCCATTTCACTTTGTCTGAAGACACTGTGAACAAACATTACATTAGAAGTGAACAATAAACGCTAATCAGAAAGTGTCTGAGAGGGAAGTAGGTAATGAGACCTACCTCAAAATGGGTGAAATGTCTGTTCAACCTGAAATATCTGTAGAAGAATCCTGTGCTATGTAAGCATTACTTTTAACCAGTTACCATGTATCAATCTCAGAATAAATTCAAAATTGACAAATGGATCACACAAGTAAGAAAAGTAAGAATCAAACTCCAGAAACAGGTAATTCACAAGGGTGGTGATGAAGACATTTAAAAAGGAAGTTCACAAAGTCACTTTCACTTTATGTATTAGCTTTTGTTATCACCGTTTTTCTACAGAAGTGGAAAACGAGAAGTGCAATGGTCCTTAAAGTTACATTATGAAACATGCTAAGATTTTATGTTGTTTTTGCAATGTCTATATAGCTAATTTTTATGTCTAGCAGAATGTTGAATAATCAATAGGAATAATTTATAACTATATATGTTAGTTACTTTTTATGGAAAGCTTAAAGGATGCCCCTTTTGCAAGATGTAATATAAAGGTGCGTTCACGCCACCTCGTAATTCCTGTAATTATGAGATTCTAGCTTGTAAAAAGGTTCACATCCTCGCTTGTTCACATCCTTGTAGAGCTCGTAATTACAGCTTGTAGACTGGAAGTTTTCTGAAAGCTCCCGCATGTACCACGTGGCTGCTGTACCACCTGACCAGAATATAACAGCTCAGAATATAACGTCACATGTTGTCATCTCAAGATTCCGGTAAATACGAGGTGGCATGAACGCAGCATCTCTGGTCTCTGGTGTCCCCAGAATGTGTTTGTGAAGTTTCAGCTCAAAATACCCAACAGATCATTTATTGTAGCTTGTCAAATTTGCCCCTATTTGGGCGTGAGCAAAAACACACCATTTTTGTCTGTGTCCCTTTAAATGCAAATGAGCTGCTGCTCTCGGCCCCCTTTCTAGAAGAGGGCGGAGCTTTAACAGCTCGCGCTTCGGTTGCTCAACAACAACAAAGCTGGAGAATCTCACGCAGATGATTGTCAGTAACGGTGTTCAGCCTTACATTGTTCAAACCGGATGGAGAAACTCAGGAAGAACTTACAACTTTTAGAATGCATCTGGATGTTTCTGATTCGTTAGTGGATTAATTTATGTAGTTGCTGTGGAGTTGATTCAACTCATCGACTAGCATGTGTCGTCATGTTAATCTTTTGAGCAAATCCAGCGTCGAATTGACCCTCGTTTGTGAAGCAGTCCGGCGTAAAATGACGGCATGGTAACAACACTCTACTATAATAACTCTTCCTCTTCTCTAAAGCAGCCATGGCCTCACCCCCTTTGTTGTGTGTTCTTGGGGGCAGGGTTTGTGATGTCACTAACCCAGGAAGAAGCTCATTGCAGTCCCTACCAGCCGTTTGTTGTACACCTTAAAAAGCGCTTTCCGTAAAAGAAAATATCTCCCTTTGCATTAAACTTTGAGCGTCGTAACTTTGCAGATGTTGTTTATGCTCAAACTGCAACATTACACACTAACTAAAGTTAAAAAAGTGAAATCATAAGGACCCCTTTAAAAAAAGGAACTCAAATATTAATGTTTAAATTTAAAAAAGTAATGCATTACTTTACTCATTACATCAAAAGTAATCTGATGATTATATAATGCTTTTTTGAAAGCTTCAAGCTTAATTGCCTCCAGACTCTCCTATATAAAACCTACAGACCTGTACAGACAGAAAAAGCCTTACATTGGCTCAAAATGTCTACTGTGATGTCAGCAAGGGATGCTTTTGTCCCTTTTTGAGGAAAAAAAACAATGTCATCAATAAAACCCAGCAAATATTGGCCATCAGCATTAATTAGCAGATGGAAAATGTATTTGGCCTTTATAGCATTCTGTTTTAGGTGATATTTACACGTCCCGTCATTCATTTCATTGACACGTCGAAGACCAAACAATTTAGGCGTGTTGTGCGAGTGGGTCAGCAATGACGTTCGCACCCGCTTGTGTCAGAGAGATACCACAGGAACAATGGAAGGCCGTTAATTTAAAGCGTTTACGGATGGTCTTAATGGGGTCAGTGTAACAACAACCCACACCCATCGCTGTGGCCTTCAAGGCCTGAAAAGAATCTACTGCCCGGGTTCAGAGAAAAAAATCGAGGTCACCTTAATGTCAGATATTAAACGTCTAGGGCCTGTTTGAACAGGGGGTTTGGTGATAATATAAATCGGTCAAACAGAGAAAAGGAAATTCTTCTTTGAGCAAAGAGGATCCACTCTGAAAGGTTGCTAGGAGTGACAAAAGTTACAGACGCAGTTTGAAATGGAAGCGCTTGCCAAACTATCCCTCTCTTTTGTAAACAGTCACAAGGAGAATCTGAAACACTTGGTCGCATTAAAATTGTTTTTAATCACTGAAATGGTCTATTTACAGTTTTACTGGCATCTAAACTCTCTATCGTGCCTTTAATCCTGACGACAGGAATAAGAGACTTAACATACAGACAACATTCGTCAACATAAGTGATATACATTGAACTGAAATATCAGAACGCTGCAATTGAATATGCATGAAATAATCCACCTTTTAATTTATAAAATGTTTGTTTTTAATTTGGCAATAATTATATTTTTTCAAAAATATCTTCCTTTGTGTTTAAAAGATGAATGAAGGTCTTATGGGTTTGGAACGACATGAGGGGGAGTAATTAATGACAGAATTTTTGGAACTATCTCTTTTAAATTATATTTTCCTTGGGATTAAATAATTTGTGCATCAGATTGTTAAAAATGGCCACTTTGTAGATCCTTTAATAATATTTACTAGTTACATTTTACTTTTGTAAAATGTAAATATTTACTAGTTTGGTCTTTAAAAAAACACTTTTCACCTTTTTTTGGCATAACCTTGAATCTACAGTCTTCATATGTGATATAATAGATCTATAAGTTTAAGAGTCCCTACTGCACATGTGCAGGAAACAGATTGGTCCAAAAAAAGTTACATTCACAATATTGTCATCTGCAGGAGAGGATAGTGACCAATAGCTCCTGGAAAAATACAGCTATATAATAATGCTCTGTTCTAGCGTAATGAGCATTTTATTGGAAAGTTTTAATAATAAAAAAAATGTCCAGTCCTTTGAAGCTGGATTGTCTTAGTGTTAGCTGTATCCCACTGAGGTAATATAGAGTGGAATTCTTTATCCTTTTTCACTTTGCGAAACCAACTAGAAATCTCAACTCATGTTGTTTTCCCAGATCCAGTACGAAATACAAATAGAAGATTTTGTTGGATTATGTTCTATCATTTTTTTTTTAAAACAAAAAATATCAGTGGAAAAAAATCCACTGCCCGGCAATTCTCCAAAAAAAACAACTACAAAAAACACTTCTACTATTATACCACTTCCTAACATGCTGTCCTCTGTATCTCCATCATGAGTCTTTTATGGAGCTAGGCTACATCAGATGAGTGTATTTACACAGCCACAGTGGTGGTCGAAGACACGGGTGTTGCGGCTCCTTCCGGTGTAACCTTAGCCAATCGGTGGTCCTTGTTTTGCGAGCAGCTCCGCCCACAGAGCTGGCAGGACGCGCAGCATGAGTTGCAGCAGGGCAAGAAACGAAACACACTCACTCTCCACAGGAACCAGCCGGGGGCCCAACAGCACCAACATGTGATAACCCCACCGGCCGTCACACCCAGAACCACATACAGCGCCAGCAGAGAAATGGAAGACTGGGATTCTGGAGAAGAAAGAATTTCATTAATGGACCTACAATTCCCAGTGAGATTTAAATGAATTCAGCACAAACACTCTATGCACTCACTCCATATTCATTAAACTGCCATCTATGGCATCAGCTATTAAAAAGACCAAAATCTGGGAATCATGCGTCTTTTAAAATAAAGCAATAAACCATGATAGGGTGTGCATTATAGTGACTTTATCATGATTAAGTCAGCAGCAATAGCAATATTATTAATGACACTTTGCTCAGTAAATAGTTTGATTTCTTTAATAATAGTTATTAGAACAAATAATTGGTGACTATGTGTTCGCTTCATTTTGTACAGTAAAATAAGATATGATAGTCCTTAAAATGCTACTTCTTTTGGTTAACTAAAGCTTTCTTTAGTTACCCAAAGTTAACTAAGTTAGTTCTGTCTTAGTTCTGTCCCTTCAAGTAGTGTGCCATTGTTTGAACACATGTGGACTTTTAAAAGCAATTTAGATCGGATGTGGAGGCAAATTACTTCTATTTGTTCAAATGCACAATTGTGAGTAGTGGCTACTTAGCAGACTAGTGCTCTTGAGAAGTTACAACGAGTAGCTGATTTACAGCTCACTGTTTGCAATGAACATTTATGTGCTCCTCAATTAGCTTTGTGTCCTTAGCCTTTCAGAGTTCACCATTATACAGCAATAAAACTAAATTTATGGAAACTCAAAAAGAGTCACCGTTCTGAGTAGTCATTATATTTTGGGTGAATCGAACCATACTCTTCCACCACAGGTTTTTCATCTATCTAAACTAATTTTTAAGGTCTAAATATGCACTAAAAACTGGATGGTGGATATTGTACAGCCAATGAAATGACTTTTAAATCCACAACCATGTAAAACTGATTTACTGAACATTGCTGCAGCTTAAACAGACAGTAACATGTGCTTGGTTTTGTTAGTTCGGCCTTTGACAATTAACCATATCTGGGAAGCCTGTAAAACAAGTTTTTAGAGTTTAATTTTAAGCAATTGGGCCATATGGACAAGAAACAACTGACTTATCTTTAAGGAATGGATCATTCAGAAATGAAAATGCTGTAATTTATGCACATTTGTATGGAAGCTTGTTTCCGCCAAGGAATAAAAAAATTTAAACGATAATTGCGAGTTTTTATCTCACAATTCTGACTTTTTTTTCTCACAATTGCAAGTTTACATCTCGCAATTCTGGCTTCTTTTTTTTTTTTAGAGTTTATATCTCACAATTCTGAGAAAAGAAGTCAGAATTGTGAGATATAAACTCGCAATTGCGAGAAAAAAGCCAGAATTGCGAGATATAAACTCTAAACAATTGCGAGATATAAAGTCCAATTCTGAGGGAAAAAAGAGTGACTTTTTTCATAATTGCAAGTTTATATCTCACAATTCTGACTTTATAACTCATAATTGTGAGTTTATGTCATGCAATTCTGACTATAACACACAACTGCGAGTTTATACCTCGCAATACTGACTTTATAACTCGCAAATGTTTATCACGCAATACTGAGAAAAAAGTCAGAATTGCGAGATTTAAACAAGCAATTGTGAGAAAAAAAAGATATAAATGATTTGACAAATGCAAATGAGATTTGAGGACCAATTTCAGTAAATTTTCAGCAAATAAAAACTTACATTTTAACTTTTTATCACACAAAGTTATCATATGAATTCAGAAGATTTACAAAGTCTTAATATAGTTGTATGGATTCATTTTATGGTGCTTTTTGTAACTTTTTGAGCTTGATGGAAAAGAGCCTTGGCATTATTTCTTCTTTGTGTTCCACAAAGGAAAAGAAACTCATAAAGGTTTAAAACAACATGAGAGTGAGTATATGATTTTCATTTTTGAATCAGCTATTGCTTTTATTTTCTATTGCAAATTCAACATTCAACATGCATGAAGAAATAGAATACAAACATTTCTACATTCAACTAGCAATTACTCCATTAAATGTGCATAAATCCTCTTGACAAAACAGTAACCACCAGGATTTTTGTTCTGTTTCTGTTTGGTTGCATGTTTTTTACTGCTTTTCAGAACTACTGAAGAGCTTACCAGTTACAGAATCCAGATCAGGAACTGCGTTCGGAGTGGCACAGTTCTTTAAAGTGGACACTGTCAGGGTAGGCACGTTCAGCATCCGTGCTGGCTGAGTAACAGGGTGCTGTGGGGGCTTGGGTGTAGATAGAGGACCTGAAACACACAAAAACAAGATCAACACCTATCAGAAACAAATCCCAGTTGGAAAAGCCTACTTTAAATAAACTCTTTGCTGACCATTGCAACCAGGATAATCGATTAAGTCACTGCCATCACCACAGTTGTCAATGCCTTTATCATCTGCACAAACCAGACTCATGGGAATACACTTCCCATTCCGACAGTTGAAGTAAGGCTGTCCGCTGCACTCTGATTGGTTAAAACCTGGAGAGACAAACAATATGAGCAGTTTATATCATGCTTAGACTTCAAGAAAAAAAGTAAAAACCGACTGATAAGTAGGGATGAGAAGTAGGGATGCTTTTGAAACACTGCTTTGTGAGGGTTCAAAACCTTTGGGAAACTTTTGTTTCAAACCATTGATTCGGAGCGAATATTAAACTGGCAGTCAAGTCAAGTCAAGTCACCTTTATTTATATAGCGCTTTTTACAATGCAGATTGTGTCAAAGCAGCTTTACATTGATAACTGGTATATAATTTTGGCTGCACAGCAGCTCTTAAAGAATAGAGTCAATGCAGGCAGATCAAAGCACTGTTGATTATCAAATGTCAAGTCAAATGTCAAGTGTCCCCAACTAAGCAAGCCAAAGGCGACAGCGGCAAGAACAGCGGCAAAGTCACATGATTTCTGTAAACGAGGCTTTGTTACATCATAACTAGTGCTGGGTAGTAACTGATTACATGAAATCTGGATTACGTAATCAGATTCCAAAAATTAACTACTTGTAATTAGATTATATTTTTTTAAATACTCATAATCAGACTACAGTTACTTTTTTAAACATTATATGATTACGTTATTCTCACAGTGACAGTAAATTATTCATAATTCATTGATTCTTCCTACTACTAGATAAATAGAATATATTTTTAAATCTTTTTAGTAATTTTTTTATTTTTATTGTCTTCATTTTAAAATAATTCATTTTAAATTAACATTTTTATGATTTAATTACTAAATGGCTTTTCATTTAACTCATGAACCCCACTCTGGGAAACCCTGATGTAATGTAATATTTAATGCACTTCATGTTGTTGATAAAGAATGGAATATATTTTCTGTCTCTTTTTTTTTATATCAATATCAATCCTATTCAAATCAATGTAATAAACGTGTTTTTTCAAAAGTAGTCTAAAAGTAAACAAAAGATTATATTACCTTAAATGTGTAATGTAATGGATTACATATCATAACTGTTTCGAAATGTTTCGAAATTTCAATTGTTCACAGCTATGGGCCAATCTCTGTGAAAACGTGAACTGGTGTCAATATCGTTTTTACCTGATCTCGGATCTGTTTTATAAATGTGGAAAACATTTTTAATAACACCATTTTATAATAAAAATAAGAGCTGTTAATACTTAAAATCTAGTCCTACAATTTAATAAAATAACATATATAATACAGATACTTCATATTTAATGTTATTAGAGGAATTGTTAACTTCATTTATTAGATTACACATTCAAATTAAAGTTTGTAAAAGGTGTTTTATGCACGTTTGGGCTGAATTTACACTGTTCTGTTAGCAGTGTGTGGCTTTTCAAGCACTTGTTTGGAACAGCGAATCATTTTGTGAATAAGTTGGTTCAAATGATTCAAAAAATCTTTGTTTCTCCCATCACTACTGAGAAGTGTATNAAGTCAAGTCAAGTCAAGTCACCTTTATTTATATAGCGCTTTTTACAATGCAGATTGTGTCAAAGCAGCTTTACATTGATAACTGGTATATAATTTTGGCTGCACAGCAGCTCTTAAAGAATAGTGTCAATGCAGGCAGATCAAAGCACTGTTGATTATCAAATGTCAAGTCAAATGTCAAGTGTCCCCAACTAAGCAAGCCAAAGGCGACAGCGGCAAGGACAGCGGCAAAGTCACATGATTTCTGTAAACGAGGCTTTGTTACATCATAACTAGTGCTGGGTAGTAACTGATTACATGAAATCTGGATTACGTAATCAGATTCCAAAAATTAACTACTTGTAATTAGATTATATTTTTTTAAATACTCATAATCAGACTACAGTTACTTTTTTATACATTATATGATTACGTTATTCTCACAGTGACAGTAAATTATTCATAATTCATTGATTCTTCCTACTACAAGATAAATAGAATATTTTTAAAAAAAATTTTAGTAATTTCTTTATTTTGATTGTCTTCATTTTAAAATAATTTATTTTAAATTAACATTTTTATGATTTAATTACTAAATGGCTTTTCATTTAACTCATGAACCCCACTCTGGGAAACCCTGATGTAATGTAATATTTAATGCACTTCATGTTGTTGATAAAGAATGGAATATATTTTCTGTCTCTTTTTTATTTTTATATCAATATCAATCCTATTCAAATCAATGTAATAAACGTGTTAAGTCAAAAGTAGTCTAAAAGTAAACAAAAGATTATATTACCTTAAATGTGTAATGTAATGGATTACATATCATAACTGTTTCGAAATTTCAACTGTTCACAGCTATGGGCCAATCTCTGTGAAAACGTGAACTGGTGTCTATATCGTTTTTACCTGATCTCGGATCTGTTTTATAAATGTGAAAAACATTTTTAATAACACCATTTTATAATAAAAATAAGAGCTGTTAATACTTAAAATCAAACAAAACTAGTCCTACAATTTAATAAAATAACATATATAATACAGATACTTCATATTTAATGTTCTTAGAGGAATTGTTGGTTCAAATGATTCAAAAAAATCTTTGTTTCTCCCATCACTACTGAGAAGTGTATGTAAACACATTCTAACCCAGTCTGAATGAAGTGAAGTCTCCAACAAAGTCCACCCTCGGCTGAGTTCCTCGCGTCACAAGACGTAGAGTTAGAAATTTGCCTGTTGACAAGACCGGTCGGGGAGGGCTCTTCCCACAGAGTGGCGGGCCAATTGGGGGTGCGGACTTATCCCTCCCATCATAGAACTGGATGTAAGAGCCAGCATGGCAGGGGTCTTCTGGCCCCTCCCTGGTGGTTGGCTCCGAGCTCAGGTCGGGCCGCGTCGGGCCAGATGAAGAGGACCCCCTGGGTGATTCTGGGATAAGGGGTGGGGGGCTGTGCGGTGACACCCTAAGCAAGCTGTAGACCAGGAAGAAGCGGAAGTAGAACTGAACCTTGTCCCGGGGGGTGGCAGACTGCATGGTGAGGTGGCAATCCGTTCCCATGGAGACAAAGTAGTACTTCCGGGACTCTTGGTGGGACTTTACGATCATGCCGTCCCCCTGTATCGTCTGTCCACAGAAATCCACCACATTCACTGTTGGGAATATTGAGATTCAGGGTCATTTTCTTTGATAAATTGAGAAGTGGGGCTCCAAACCAACGTTTGTTTCAGTTAATTGTTACCAAGTCACCTTTATTTATATTGCGTTTAATATACAATACAGATTTTTTCAAAGCAGCTTAACAGTAATAAACAGGAAAATAACAGAATCGATGCAAAATTCTTCAAAATTGTTCACATTTAGCTATAAACATCTCAACGGTGTCATTACTTCAGATCGAGTCAGTTCAGAGTTGATTCAGTTCAGTTCAATAATGGTGTTGATGTTGCAAAGTGTTCCCATCCGATAGTGTCGGTGCAGTCAAATCGATAATATTCCTGAATATTAAGTGCCTTAACTAAGCAAGCCAAAGATAACAGTGGCAAGGAACCCAAACTCCATGTTGTGTAGAATGAAATAAAGAACACAGGGATGGAAGGAAAACAGAACAAATCCATTTCTAATCTAAAAAGACCACAAGCATGAACTAGCTTTGCATCCCCCCATCTTGGGTACGAACCAAATAATAGGAAGATTTACAACCTCTCCTTGGTTTATTAGGTTTGTTACCAAGGACAACTGGTGGATCCGTGATGTCTCACTGCCAGGAATGTCCAGAGAAACCTTCTATTGGTGGAAAAGGACCAATACCTCAAAATATTCCGTAACCATGTATCCTAAACTGAGTTTCCACAAAAATGAGCAGCAGCATAATGGTAAGTTCCCTATAAATGTTTTAATTGGCCAGACTAAAGCGCTCTGAGCTCCAATCACACCCGGGTTCCCATTGTAATTTCCAACTCTAGAAAAACAGCAGAGAGCGTGCCAACTCTGTGGGTAATGACACAGATGCCACAGGCTTTTCACAGGAACAGATGAGGAGGTGTTACATTAATGTTTGGTGTCTGATCAAATCAATCATCCTTAGCTAGATGTATTGTCTAATAATGAAAGACAGACTATAAATGATTTTTATATCAAAGTGTAACTATCTTTCTGTCCATATAATGCTACAGTTACAAAACATTGTGGTAGAAAATGATTTTTACAAATATGTTTTTCACTCTAAAAAAATGCTGGGTTGTTTCAACCCATGTTTGGGTCAAATATGGACAAACCCAACTGTTGGGTTTAAAATTTAATTTAAAAATTGGGTTGGGTTTGTCCATATTTGATTCAAACATGGATTGAAACAACCCAGTATTTTTGTGAAACAAACAATTATATACTGTAATGGAAGCCAATTTGAGGTAAAAATAATGGAAATATATGGTTTTTATATATATATATATATATATATATATATAT
>RJVU01075544.1:6841057-6862537 GCA_003731715.1 Anabarilius grahami | reverse complement strand
AGCAACAGTATTGTATACTGTTACAAAATATTTCTATTTTAAATAAAAGCTGTTTTTTTTAAACAATTATTCATCAAAGACTCCTGAAGTATCACAGGTTATAAAAAAATATTAAGCAGCACAACTTTTTCCAACATTGATAATAAATCAGCGTATTAGAATGATTTCTGAAGGATCATGTGACACTGACTGGAGAAATCATTCTGAAAATTCAGCTTTGCATCACATAAATAAATTATATTTTAAAGTATATTAAAATAGAAAACCATTATTTAAAATTGTAATAATATTTCACAATACTATTGTTTTTTCTGTATTTTTGATCAAATTAATGCAGGCTTGATGAGCATAAGATACTTCTTTCTAAAACATTAAAAATGGTAATGTTTCGAAATTTTGACCAGTATACCAAATTTCTGCAAAACAATTTGATTTGTGAAAAATGACATCTATTTAACTTTTCACAACAATCATTATAGTGCAATTTGTGGAGCACTTCAACGTTATGTTGTCCATGTCAAGGCAAATGAGCCATTTATGGACTTTTAAATGTCATCTGGCTCAAAAACAGCATATTATCCAAAGCTTTAAATACTTCGTTTTGAATTACAACAATTCAATGTGTTGTATGTTTCCGAGCAACGAAAAAGTTTGAAGAAAACTTGCCATGTGCAACACCAAAACATTGAACGAGCTGTGCGCGCCAACGGATTTACGTCAGACGCCGCGATTACGTCACGCGTAAGTACGTACGTCTCATAGAAGTTTGAAACTGACGAAGGGACAAAAATATTTATATAAAAGCTGACGCAAGGGCGCTAAATACAAACGTACAATCAATAAAGTGTGATTTAAAATTCTTATATTTATTAAAGAATCTTCACAGTCAAGAATCTCCTGGTAAATTTACGCCAGGTGCATTTATTTAATGAAAATAAGTCAAGAGCTAGCTGCTAGCATGCTAACTGCGTAGCTTTAGCAGCCTCGATGAAAATACTCAATATTATTGTGTTTACTAAAGATTTATAAAACAATACAGTTGTGTCGAGCCCGTAAAACGCCGTATTTATTTTTGACGGTATGTTTTATTCTAAACTGTGAATTATGTTGATGTGATAGTCTAAAATGTGTGTGCTAATTGGGACTCAGTGGTGTTTCTTGAATTTTATTTTCTGTGCTTGCCAATTATTTGCTTGTTATCATAAATTAGCTGTCATTAGAGTGTTTTTCTGATGTATGGGGTAAAATCAAAAGTGTTGTGCATGCTGGACCAATGATGCAAGGCCTGTGCATCACAGATGTGTGTAACTGTCAAGTGAGTGTGATGTGATTTTTGATGTTTTTGTTTCTTTTTTATGTGCATGTTGTTGGCTGTGTATGTTTTGTACACGTTTTCTGTATAACTCTGTAAAAGTTTGTGTGTGATGTGTTCTTTCTGACTGCAGGGTGTCTGTACATGTCTGTTCAGCTGCATGTTGTGATTTTGTGTGTCATTTTAACAGTTTGTACTTTGTGCAGAATGGCTCCTCGGTTGCAGCTGGAAAAAGCTGCTTGGCGGTGGGCAGAGACAGTCAAACCAGAGGACATCACACATGAACACATCGAGTTAGCTTATAGGATCGCAGTGCCGGCGTGCAAAAGAGGGGCATGCAGGTAATATGGTGGTGATAATGATCTGTGTTTACTATTCTCTCTGTTTATTTATTTCAGAATGGCATTAACTCTAGGAACTGTAATTCTGGGACTGTTGTAATGGAACAACTGTGAAAACATGTTTTTATTTCTGCACGTTGTTGTAATCTCATCACTGTCCCGCTTTGAACATTTTGAACAGGAGGAACTGTAAAGGGAATCCTAATTGTCTAGTCGGTATTGGGGAACAATCATGGTTAGGAGAAATTGATGAAAATACCTTCCACAACATTGATGACCCAAATTCAGAAAGACGAGATAAGGTATGCCAAATTACATCTTGTTTCAATTACTGAAAATGTTTTTTAATGGCCTTAGTTTTTGTTAACAATGAGTGATAGGGTTGTCAACTACCTTAGGGCAAGTTTATTAAAGGGTTAGTTCACCCAAAAATGAAATTCCTGTCATTAATTACTCACCCTCATGTCGTTCCAATACTGTAAGATATTAAGATAAATTAAGATATTTTTGATGAAATCCGAGAGTTTTTTTTTTTATCCCTCATAGAAAGCAATGTAATTACCACATTCAAGGTCCAGAAGACATCGTTAAAATAGTCAACGTGACTACAGTGGTTAAACCTTAATGTTATGAAGTGACGAGAATACATTTTGTGCGCAAAAACAAAACAAAAATAACAACTTTATTCAACAGTTTTGTCTCTCCCCTGTCAGTGTCCCACACTGTTTACGTTGCATAGACAGTGCAGCGCTTCCGTGTTCTACGTCAGAACGCCGACTCAGTATTGGCCGACGCTGTTCACGTGAACACCACGATGTATGCGTGTGATGCTGACGCAGGACCCGGTTAATAATGAGCTGGCGTTCTGACGTGAAATAGTCACATGGACTATTTTAACAATGTCTTTACTACTTTTCTGGACCTTGAATGAAGGTAATTACGTTGTTTTTTATGAGGGATAAAAAAACTTGTATTTCATCAAAAAAATCTTAATTTTTGTTCCGAAGATGAACGAAGGTTTTACGGATGTGGAACGACATGAGAGTGAGTAATTGACCCTTCGCAAAGACCCGCCCCCCCTTAGTTACTGTTGCTTTGTCCGACAAGCCATGGCGCTATCACGCCACACACAGTGAAAAATACTTCGTGGAGCGAAGAGGACACTGACAACACGTCGTTTATTTTTTAAAGAAATTCGAACAATAAAAACCGTTTTGTGGCTCTTTAATGTGTTGTGACAGATTGCTGTAGCGCCTCAGCTCAAGCAGCTCGTGAACCAGTCATCTCTTCCTACTAGTTAATTTATAGCATCAAATAAACATGAATGAACATGATAAGGAATGTTGTTTAAAACACGGAAAGATGTCAGTACACACCATTTTTCAAGTTCAAGTCCACTGTGGTTAATCTTCTAACTCCTGACTGCTTTGTCGGACAAAATGGCGGATTCTGCGTTATGATTGGTTAGATCGCTTGTCAATCAAACTCCCGGCGAAGGGTCAATTAATGACAATTTCATTTTTGGGTGAACTAACCCTCTAACACATATGTCAACATCATTAACATTTATGTGAATGCTTTCTCTGTTTCAGAACACATTTGTGGGCCTGACAAATCTTGGCGCCACGTGTTACGTGAACACTTTCCTCCAGGTGTGGTTCCACAATCTGGAGCTCCGCAGAGCCTTATATCGATTTCAAAATTCCAGAGCTGAAGGACACAACACGGATTCAGGTGAGCTTGAGGTTCTAAAGCCTGGATGATTTTATTGTCCAGCTATTGCTTTAGTTCTCATTAGGCAATTATGATGCCATTGTACACCGCAAAAAAAGATGTTAAAAAGTTACCTGGTTGCCTTAATTTTTAGTTCATTAAAATTAAAAATTTGATTTAATACAATTAAGGTGATTGGTTTAATCAACAGAAACTCAAAATAGTATGTTATCTGAACCACATTATTTAAGTTGATTCATTAATTTTTTGTGTAGCATGCAATTGTAGTATTGCAGTGGCAGTTGGCGTGTAGTAAATGTTTTTTTTTTTGATAATTATAAGGAGATTCACTCTGGAGCTACTTTGTAGCTAAGCATCAAGAGTACAATGCTGAAAGCATGAGTTTTAGCATTAAAATATGCATTAAAAGTATATTTATTTATTGAATTTGACTTATTTTGTGCACATTATTCTGCATACCAACAGATTATGAGCCACGGACGATATGCGAACATCTCCAGTATCTGTTTGCATTGCTACAGAACAGCAACAGACGGTATATCGACCCCTCAGGGCTGGTGAAGGCTCTTGGGCTCGACACAGGGCAACAGCAGGTGAGCAAGCATAAAATGGATTATGTTGGAATGTACTGTGGAGCATGTGAAATCTCAAAAGCCATGTTTATTTTGTTTTTAGGATGCTCAGGAATTCTCCAAACTCTTCCTATCACTTCTTGAAGACACACTTTCAAAGCAGAAGGACCCAAATCTCCAAAATGTCATCCAACAGCAGTTCTGTGGACAGTTCTCTTATGTTACCGTGTAAGTTAAACAAATGTTATTTCAGATTCATAAGTTTCTTTTCACTTGATATATTTATAGTCACATATATAGTCACTATATATATAATTATAGGTTATTATAGTGACTTTGAAAGTGATGTGTACAATGACATGTACAATTATGTTATAATATTGTAATTAGTGTTTGTTTTTTGTGTGTTATGTCAGATGCAACAAATGTGGACGTGAGTCTCCTCTACCATCACGATTTTATGAGCTGGAGCTGAACATTCAAGGACATAAAAACCTCACGGAGTGCGTTACAGAGTTTTTGAAGGTGACTGCTCACATTTCTTATGCCTGACAGCTCCATATGTCTATGGAGATTAGATATTAAGGGTCTCAATGTGTTGTTCCACCCGCTGTTTAGGAGGAGAAGCTGGACGGTGATAATCGTTACTATTGCGAGAGCTGTCAGAGTAAACAGAACGCCACCCGTCGGATCAAGCTCCAGAGTCTTCCCCGCACAATCAACTTTCAGCTCATGCGATTTGTTTTTGATAGGTGAGCATTGTAATATGTCATTATCAGATCTGTTACCAGATGTTTTATAGCCGTTTTTAATAATTTGTTTCTCATCTTTCTTTGCTTCTGTAGGCAAAGTGGTCATAAGAAGAAACTTAACACCTTCATTAGTTTTCCAGAAATTCTTGAAATGGGGCCATTTTTGGAAGGAAAAGGTATACTGTGCATTAATGTGCATTTAATATGTACACTACAGTTCAAAAGTTTGGGGTCGGTAAGAAGGTTTGTTTTTGAAAGTCTCTTACATTCACCATGGCTGCATTTATTTGATAAAAAAATACAGTAAAAACAGTAATATTGGGAAATATTATTACAATTTAAAAGAACAGTTTTCTATTTTAATATATTAGAAAATGTAATTTATTCCTGTTATGCAAAGCTGAATATTCAGCTACATTACTCCAGTCTTCAGTATCACATGATCCTTTAGAAATCATTTTAATATGCTGATTTGATGCTCAAGAAACATTTCTTATCATCATTGTTCAAAACAGTTGTGCTGCTTATTAATTTTTCCAGGATTATTTGATTTATTGAAAGTAATGTTTATTTGAAACACTGTAAAAAACTTTGTCACTTTTGATCATTAATGCATTCTTGTTGAATACAAGTATTAATTTCTTTAAAAACATTACAAATCTTAACCCCAAACGTTTTGAATGGTAGTGTATGTCAACTCAGAATCATAGATAAGGAATAGGAATTGTAATCAATGAACATTACTTGATTCTTTTTTTCATTACTTGATTTCTTTTCAACTCTAAATTCAGATGAGAAGTGCACGTATGAGCTCAGCGCCGTGTTGATTCATCGTGGCGTGAGCGCATACTCTGGTCACTACATTGCCCACGTAAGAGATGCCCACACAAATGACTGGTACAAATTCAATGATGAGGAGATTGAGAAAATGGAGGGCAAGAAACTTCAGCTGGGCGTTGAGGAAGACATTGGTAATGACACATTTTGGTTTTAGTTTGAATGATGTCTCATTTTTGTAGCTACTTGTTAGTGCAGTTGCTTTTACAGTCTTAAAAATGAAAAATTATAAAAAATAAAAATATAGTTTATTTCTTATCCTTTACATTCCAGCCGAGACGGGCAAGTCTCAAACCCGAAAGCCAAAATGTAGCAAAGGGTATCACTGTTCGAGGAACGCATACATGTTAGTGTACAAACAGCAGACAGAAGAGATTGACCAAACAGAATCTAACGTTGAAGTACCAGGTAAAATTAACTGTATGAACATTATGGATTAAACATTCACATATGAGTGTTTTATTGTGCCAATGTAAATTTACACAACTGTCATTGTCATTAAAGGGTTAGTTCACCCAAAAATGAAAATAATGTCATTAATTACTCACCCTCATGTCGTTCTACACCCGTAAGGCCTTCATTCATTTTCAGAATAGAAATTAAGATATTTTTGATTAAATCCAATGGCTCAGTGAGGCCTGCATTCAAAGCATTGACATTTCCTCTCTCAAGATCCATAAAGGTACTAAAAACATATTTAAAACAGTTCATGCGAGTTCAGTAGTTTTACCTTAATATTATAAAGCGACAAGAATATTTTTGTGCGCCAAAAAAACAAAATAACGACTTTTCAACAATATAGTGATGGGCCGATTTCAAAACACTGCTTCGGAGCTTTGAGAATCGAATCAGTGACTTGAATCTCCTATCAAACGGCTAAACTGCTGAAATCACGTGACTTTGGCGCTCCGAGTCACTGATTCGATTCGCAAAGCTCCGAAGCAGCGTTTTGAAATCGGCCATCACGAGATATTGTTGAAAAGTCGTTATTTAGTTTTTTTGGCGCACAAAAATATTCTCGTCGCTTTATAATATAAAGGTAGAACTACTGAACTCGCTTGAATTGTTTTAAATATGTTTTTAGTACATTTATGGATCTTGAGAGAGGAAATGTCATTGCTCTCAATAGAGGCCTCACTGAGCCATTGGATTTCATCAAAAATATCTTAATTTGTGTTCCGAAGATGAATGAAGGTCTTACGGGTGTAGAACGACATGAGGGTGAGTAATAAATGACATTATTTTCTTTTTTGGGTGAACTAACCCTTTAAGAGGAAAGTAAATGTTTTTCCCCCTAATTATTACATCATATTTTTTGAAAGGGTTATCTATTTACTACATTATTAAAGTAGAAGTCTTCAAGCCTCTCATGATGTCTATTTAAGACGTATTTGTTTGTTTTTCAGTTTTTCTCCAGAAGCTAGTTGACCAGGACAACAAGAAGTTTGAGGAGTGGTGTAATGAGATGGCAGACATGAGAAAGCAGAGCGTTGACAAAGGCAAAGCCAAACATGAGGAGGTGAAGGAGCTCTACGAATTGTTACCCGCGGAAGACGGTCCGTAAAAATGCCCTGTGCATCAGTTTCTCTGACAATATAAACTGTTAAATCTTTGAACATTTTGGTGTTATATTTACACTACAATTCAAAAGTTTGGGGTCGGAATGATTTTGAAAGAAATATCTTATGCTCATCAAGACTTCAAAAATACAGAAAAAACAGTAATATTGTGAAATATCATTACAATTTAATGGATCTTTTTTCTATTTGAATACATTTTAAAATGTATTTTATTCATGTGATGCAAAGCTTTATTTTCAGCATCATTACTCCAGTCTTCAGTGTCACATGATCCTTCAGAAATCATTCTAATATGCTGGTGATATTTGGTTCTCAAGAAACATATTATCAGTGTTGAAAACACTTTGTGCTACTTAATATATTTGTGGATTTTTTTCAGGATTCTTTTATGAATAGAAAGTTCAAAAGAACAGAAATTATTTGAAATGGAAACAATGTAAAAGTCTTGACTGTCACTTTTGATCAATTCAATGCATCCTTTCTGAATTAAAAAATCTTATTAACCCCAAACTTTTGAACAGTAAGGCTTTTGTATTAGTGTGAAAGCATCTGTTCAATAAGGAATCAATGTCTGGGCTCCTTTTGTGTTTTTAGGCCAGTCATATGAGTTTGTGCCTCTGGAGTGGCTGAAGAAATGGCTTGATGACTCCACGGCCATCAAGGAAATTGACAACAGCCAATTCCTGTGCTCCCATGGCAAACTGCACCCAGACAAGATTGGCGAGGCCAAAAGAATATCCTTGAAGGCTGCCAATCTCCTTTTTGGCCGCTACGGAGGAGGACCCAGACTAGACCGTAAGGGTTTCTCTTGTCAGACTTCTCCTTAATCATTCATTACCGTTTTGTTCCATATATTCGTTCTTCCTGGATGGTGTTTAGGGTCATACCTCTGCAGAGACTGTGTCACTCAGCGATGTCGGGTAATCAGACTGAAAAACCAGCTAAATGAAGATTACAAAGAGGTCACAAATCTTGCCAAAGCCTCTTTGAAAAGGTACGGAGTAATAAATCAGCCGCTGCTTTAACCTGGATCTCCAGCAGATGCTGCTACTGCTGTTCATTAGATGTTTGATGAAGCTGATCTTGTGTTTATATTGGGTGTATTTAGTGATGAATTAGGGTACTGGATCGGCAAGGCATCTCTAAGGAGCTGGAGACAATTGGCATTAGACCAGCTAGAGGAGGATGAGGAGGAAACCAAACACAACAACAGCAAAATTAACGGAGAGAAAAGCAGCAGCCCAGGAGCGAAAGGTACCAAAGCTTACAGATGGTCTTTCTATCTTTTGCTTTAAGGCTTGTCTTTTAGCTGTTTATTCTCTTTTTGTCTCTTTGTTAGCTGATGGAATTAAAGGAGATAATGATGACAGGGACGGTGAAGAGATGAAGAACTTTAATGAAGACATTCTCTGTTATCATGGTTTGTTTTCTCTGGATAAAACTGAAAACTAAATGAACATTTTCAATGTTTAATAGTGCATGTAACCAGTTTAATGATAGCAAATGAGATGCACAAAATTAAAAATGTGTATTATTAATTAGCAAGGTTGGTTTTTATAATGATACTCTTTAATTGTGCTGATTCTTTCTCCCGCAGGTGGTCTGAGTATACTAGAGAATGACAGGCGGCTGGTTTCTGCAGAGGTGTGGAATAAACTGCGGATGTATTTCCCCAAAGCACCAGAGTTCGCGCAACATCACGAGCCCTGTCAGCAGTGCATGGTAACAAATTGATCAATTAGCACAGCTGTCATGGTTAAAAGGTGTAGTGGACACTCAAAACCTTGTGATCTGCCTACTATTTTTTATTAAGTATTTTTTTAAGATATACCGTTTCTTTCAGAGGCTGGAAAGGGAAGGGAAAGAGAACGAGGCTTTGAACAGAATGATGGCAAATGAACAGAAGAGCTCCCTGCTCAACCTCTTCCAGGAGAAAAATCGACCCACGCTGCAAAAATGGCCACAGGTAATCATTTTCCACAAATAAGGGATTATGTTTCAGTTTTTCCCCTGATGTTTTGAATAATTCAAATGTTTTTCAATAGAGCTGACTTTGGTTTGAATTATGTTTTAGGACACAGATCTTCTGTTCATTGTACCCCTTTACTTTGTAGAAGAATGGAGGAAATTTATCAGGTAATGGAATTTTTTATTTTTTTTAAATACTTTTTTCTGTAATTACTAAAATGATTTTACAGTTGAAATATGAATCATTTTGATATGTCCTAAATTATTGTAATGTCTTCTGTTATACTTGATCACACCACAGGAGGCCAGCAAAGAGTAACCCAGTGTCCAATGTGGGGAACAGTATCCTGCTCTGCCCTCATGGAGGCTTCATGTTCACCTATGACTCCATGCTGCAAGGAGACGCCCAACAGTGAGTTTCTCAGTCCTGACCCCTCACATGTCCTGGAACAAAAATAATATTCAGCTTTTAATTATTGATATCTGATGTCATTAAACAAAACTGCAGAAATAGTTTAATTTGCATTATTTTCAACTTTTCAACTATCAAGTGCAACTCTGAGTTAAGTCTGAGTGTTTGTGTCTGTCAATGCACAGTATAGCTCTTCTCTGGCCTGCTGAATGGGAGGTGATCAGCAAAATGTTTCTGGTGGACCAGCCCATCTCCATATGTCGGATTTATGACAAAACGCAAGACAATGGCAATGTGCAATACCAGACTCATCCAGGTGAGATAAACAGTCAACTCTTAGCCAGTGGTTTCTTCGAGGTCCCTCAAACAGATGTTGTATTTCATGTGATAATGTGTGTTGTGCTCTCAGATTTGTGTCGAGAATGCCGAGAGGGCTTCATATTCCAGCAGCAGAGGGACATGAGGGAGTATGCACAGGCCACTGTGTATGTTCGCAAAGTCATTGACAAGAAAATGGTGAGTCACGTGTCCTCAATTTAACCATAAACATTACAATTGTACTACCAGGAATAACTCATGAGTGCCCTTGGCTTTCTCTCTAATAGATGATTAAGGAATCTGCCCCTGAGTTCAGTGTGAGTGGGTCAGATGTTGAGGATGAAAGAGAAGAGCCAAAGATAGATGGAGAGAAAGATCCAGACTTCAGTCAGGTATGTTTGATCTGTCTGTCTGTCTATCCATCTCTCTTATTGTCTGGCTAGCCATCTGTCTATCCAAATATCCGTCTATCCATCTGTCTGACTATCATCTATCTACCGATTGTCCACTTACTGTCTGCCTGTCTATCTGACGGTTTATCCATCTATCATCTCTCTATCTATCTGTCTGTCTGTCTATCATCTGACTATCCATGTATCTGCCTATCCAAATGTCCGTCTATCTGACTATCCTCTATCTACCGATTATCTACCTGACCGTCTGTCTGCTGACCATCTGACTGTTTATGCATCTGTCTGTCTGACTGTCTATTCGTCTGTCTCTTTGTTTGTCTGTCTGTCTATCCATCTGTTTGCCTGTCTGTTCAACTATCTGACTATACGTCTGTCTGTCTATCAAACTATCTGTCTCTGTCCGTCTGACTGTCTAACTATTCGACTATGTCTGTCTGTCTGTCCGTCTGTCTGTCTGTCCGTCTATCCGACTGACTGTCTGTCTGTCCGTCTGACTGTCGCTCCAACTATCTGACTATCCGTCTGTCTGTCCGTCTGACTGTCTATCCAATTCTCCGACTATCCGTCTGTCCATCTGACTGTCTATCCGACTATCTGCCTGTCTGTCTATCCAACTATTCGACTGTGTGTCTGTCTGTCTGTCTGTCCGTGTGCCCGTCTGACTGTCTATCCGACTGTCTGTCTGTCCATCTGACTGTCTCTCCAACTATCTGACTATCCGTCTGTCTGTCTATCTGTCCGTCTGACTGTCAATCCAACTATCCGACTGTCTCTCTGTCCATCTGAGTCTATCCAACTATCCGTCTGTCTATCCGACTGTCTGTCCAACTATCTGACTATCCGTCTGTCTGTCTATCTGTCCGTCTGACTGTCAATCCAACTATCCGACTGTCTCTCTGTCCATCTGTCTGTCTATCCGACTGTCTGTCTGTCCATCTGACTGTCTCTCCAACTATCTGACTATCCGTCTGTCTGTCCATCTGATGTCTATCCAACTATCCGACTGTTTCTCTGTCCGTCTGACTGTCTATCCAACTATCCGAATATCTGTCTGCCTGTCCGTCTGACTATCCATCTGTCTACCTGATTATCTATCTATCTATCTATGGCTCAAGCTCCCTTCTTTACATCAGTCTGAGGGTGGAGCCAAACGTCAGAAGCTGAATGAGACCGTCTCTCTCTCTGCACCCGCTGTTGCCTCTGCCTCCAAGTCAGGCATCAGGAGGAGTACAAGGCACAGGAAACTCCGTGGGGAGAAGGCTCTCATCGTCTCTGCCAACCAGACGCTCAAAGAGCTAAAGATCCAGGTCTGTTAGCACAGTGAAAATTAACTATTTAGATTTTGTGTAATGCCCCATGTCGTCTTATTTTAAAATAATTGCATCCACAGATCATGCATGCATTCTCCGTGGCTCCATTCGATCAAAACCTTTCCATAGACGGACGCTGTTTAACAGATGACTCCGCCACACTAGGAAGCCTCGGAGTCATCCCAGAGAGCATCATTTGCCTTAAGGTACAACTCTCAACTCTGTTTTGATGGGAGCAGATACATTGGCTGTTTCAAAACATAATGAGCTGCCTACCTAGACAGCCTTTTTGGACATAATACACTACCCTTCAAAGGTTTGGGGTTGGTAAGATTAGTCTCTTATGCTTACCATAATATTGTGAAATATTATTACAATATAAAGTAACTGTTTTCTATTGTAATAAATTATTTCACTGATATACAATTATTAAATTAGTTATTATATAATAGTTGTAAAGTGGATTGTTCCTGTTCTAATGGTAGATTTTTTTTAAATTATTATTACTAAAAATGAGACAAACTTCTTGAATTTTTCCTCTTCAGGCTGATGAGCCCATTGCTGATTATGCTGCAATGGATGATGTTTATCAAGGTAAATGCTGTTTATGTCAGCTTAAATTCTTTTCTATGTCATTTTCAAACACATTAGTATGCATTTTTTGATGCTGAGGTTTTTATTTTTTATTTTTTTTTGTAGTCTGTATGCCTGAAGAAGGATTTAAAGGTATGAATACACTATTGTGATAATTTCTGACATGCATTTTAATCTTTAAAACCTTTGTGAAAGAACCAGGAACATGATATTTTCAAACATCATTCATGTTCTACTGTATATGTTTTCTTTTTGCTCAGGCACTGGACTATTAGGACACTGATGGAGGCTTCAGATGTGGAACAATGCTGACAATGTCTGAGCAAGGATAAAGCTTGAATTACACATAGATATTCATTCTTGGGATGACTTCTTTTTTTTTATTTTCTATTTTATTTGTTTTTGAATGTTGCAACAACTTCAAAAGTGTCTTTTTGCTTTAAAACATCGTGCTGGCTTTTAATATTGAAAGATGTTGATGCATTCTGCAAGGTTTTGTGGTCGTGCTTACCATGACTGTGAAAAATACGGGTCGAGATTTCCTCAAAGGACGTTCCATTTCAAGGAAAATCCGAATTCCTCCTTGTTTGTTGCAATGTCATGTTCAGAGATTATGGTCTGATGATATTTTGTGTGTAAAACAGTAAGTCTCTGTAAATCCTTTGTTGAAAAGAAGCTTGTGATGGCACTGCAATAGAGCTCGTACATATTTAAGAATGCATGAGCAACTTGAATATTAAAAAATATTTAGTCTTTGTTTCGTTAATGTAAATAACCTCATCAAAATACAGCAGTGAAGAAAAGTCTAGAAAGATGAGGATAAATAGGAGACATTTCCGAATGTGGAAATAATACAGCATTGCTAAATAGTTTAGACATGTTCTGCTACTTAAAATATGTAGCAGGCATTTGTGTGAACTTTTCTGTATGTTCTTTCATATGGGCAATAAATATTCTTTTTACATCTTCAGATGTGTTTTTTATGTGTAGAACAACTGCAGAGTTTGTTTTTGTGTGAGCTGCTTGTAGGAATGCGCATATTCCTGTTACTGTTATGTTTCTGCTCCAGTCAGTCAATATCTTGAGACCCAGCAAAAAAATACCAAAAAATGTTATCATACTGACTGATATGATAAAAAATGTTTATATTTTGTATCCATACTACTATAACTATGAAATAGCATTGCATGCATTTAACCTGCATTGAAAAACTCAAATGTTTTGCAATATTTTGACAGAACTCTCACATTCCAAACGTTACATATAATTTCTCAGCTGTTATGAAAGATGTAATGTTAACTTCTTTATTAATTACACAATTTTATTAGCATATGCAAATAAAGCTGTGTTCCCAACTTACACATAGTGGCTAATGTTTATATTAATGTATTTTAGGGGCTTAATCTTATTTTTCACATATTAAGCATATATTCGTAGGTACTTTTTTTACCCTGTTCACCTTCAGTAAGATGAAAACATCTTTAAAAAGAAAATGTTTATGATGTTAAGATGTTTATTTTAAAGAAATTTGAAAAATGCAATTGACAATTAAAATACATTAAAACATTTATATTACGTAAATACATTTTCCTTAAGATGATTGAGTCATTTTAAGTGAATTAAATTACTTTTGCTGATGACAACCCTAGAGGTTAATTCAACATTAGTAAACATGTTTTGGACTGATTTACAGCTATTAAACCTTCTGTGTAAAGATACACGACAAAATAAGGGTATTTTAATAGAATGAATTGGTATTTATAACATTAAATAAATACACACGTTGGTCGTGCATTTACTTATTCATAAAGTCAGCGAAGCTTTTGGGATGCATGTACGTGACTAGGTGATTGATGCCTATGGAGGAGTATTTGTATGTTTCTAATGATCCTAAATACCAGCTGTTCATTATACGCATGCGTGTAAAAGTACCGCAAGTCTTTACGCGCATGCGCATTGTCGCGCTGTTTTGGGCCGAATCTTTATTGCGAAGCGGAATGTTGTCCTTCGAAGGAGTTTAAATAAAGAGACGGATCTTTTGAATTTAAAGGTAAAGGGGAAGTGTTTAGCTGTGGTGTGCTGTGTGAGGCGCAATCATTTGGCTCTAATATAGTGCTATTTGTACTTTTTACTGCTTTTATTTTTTATATTAGCATTAGATAGCATGTCAGCTTAGCCGAGCACTGAAATATCACCCATTGTATGTCTTTATGGCATCACATTTAGCTTATATAGTTAAATATTTGTTGTTTGCATAGTTTGTTCTTGCTATGGAGATAAAAATCCTCTAATTGCACTTTTATCTTGCCTTCTAAATTGTTATATATCGTGTACATTTGTTTTTTTATCTTATACTTGGAATAAACAGGCTAAAATGTCTCCCCTTCTGTTATAATGTCACCTCATGTATTGTTTGTTTACATTTTATTTGTCTATTAAATGTGACATGAGATGTTATTAAACGTATAGTCACTGTGCACCTATTTGTGCATAGTGACTATACGTTTAATAACATCTCATGTCTTTGCCAAGGCATGTACTTTATTTAGGAATAGGAAAGGAATATTTTACTCAAAAATAATTTTGAGGTCATCTTTAAGCACAATGTGAAGCAATAAAGTACTTTTTGAGCTGATATTTTCATCAAAACTTAAGGGGGTTCCCTTATATCACACTGCAAAAAAAATAAATTTTTACAAATATATAGAAATTCTTGAATCAATATTATAACAAGAAAGGATATTGGACATAGGATATTGTCTTTTTTTGTTCTAAAAAAATTTAATGAGTTTATGCTTAAAACAAGATAAAAAGATGTCAATGGGGTAAGAAAAATAAACTTAATTTGAAGGGGAAAAATATATTTTTTCTTACCCCATTGACAAATATTTTTCTCGTTTTAAGCATAAACTCCCTTTTTCCAGTACAATTACATTTACTTGAGAAGCAAAATGACTTTATTGATATTAAATCTGCTTTTCTGAAGAATGTAAAATTAAGTGAGTTTATCCTTAAAAAACAACAACAACCTTTCAGTGGGGCAAGAGAAATAAATTGAATCCAAAGGGAAAACATTATTTTTCTTAGCCAATTGACGGATTTCTTTCTTGTTTTAAGCATAAACTCGATTAATTTTGATCATTTTTTCTGCATTTTCTTCTTGTCCACCTCTACAGGTATAAGATGGAGCTCCCAAACTACAGTCGACAGCTCATGCAGCAACTGCATGCTTTACGAAAAGAGAAGCAGTTCTGCGACTGCTCCATCCTGGTGGGCGAGACTCCCCATCCCGCTCACAAACTAGTGCTGGCAGCCTCCAGTATGTTATTTAAGTCTGTTCTGGAAGGTTCTGACACCATCTCCATCGACACAGATTTACTGTCCTCTCAAGAGTTTTCCTCTCTTCTGGACATGGTGTACACTGGTAAACTTTCTCCCGGGAAGCACAACTTCACCCGACTCATAGCCGCTGCCGACAGCCTGCAGATGTTTGATGTGGCTGTTGGTTGTAAGAACATTCTCACTGACCTCATGAAGCAGACTTCTGTGGAAACTAAAACAGAGGCGATGAACTCTCAAGTGATAAAACATGAGGAGCAATCTAAATCTGAGCAGCTTAAAAGGGAGAAGAAGAATTTGCAAGGTAAAGATTGAGTTATTAATGGAATGAGATCACTTCATTCAAGTGTTTTGTATGAATTCTGTTTATTTCTATGTTCAGAGGACAGTGCGGTTGAGCTGATCTCTCAAAATCAAGCTGGTATCACAAAGATCCTACAGAGTGGACGGTCATTTGTTAAGGTTCTTGAGATCTGGGATACAATCTCCACAGAGGAGCGCCAGGTAAAATAGTAAAAAAGTGATAAAAAAAGAATAATTCTGCTCTTCTTCTCACCAAAGCTGAATTTATTTGATTAAAATACAATATTGTGAAATATTATTTGTTTTAAAATAACTGTTTTTTTTTATTGTTATTTTAATATATTCTAAAATGATATGTATTCTGGAAAGGATGAATTTTTAGAAGTCATTACTCTAGTCAGAAATACTGATTTAGTGCTCATTTATTATCAATTATTATTGGTGCTCAATTAATAATAATGGTTCTTATTATTATCAATGTTGAAAACATTTTGCTGCTTAATATTTATGTGGAAACTGTGTTAATTTTTTTAGGATTCTTTATTGAATAAAAATTCAAAAGAACAACATTTATTTTAAGTCTTTTGTAACATTATAAATGTATTTACTGTCACTTTAATTATTTTAATGCAACCTTGTTGAATAAAATACATAATTTTATTTACCCCAAATTTTTAAATGGTTGTGTATCATGGTTTCCACAAAAGTATTAAGCGGCACAATTATTTTCAACATTGATAATAATAAGAAATGTTTCTTGAGCATCAAATCAGCATATTAGAATGATTTCTGAAGGATCATGTGACACTGAAGACTGGAGTATTGATGCTGAAAATTCAGCTTTAATCACAGGAATAAATTACATTTCAAAATATATTACAATAGAAAAGTTATTTTAAATTGAAATAATATCTCAAAATATTACAGTTTTTTTTACTGTATTTAAAAAAAATTGGGCCGCCAGTGAATGTAACTCTAAATCTAATTCACTTCTTTACATACAGTATGTTGAAAATCTAAGGAAGCATTTAGGATTCAGTTTCACAATTCAAATGTAGTATTGGATTCAGATCTGAATCCCCCTGATCTTCTGCAGGTCATATTGGAGAGCTTCAGAGGAGATCCGTCAGCAGATGAAGTTTACCAGCGGTTGCTAAATCATGTGAAAGTTGAGAGAGTTCTGTCAGCTCAAGCAGTCCTTGCTTTGTTAGAACAGCTAAAATGTTTAAATCCGGATCCAGGATCAGTTCTGGAGGAGCAGGGAAATGAGAGCAGCCCTGAGCCAAAAGGTAAAGTGACCTGAGTTAAAGTGGGGAGTGTTGAATCATGGGATATTAATAGGATATGAAAATGACTAAATATTTAAGGCAGAATTAGCTTGACTTTGTGTAATTGCACAACTTGTCCTGTGATCTGTTTATCCACAGATGTTCGGTGTTCTGGTGGGCTTTCAGACCATGTATCAGAACTAACTCATCACCTCTCCAGTGTTAACAACCTCTCAGAGCTTTTGACCAATGCAGTGAACAGATGTACCAATGATTTGGAAAAAGAGGTAAATTTATCCCTTACAGTTTGTTATATAAAACAATACAGCAGTATGCATTAATTATACTATAATTTGTTATATATAGTATACTACATTCAAAAGTTTCAGGTTTGTAAAGGTTTTTTAATGTTTTTTTAAAATAAATCTCTTATGCTCACCAAGGCTGCATTTATTTGATTAAAAATACAGTAAAAACAGTAATATTGTGAAATAGTATTTCAATTTAATTGATTTGAATATATTTTAAAATGTAATTTATTCCTGTGATGCAAAGCTAAATTTTCGCCAGTCATCATTACGCCAGTCTTCAGTGTCATTAAAATATGGTGATTTGCTGCTCAAGAAACATTTCTTACTATTATTATCAATGTTGAAAACAGTTGTGCTGCTTAATATTTTTGTGGAAACCGTGATAATTTTTTTTCAGGATTCTTTAATGAATAAAAGTTCAAAAGCAGCTTTTATTTAAAACAGAAATCTTTTGTAACAACATAAATGTCTTTACTGTCACTTTTGTATAGTTTAATGCATCCTTACTGAATAAAAGTTTTAATTTCTTAAAAAAAAAAAAAAGAAGCTTTCTGACCGCAAACTTTTGAATGGTAGTGTATGTGTCTGTTCTTCTTAAGGCAGTGCTGCAGTGCTGTTGTTCTCCATCATCTGTGGAGGTGGTGGAAAGCTTGTTATTTAAAGTCAGAGAGAAGGCCATAAGTGAAGAAACATTTCTGAACCTGCTCAATGAGGTGAAGGAAAGCTCCTCCGATCTGCTTCAACTTCTGGAGAACCTAAAAAACGCAAGGGGTACGCACAGCAAAAACATCTGATCCATTTCATCATGCGTCATATTCCTTATGATGACTGCTACTTTTTCAGGTAACACAGCTGAAGACAGCAGTGGGATGGATTTGTTGAGAATATATCAGAACAGACTCATCGAGCTGAATCTGGACCTCCAGCTCATCGAACAGAGCTTTAAAATGGGTCCTGACATGCCTGCAAATGAGAGAGAGGTACACGTGTTGCATCACAAAATTATTTTTTAGCAGCTGACTCAATGCAAGGAACAATTTTTAACAGAATTGTGTCCGTTCAGTGTATTGAAGCCCTGCTGGGACCAAAAGGAGATGGCAAAGTGGTTGAAAGGCTGATATCTGCAGCATTGGACGGTTCACTGCAGGCGGTGACTGTATGGAGGCTTCTTCTGTGGACAGAGACACACAGTCCGGAGCTGGGGCTCCTCATGCAAGAGATCAAGGAGAAACAAGACGCACAAAAACTTCTCCAAACCAGTGAGTGTCGAACAGCTTTTAAATCAACACGCTGCTTTTGGTCACTACTGGTCAACTGCTATCCTCTGAATGTGTGTGAATTTGGAAAAATTATTTCTATTTTGTTTATTGTTTTTTTTTAGTTAAAGACATAGATGTGCTCTTCCAGCACAAATCGCTTATTCTGGAAACAGTCACTGACACTACCCTGCTCGAACAGTGTTTGGTCGCAAAGGATGGAACAGAGCGATTTGCTGAGGTAAGAAATGGAGGATAATATATTAAAATTATGGTCTGCGTACTCATACTAAATGGTGCACAAGCAGTATATTTATATATATAAATATATATATAGCCGATTATTCGGAGTGATATCTGCCGATAACGATAGTTTGGTGGTTCTGCCTTTTATATCTTCTATTAAATTAATGATAATTTCATTATAATTAGTAATTAATCATTATATTTTTAATTATTATATTTTGAAAGAAATGCAAATAAAAATGTTATTCTCTCCATTTCATCAACTTGTTTTAGAGTAACTGGTATCAGTTATAAACATAAACACATCACTCAAATTAATATTAACACACATTAACTAAATTTNTCTTACCCTCTCGCTTGAGGGTGTCAATGATGGCCTTCTGGACAGCAGTCAGGTCGGCAGTCTTACCCATGATTGCGGTTTTGAGTAATGAACCAGGCTGGGAGTTTTTAAAAGCCTCAGGAATCTTTTGCAGGTGTTTAGAGTTAATTAGTTGATTCAGATGATTAGGTTAATAGCTCGTTTAGAGAACCTTTTCATGATATGCTAATTTTTTGAGATAGGAATTTTGGGTTTTCATGAGCTGTATGCCAAAATCATCAGTATTAAAACAATAAAAGACCTGAAATATTTCAGTTGGTGTGCAATGAATCTAAAATATATGAAAGTTTAATTTTTATCATTACATTATGGAAAATAATGAACTTTATCACAATATGCTAATTTTTTGAGAAGGACCTGTATATATACACAAAATAAAAGTTTGTTTACATAGTATGTGTGTGTACTGTGTGTATGTATTATGTATATATAAATACACATACATGCATATTTATTTAACAAAAATATATTATATTTATATATAAAATATTGATATTTATATGTAATATAAATTATATATAAATATACATGCATACATGTAAATATTTCTTAAATAAATACATGTATGTGTGTGTATTTATATATACATAATAAATATACACAGTACACACACATATTATGTAAACACTAAATTTTATTTTAGATGCAATTTATCGTGATTATATATACATATATAATATTATATATACATGTGTGCTGCTTAATATGTTTGTGGAAACCTTTGCATTTTTTCAGGATTTCAGGATAAACAGCATTTATTTGAAATACAAATGTTTTCTAACATTATAAATGTCTTTATGGTCAATTTTGATCAATTTAATGCATCCTTGCTGTATAAAAAGTTTTAATTTCTTTTAAAAAAAATCGTACTGACCCCAAACTTTTAAACAGTAAGTATAATTCACTGTCAAAGTAGATACTTTGAGTATGTAGTAAGACATTGCTGAGGCAGCTATGACCTTGCCTTCATTGCTATTTTTCTACAACAAAAAGTCAAAAAGAGTCAAACTCTTTTTTCCTAGTAATACACAAGGGGTTGTGGGTAATATTAGTTCAAAAATGCATAGATGCATATTTAAAAAACCCACTCAAGCACCTTTGGTTTACTGTTTTCAATGTACTATGAATTAGAATAATACACTAATCGCATGTTGTTGTATTTCCAAGAGGAGCAAATATACAATATATAAAATAAAATATAACATTACATAACATTATTTTTGTGTGTCCTAGTTTCTCCAGAGCTGTCGGAGAGCTGATGGGGAGCTAGAGTCAGTACAGCAGACTGTCGAGAGAGTTTTGAGTCGTGACTCAGAGTTTGCCAGTTCACTGTGCCAGCTGCTGTCTGCCAACCCTCAGCTGACCACTCTCATGAAACACCTCAAACATACTGGTGAAGGACTTCACAGAACAGAGATGTGTCTGTCCATGTGATGATATGCTAGTTTGGCATTGCATTTAAACCGTAACAAACCTTTACTTTGTGTCTATATTGAAAACAGGGCCTCTGTCAGATTCTGACTGTCCTGCGAAATCCGAGGTTGAGCAAGAAGGATCAACTGCAGACTCTGAGGATGATGATGGAGAAGACTCCAAAACAAAAGGCAAAAGGAAGGCTGTGCCTGTATCTTACAGCTGCGAGTGGTGTAATAAAACGTTTGACTTTAAGTGCCGTTTGATAAAGCATAAGAAAGGCTGTGCCCTCGCTCCGGGGAAGGAGCAGCGCTGCTCAGAGTGTTCAATGGCGTTTCCAACACTCAAGAGCCTTCACCAGCACTGCGTGGATGCCCACGGCGGCCCCCCGGCTAAGAAGAAGAAAACAGAACAAGTACCATGTGACATGTGCCCCAAGACCTTCAAACACTCTTCAGGTGGGTGATGAGCGTTTTCAAGACTTTGAAACACTGGTTGTTAATGCATGTGCTCCAGACATGTTGAGCTGTGGTGCTCATACAGGTGATGCAGATTCGAAACTGGCCTGCAACTTGGTCTTGATCCCATTCCTCTTCTCTTTTAAATAATAATTTAATGTCTTGATTATGATGTACTTGTACAAGCTATTATTCTAATTTAATTTGTAATTAGTAGTATTATAAAATGTATATTATATTTAACTTTAATAACAGCAGCAGCAATAATAATAATGATAAGTATTGTTAAAATTAAATGTAAAAATTATTTTTAAATATGTTTATATTATTAATTACTAATTAAATGATAATAATAATTCAG
>RJVU01075544.1:6795848-6824759 GCA_003731715.1 Anabarilius grahami | reverse complement strand
ACATATATATATATATATATATTTTTTCTTCATTACAGTGATGCAAATTTGAATAAAAGTCCTTAATTTAAATGAAAACTATGCAACAATGCAAAAATTAAAAGCAAGCTTTGTTCACAATTCTTATTTTTTCCTTTTGATATCAGGGTGAAGTATTACTTGGAAAACATGTTTGTGATGTGTTTTGTGAGATTTTGGAGATTGCCACAGCAGCAATGCCTGCTTTTGAGCCTTTTGTTAGTATGACCACACTGTTTGCATTAATGACACAATCATACTGTTATGATACGGCATATATAAGTTGGGAGGTTCTTACTTCCACAGATGTGCGCTGAGGTGGTTCTCCACCATGACACTCATGGCAGACCGTAGATGGTGCAATCGTCGATCGAAAGTGAAGACACCATGACCCAGAGAATGACTCCCAAATGAACAAAGCTATGGGGGGGAAAGCCAAGCATTAACACTAATACTCTTTCTTTCAAATATAAAGGCTGTAAAAAGAGTTAGTATTTAAAGATCACAGACAATGGGTCTCAATCACTAGTAATTGCGTGTATTATTATAGAACTTCTCACGAAAAATCTCTGGTTAATTCACAACACGTGCGTATGCAAATTTGGAGTATTCAAGTCATTTGCATAAAACACACCCACACCACCTCCATATAAGGGCCTTTTGCACAACTTTTCCTTTACAGCCTTTCATCGCTCTCTTCAGACGATGCTCTCTTTAAATCAGTAAGCCTTTTATAGCCTTTAATTATGAACCATTATAATACTGATGCTTACCTTAATTACTTCTATAACTCTTATTAACTCCCTATTACATAATTATAGTAATGTTAGATAACATTGTGTAAGTGTTTGTTTGTACCGCGGCTGGTTTGGGATGCCATGGAGTTGAGTGCCAGTCTGCGGGGTCATCGTTCCCCTCTCCTTCACTCTCATCACCTGAGATGTGGGCCTGGGTGAGAGGAGAGTGTGGTCGTGTGCTGCCATCCTCCAGATGGGGTTTATCCTCCTCCGCGTTTTCCGACAATGTGGGTGTTCTGCCACACGAACAGATGAACAGAGGCAAACAGATGCAGTTAGTCTCAGAGTTTAGATGACTTTAAAGACTCCAGCAAACTACATGCAACTATTCGCCAAACAAATGTACATTAACAGTAACAGTTCACTTGCAGTTTAATTTCACATAAAAAAGCTAAAAATTAATTAAATTAGTGTTGTCAAAAGTACCGACTTCGATACCAAAATTTTAAAAATGTGATGCTTTGAGCGCTGCATTGAGCAGATTCATAAACACCTCTGATTGGCCACTGTGTTCACGCGCTCAACAGATATGTCTGTGATGGTCTACAATGATCAACGCTTCAAAAACATGTTGTAAATAGTCAATGATGTTCTTCACCGAGCGCTTACACAGATACACACAGGAGCGTTTGAAAGCAGGTGTCTATCAGGGGACCGGTCTGCTGATAGACGCCTGCTTTCAAACGCTCCCACTTTCAAACACTTCCGTGTGCTTTCAAATACTCCCCTGCGTTGATCATTGTAGCCAATCAGACATATATGTTGAGCATGTGAACACAACGACAGTATATTTTAAATATTTGATCTAACAGAATATCCAGAATCAAAGCAGTTATCAAACACTTCAGTCTTCACTGCATAATTTAGATTAAAATATAGATACATTTTTTATTAAAGCTACAAAAAGTTATTAAATTAAGAGCAGTGTGTGATTTTCTTTTTTTTTTAATGGCAGACTGTAGCAGGTTTATTAGGCTGCTGTCACTTTAAGACTTGCCGCACATGACGCGGATCTGCATCCTATTTTCTCACAACTCTATGTTCATTTAAGTCTTTATTTATCTCATTTAAGACTGTGCTTACGAGGATACTTGACAAAACGGGCATTTTTTTGTGTTTTTGTCTGTTCAGATTGTGCTACCACCATCATATTCATGTGGTTTGAGGCTTTATTAACATCCTTACCTACCCCTACACTAAACCTACCCTTAAAACTATGCAAATATAGTGTTGGTAGCACAATCTAAAAGGTAGCATTATTCCCCAGAACCGCACTGTGTTCTCTTTATATCTTGTCGTGCTTTAATGGTTTAAAAGCATTTGCATGAATATGGATGATGAATAAAAAATTGTTAATTGCGTTAAATATTTTTAAAGCGTGAAAAACAATTAATCGCATGCATTAACGCGTTAAATTTGATAGCAGTAATATATATATATATATATATTATAGAGAGAGAGAGAGAGATTTTTTCGATTGATGTTTCTAACCTAAATGCAGGGCTGTTGGTCAGAGGTCTCCGGCAGAGAGGCGGTGCAGGTGCATCTCTGGGAGGTTCTGGGCTTACAGTCGGAGCAGCTGAACTCTCCGGGGCCTGAGATACACGATCACGAGCCTTCGAACTCATCTTCAGCTCCGCCACCAGCTGGTCAAAGTTTTTACTTCTGCCTTGCACCTTCCTGCGCTGATGAATGGAATGAATCTGGAAGAGAGATGATGTTTTTTTTTGGACTGAAACCCTGCAACACACTTTTCATAAAGTATTCTAACTGGTTTGAAGTGGTGAGAGCACAAGCGCTTTCATCAGGAATTGTGTTTTTTTGGCTTTTGTAGAATATTAAGCACTGGAAAGCCTTTAATAAATAATTTAATTAATGAATAAATAATTTAGAGGAAGCGCTCACCCTGATGACTGCAAAATGCAAACAATGTGTTATTATAAATTTATGGCCAAAAAGACATTTTATATAACACTTGTGTAGCACCGTGCCCTGGATTTTAAAAAACATAATTTAGCTGTAAAACAAGACACATTATTCCTTTATTTGAGTATCTGAGTTCTTAAAGAAAACATGCCTGATATCTCAAATATTCAAGCACTTTGCAATATTCAGTGATTTTAATACACTTTATTATGGCATTTAATGTGCTTTTTATTATTCCTACAGATAGCTTCACAATCCCTCATCTCATAACTCATGAGTATTAGAGCATTAATCATCTTTTATCACCCAAATACTCTGTTATAGTCATTCATCGCTCAAAACTTGTCATGCAAGTTCCTGTAAAATATTTCTCATGTGTTACAATGCTTTAGTTAAAAAAAAAAAAAGAAGAATGGAAAAGAGGTTTATGTATTGTTATTATTGTATTATTTTAGCTACACTGTCTAGTCCTACATACAGATAATTTCTGTGATTTAACAAAACCTGAAGCCGTGCTACACAAATGAAGAGAGGCTTTTCCTGTAATCCCTTCCCCATTTCCTGTTAGTCATGTCGGCTGAACTTCCTGTCTGTCTACACACTGAAACCAGCTTAACGTGAAGGGCTTCAAAACTCTGATGGCAAGATACATTTCCACTACTACTACAGGGCAGTAAAAAGCAACAATTCTGCTTCTGTCTGGATATAGATCAGTACGTCATATGTTCACTATGAATAAGAAATGCTGCACACTGATAACAAGATATGGTTAGATGAAGTGGTGGTCAACTCACATTGCAGGTCAGAAGTCGAGTACAAACTTTCTTTCTCTCGGGGTCCAACACACCACAGTGCTTGTCGAGGTCACATTCTTTTTCTGCAGAAAAACGAGAAAAGCATTTTATGGTCAAATTCACATAAAATTGCTTTCACCATAATTCCATAAAGCATTAAAGGACCATTCTCTGGCTGAAGCTTTGTTTTATGTTTAGATTTACATTTACATTTACATTTATGCATTTGGCAGACGCTTTTATCCAAAGCGACTTACATTGCATTATACTATACATTTGTATCTGAGTATGTGCAATCCCTGGGATCGAACCCATGACCTTGGCATTGCTAGTGCCATGCTCTAACCACTGAGCTACAGGAAAGCTAGATTTACTGCCTAATTGTGTGACTTTGGGGGCTGATTATACATATAGATGTCAGGAACCAAAAAAAAAGGCAAAAAGATGCAGCCTTTGTACACCCAAAGTAGTCATGCACATGAGAAAAAAATCAAGTTGCACAAATTTTAAAATTATCAAGTGCAAATTTTATAATATATCAGCCTAATTTGGAAAGATGGCTATGATGAACCTCAGTCAGGACTTACTGGAGACCATCTTGTACGTCCTTTGCCCACGGAGGTGTCCGGAGGCGGCAGGGGCTGAGGCAACCTCGCCTCTCTGGGATTGAGGCCTTTCAGCTGAGGAAGGCCGATTGGGCGACGGGCCTCCATGTGGCCATGGGGGGTCTCTGTGAGTAGGGGGAGGGGAGCTCCGCGTGGGTTCAATGGGAGGGGGCTGCTTAAAAACAGCTAATTCTGAATGACTCGAGTTTGAAGGTGAGTGCCTGGGGAAAATATAATCATTTATAAATTATACAGGTTGTATATGTTGCTAATAACCACAAATTATCAGACTCACACTTCAGACACTCTTTTAAAGAGACAATCCACCCAAAAATGAAAATTTGGTCATCATTTACTCTGTTGTTCCAAATCCGTAAGACTTTTCATCTTTGGAACACAAATTTTAATGAAATCTTAGAGATTTCTGTCCCTCCACTGAAAGTCTATTCACCCAAAACTCTGACGCATCAAAAACAGAATGTAAAATAAATCCGTATGAATCTAGTGGTTTAATCCAAGTCTTCTGAAGAGACACGATTGCTTTATATGATGAACAGATTTAATTTAGGCTTTTATTCACATATAAACACTGATCAGCAAACGAGCATATTCAAATTTGGTAAATGAAAGCTCAAGCATGTTCACTTGACGTGCGAGAACCAATGAGCTTCAACAAGAACCAATGAGGTTTGTTCTCGTGCATCAAGCAAGCACGGTTGAGCTTCTGTTTGTGTTCGCTGATCAATGTTTATATGTGAATAAAAGCCTAAATTAAAACGGTTCATTGTATAAAGTGATCGTGTCTCTTCAGAAAACTTGGATTAAACCACTAGATTCCTATGGATTCATTTTATGTCCTCTTTATAAACATCAGGGTAAATAGACTTTCAATGGATGGACAAACATTATCAGATTTCAACAAAAATATCTTACTTTGTGTTCCGAAGATGAACAAAAGTCTTACGGTTTGGAATGACATAAATTACCTTTTTAATTTTCGGGTGAACTATCCCATAAACATAAAAGATTCGTTAATCTTACCAAACTCCATCTTTCAGAGGTTTTGAGTGTCTGAATTGAGGCGGCGTGGAGGGAGATTGTGGAGATGCCCGCGGGGGCACGACATTCTGGTTTCTGCCACTCCAAGAGGATGTTCCGTGGGAGGGCGGGGTGTGTCCATGGCGGGGTCTTTGCTGCTGAGGCGGAGGTGGGGTGGAGCGGAGGTGTGCATAGAGCTTACCCAGAGGGCCGTGTCTCCTCTCGCAATGCTTTTCGAATGCCTGAGGCTTCACCACCTGACTGCAGTGGCCACACACCACCAGGTAGAAGTCATCGTGCCCAGGATAATGACCAAAGATGGACATATCTGCAGAAGCATACCAAACAATAGGGACAAATTAGCTCTGTTCAAAAACTGGAAACTACAGAAAATATTTATAAACGCACAATTTCTCCAGAGAGAATGATTCGAGGTTACTAAACATGCAAAGGCAGTTCATACTAGTGACCGTCCAATATTTGACCATCTTAAGGTTAAACTGAACAGAAACATTTCACATTATCATCACAAAAATATGAAATTATGTTTTACTTAAAAGAAAATAGACCTTTTATGTTAAATGTTATGCCATTTTTGATTATCTCAAGGTTATCAGCATTGGTCAAAAGCAATGTATGCTTGCAAATTAAGTTAAAATTGAAAACAGAAAAAATATATATAAGATATATATATATATATATTAAAAAAAAATACTGACTCCAAACTTTTTAACTATTTAAATATNATATATAAATTATACAGAAGGTACATGTAGCTAATAACCACATAAGATATGTAAGAGGCTGTGTATCATTACATTCATATAAGCATTCATTTCAGCAATATTTATTATGTGTCATCTGCCAAATATTGTGCATATTGACATAGCTACCATGTTGGTATTGTTTAAAGAAAACAAATATAGGCTGACCACTACTTTCTTTGTTGTAATTAGAAAAATCATTAGAGAAATGTTAATTATTAAGGGTTTTATGACAAGGATGAAATTACAGTATGTTAGAATGGGTTTACAGGAAGACCAATGTGAGAATTTCAATGGTTTTTGCCAAAATTTAAAGATAAAAGGTGGTTGATGGCTGATAAACTGAATGTAGGTAAACTGCACTGTTTAAACCGGGTAATTTACCTGAGTTCAACCTATATAACATTGTAATAATAGCTGTTGAATTGAAACTAATGACACTGAAGGAAAAAATATGAATTTCACAAAAGAACATGTTTGTTATACATTTATAAGGCTGTTTATAGATGTTGGCACATGACAGGAAGAACCACCACTTTTGTTAATGTTGATAATCTCCAAACAGCCAAATACCGGACAATTAATCAGCTTATACATCAGTCCATCAATAAATGGGTTAATTTCATGGTAATACCGCTGTCTCCCAATGAAATCGAAGAAAAGTATATAACGCCTACCCTCTTTCCTCAGTGTCATGGTTTCCATCGTTTTCTTGCCATTCTTGCTGTATTCATCTCCATCGGACCCTATGGTTGGAGGAAGTGTAGATAGAGGGAACATAAAACATGACCATTAAAGAAGCATTACCAATCAATGCTTTACCAGCACATATGGGTTATGGGCCTCTTATATACATCCAACCTTCAAACCCAACAATTCAAAGAGCCGTAACCACGGTAAACACTGAAAAGGACGCGTCCCCTCCAATATTCAGATATATGATGGGTTCTTCAAAGGTGGACTATATTTGGTCCAGAATAAATGGTTACAGTCCTAAATGCACTATATTGAGTCAAACCTGTGAGAGAAAAAAGGACATGTACTGAATTATGCATACTGTTGTGTTTAATGAGAGTAATAATATGAGCTCTAGCCAGTTGTTTAGGTTTTATTCCCCAAGATTTTCAATGTAAGATGCAATCTGTGCCATGAACTGGTCATCTGTGAAGCACAAGCTCTTCTGTGGGTGGGGCCAAAATAAAAACTACCTGCAAATGATCTCTACACTATTAATTGATGTGATAATGTGCCAGTCGACAAAAGGAGATTCGTGGTTTCAAACTGAGTGCGTTTGTTACATTTGAAGTTCCAGACAAAACGAACACGGAACACGTTCTATTATGACGACACTCATCAGAGAGAGAGCGCAAGCGCGTAACCCGGCCGGCACTAGGACCCGGCAGGTTCTTTGTTTGGGTAACATGGTTCGGGATGCCGTGCCTTTTTCACGAAAAATAAAGCACATCCCTGAGACTTTTTTATGGTTTATTTAGAAATACCGGCCACGAAGCACTCACTCACCCTCCGATGCTGTCAGGTTGGCTCTTTCCGTCCAGACGCTCCAGCTTTGGCCCACGAAATCATCGAGACAAGGCACCCGCCGTTCCAGAGCAGCCATTACTTTAACTGCGCGTTCACGCACCGCCATCATCACTGCGCGGCAAGGCGCTGACGTCACATTGCGCGCTCCCGTTGGCGGAGGGGGAACCTGCGTGTGCGCGCACTTATTCTGGGAAATGTACAATTTTTTCGTTCTTTTTATTTGCATTATTGTTTGTTTTTTCACTATTTTTACTGTACGATGATTCAAACCCTTTAGTAACACAAATATACAGATATGTCATGCAAATAGTTTATTAAACTGAAATGGAATATTTCACATTTTTATATATCAAAAAAGTATATTTTACTTTTTATAGGTTTTTTGTAAGTGTGACATTTTCGTGACAAATAAGCACATACAAAATGCAAAAATAAATCTTAATGGTTCTAAAATAGACTTCATTTTCTTATGTAATACAGAGAAATATCTAGTATTTTTTTCCTTTATTTAATCGTTGGTATTTTAGTTTTCTTCAAATTTATGAAAGCATGGAGAACATCAGCGTTTTATCATTCACGTGTGTTGTGATTTTGCCTCGTTTTTGATGAATTTATTGCGTTTACAATACTACCATCTAGTGGTTGTGTAGTAAACAGCAGCCTTTAGGAAATAAAACACGAACCAATATTTATTTACAGCTCTCCTCTTTTAATACTAACCAAAACTGCAAACAGCCTTTGTGGAGATTTTCCTTCTGAACTTAGCACAAAAATACAAAAACACAACAACAAAAATTTAGGCCTATATTTTCCAAAAGTCTCAACCAAAATTGAGGATTGCTCCAGGACAAAAATTAGACAATAAGGAAATACTTTTGAGATTTTTAGATGGCACTTTGAACCTTTATCCCCTTTAAATCACAACTATAATCATTTATATTAATAATTTAATGTGTTTAAGTCTACTTTTTCTAGCTATGTTGACATACCAGGTAATTGGATTAAAATTTTTTAGATGTGGCAGTGAATATTAAATGGAAAGTTTCATCTTCTGATTAAATCAAGTACTTAAGAATATAATAATAATAAAAAAAACAAAATTGCCAATTTAAAATGAAACAAATACAAATCAATTTTCATCAGAAAATAAGCTGCACACAGACAAATCACAGCTATTGAACAATTATTCTCTATTTTAGGATTAAACTGAATGCAATCCCCCACAAATGTATTTCTCTGTAAAAAATAAGATGGTAAAACATGCCACAGATGCACAAAATTAAATGTTCTTTCTGTAAATATACACATCATCCCATGTGATACAAACACTTCATTTACAGTGTCAAGTCAAATAATGACAACATTACTACTCTGAACAGTAGAAAAACGATTAAACAAGTGTTTCTTTCTGTTGAACAATGACTAGTGTTGAATAGTTAACATTTTTCCTGATAGCAAATGAAAAATGGCCTTTGGCGTAGTAATTACCAAATACCACTTCAAAAAGAGTCAACTCGGAGAATTCACACAAAGACTTAAAATAAAGGTTACAGACTAAATATCAGAGGCTTTATGGCTGAAAAACAGGAATTTCAGTTTGTCATTTTCTGACAAAAGGTGACTTAGTTGTCAAAAGTGTTTTGGGTGTGAAAAAAACATTGTGAACGTAAATGAAAAGGCACTTAAACCAATAAATAGTTTTTAAAAACTACAGAGAAAGACAAGCTTTAAATGTCTAGAGCTAGATATTAGTGTGCTAGTGTTTTAAGTGCTCACATAAGAGCTTTCAAATGCACCGTCTGCGTCTCAAGAGAACTGATTGTAGTGGATACTTAGTTATTGAAATGCAGGTCATCTTTATACCAAATTAGACAATTTAAAGGGATAGTTCACCCAAAAATGTTGTCATCATTTACTCACCCTCATGTCATTCCAAACCTGTATGAGTTTCTTTCCTCTGATGAACACAGAAGATATTCTGAAGAATGTTGGTAACCAGACAGTTGACGGTAGCCACTGACTTCCTTAGTATTTTTTTCCTACTATGGAAGTCAATGGCTGTTTGGTTACCTGCATTCTTTAAAACATACTCTTTTTAGTTCAACAGAAGAAAGAAACTCATACAGGTTTGGAACAACATGAGGGTGAGTAAATGATGACAGAATTTTCATTTTTGGGTGAACTATCCCTTTTACCTAGAACACAAGTTACTTTTTTAATTTGTAATAGAAATGCTACTGATCGAATAAAATTTGGTTTATTTTTGCCTCGCTTTAGACGACCTGCTTGACAAAATTATCACCCGGCAGTGCCATCAAACAGACACTAAAATAAAATAAAAAAAATCCATAAAGAAATGATGAATTCAGCTTATAGCATTTATAATGTAGTGAACTGCAATGCATGGAGCTAGAAACAAAGCTTTTGCATGAACAAACGGTGATGTCCTCTGCTTGATGAACGGATGGAAAGGAGAGGAAGGAGGCCGTCTTGTTTAATTAGGAGGTGGAAACTCCTTCCTCTGCGTTGGGTGGCGGATTAGCCGGCTTATGAAACGGAGTCTCCTTGTAGATGAACCAGCAGTTCCCTGCCCACAATATCAGGTTTAGGAATCCAAAAAGCTAGAAGATACAGAAAAGAGAAAGATACATTTAGTGCTTCAACTGCTCATTTCTGCTTACAAATAAAGTACTAGTAGGAGAAGGACAATGTCATCACAATGAACCACACAAGGTTTTTCTCCCACATGTCATTGAGATCATTTCTAAAACGCGTTGCAAAAACTTTAACCACACAACAACTTGAACAACTTGAGGGTGAGTAAATGATGACAAAATTAAAATTTTTGAGTGAACTATCCCTTTAACTAGGTTTAACATTTTTCTTTTAAATATGAGAGCAGAACTAACAGGTAGCATTCGTCCTTACCACAGAGGCATTGAGACGACCCATAGCAGGATAGCTCTTCACGTCACATTTATCAGGCAGACAATGATCGATTAGCCTTTCAGGATTTGTAGCATACTTGACATCTGTTAAACCTTTTCCCCAAGCTGAGGAGCACACCAGCCACAAGAACGCAAAGATCCCGGTAACAATCAGATCCTGGGGAGGAAACGGATTAAAGTTTAAAATAGCAATCCTTGTTCAGGGGAATTGTAAGAGAAAATGATATTCTGATAAAGTTGCTGTCAAAAGGACAAAAATGCACAAAAGTAGTCCAACAGATGAAAGAAAATCACATGACATGAGAAGATAACAGACACTTGGACGATTAACAGAAGAGTCAGTTCCGAAAAATGTATAGCCTTTACAATGAATAATTAATGTTTTCTATTAAACTTTTATTAGTGAATTTTGAGTAAATACTGTAAAAAAAAATTTTTTTTACACAAAATCCTAAAAGTGCCTCCATTATGCTTTTTCGGATATTAACTTTCATGTAGTGTGTAATGGGATATGATCAGATATGATAATGGGCATTTGGTTTCTGACATAGAGACAGAGCGCATTTAGGCCANGGGGGGGGGGGGGGGGACAATCCAACCGTCCCCATTGACTTTGTATTGCGTGAGGCTGCCTCCTTGTCATTTCTGACTTATAACAAAAAACAGAACAATGCCTTAAAGCTGCTGTTTGACAAGGTTTACAGAAAACAAGCTAAAAAACCCAGAACTAAGTTTTTATAAGCTACCGAACCATAAAAGCCAGCCTTTAAGGAGACAAAAGTGGATACAGGCAATAAGATGTGATGTATCAGCAGGAAGAATGGGTAAATTTTGGGATCCTGACACTCAGTATGCCTCAGTAAGCCTACGTGTGCAGTAAACATTTAGTCACTGTTAAATCTGATATCCAAATGTCAGTTTTATATATTATATTTCCTGTCGCTGATTACGTTACCCTCTAGTGGATGTAGTTCTCAGAGTAATATGACATGTTGCACTCTGTCTCAATCACCTGTATCCACGTTTTTTTGGGTCGACAGCTTATAAAAACTTCTGAGTTTTTGGTTCTGGGTTTTTTAGCTTGTTTGCTGTACACCTTGTCACACAGCAGCTTTAAGGCATTGTTCTGTTTTTTGTTATAAGTCAGAAATGACAAGGAGGCAGCCTCACGCAATACAAAGTCAATGGAGACCGGATTGTTCCGGTCTCTCGATATCGCCATGACTGAGTGTGAGGGTGAAATTAGGAAAGAATATGCCACCGCTACGTTTACATTACGCCTCCACTGTCATTTTTCTTTTTATAGAAATAAAAACTATTTAATTCAATTGGATAATGGTTGCTTTAATTCCATCCAGCTCATCCAACACGAGCTGCAGAGTTGCACATAACTCTTCACCGATCACGTGACGAAACTGACGAGATGACTGACAAGACCATGGCGGAGGATTCGTTGCACAGCAGAGCCTAAGTGCTTGACAAATGTCTTATCTTGTAGAATGCGTGCTCAGCACCGTCGCTCCCTATTCACAAAGTACGTGCGATTGCGAAAGTAAAACGCAAGCGCGCATTCAAACGTGATTTCAATACCTCGCATTTTCAAAGCGAGTCCGTGATGAAAGCCATCTTAGGCTGGGCTGTGTAGTTGTAACCATCTCTCAGCTCTGTATCATGCTTGAAGAAAAATGTGGTCTCTATTTGCACTTTGAATGTTGACAGAGAACTTTCATTATGGTTGCACTTATTGTTTGCACTTAATAAGACTAAGAGAAAACTTACTCATTTTTATTTACTGTTTTTGTTTCTATGATCAATTTGTGGAAAGGAGTTAAATTAGGAGGTCAAAAGTTGTAGAAGCTCATAAATCATGAACAGCTCTAAGGTGAAGAGACTCATATGAAATCATACAGGAGAGAAGCCAGTCAGTTGAGTTTGTGGCAAAAGTTTTAACAGTGCTTGTATATTGTTATCTTTTTCAATATGATAACTCCTACTCAGAAAGTAGAACTGAAATGACANCTGGGCTGTGTAGTTGTAACCATCTCTCAGCTCTGCATCATGCTTGAAGAAAAATGTGGTCTCTATTTGCACTTTGAATGTTGACAGAGAACTTTCATTATGGTTGCACTTATTGTTTGCACTTAATAAGACTAAGAGAAAACTTACTCATTTTTATTTACTGTTTTTGTTTCTATGATCAATTTGTGGAAAGGAGTTAAATTAGGAGGTCAAAAGTTGTAGAAGCTCATAAATCATGAACAGCTCTAAGGTCTGAAGAGACTCATATGAAATCATACAGGAGAGAAGCCAGTCAGTTGAGTTGGTGGCAAAAGTTAACAGTGCTTGTATATTGTTATCTTTTTCAATATGATAACTCCTACTCAGAAAGTAGAACTGAAATGACATTGTCATGTATTTCGTCATTGAGGATTTCTTAAAAATACTGTTTAAAAATCTAGTCTAGTCTCCTTCTTGTGAGATAACTCTCTTGTCACACCCATACTAAATATCCTGAATCACAAATATAATTTCTTCCAAACCATGAGTCAAACTCTTAATGTCTTGCTTTTGATTGATTCATGATAAGTACATACAAAAAAACACAATCATGACATAATTGCACAGACACAGAAATTCATACGCTCACAATCATTCATAATGTTTCAAATATAAAATAAATCGATTGATGACTCACAAAGGTGGGGCCACGGTTAGACTCCCTGTACACATGCTGGTAGCCCAAGTACAGGATGAGGGAGAAAGTACAATACAGGAAGCCCAAGACGCCCACAGAGACAAAGAACTCAGCCGAAGAGGAGAAATCTCCCTGCAGGAAGGTCGTGTTCTTGGTCCCATTGCAATGAACAATTTCATATGACTGACTTGGGAGCCTGATAATTGAAAGTCACATATTTAAAATGTGTGTATGTAAAGCAAAATACCAGAGATGCACCGATATATCTTCCAATAATTGGTATCAGCCGATAAAAGCATTTATTTTCTCTATTAGTCATCAGCAATTTGTTTAAAAACAGCCGATGATCAGGGGAAAACGTGTTCAGACTGCTACTAATACTGTGGGTGAAGAAAAGTTCTCGTGTTGAATTTAGGGCAAGTTAGCACAACAATAACGCATTAACAGTTAAAAAAAATACAGCAACGTTAAAGCAAGCTCTATTTTACCCAATGAATCACCTGTTGTTCAAGCCAGGGTTGCCAGGATCGCAGTTTTCCCTAACCTACTTAATCACTGTTTCTGTGGGTTGTTTTTTATGTCCGTGGGTTGAAGCAACTCCAAATACATTGATATTTAGCACATGGAATGCATATTTTACCAGGGGAACCCCACCAAAAACATGGATTTTACCCCCGGGAACACAATTTTTCCCAGGGGGGACCTCCCTGAAACGCGAGTTTTGAGTTGCAATTGGGCGGGTTTTGTTGTGAAAACCTGGCAACCCTGCCTACACCAAACATTTTTTGTAGTGCGCCCCCCCATTCAATAATCGCTTTGTTACTTGTGATAAGAAACAAAGCCACAGCTTTTTTAACTGTTCATTTTATCACAAAATTAAAACATTTAAGTGCAAAGTCTCAGCTTTTAAATTCTGTCCATTTTATCACGAAATTCAAACATTTAAGAGTGTTAATAAAATAGCTTGTGAACAATATCAATTAACTCTGCTTTTACCTCAGGAAAGTTATCCAATGTTCACAGTTCATAGTTAGTTAGCTATAAAAAACACTAGAGAGAAACTGATTTACTGTTAATCATATACGTATGTATGCTTTAATAAATTTGTCATGAAGACAAGTGTTACCTTATGTGCAGCCGAGTTGAATACAAACATTTCAGTTATTATTTGTGTAATTACTATATCTGAAAATAAATACTAGTTGAATAGCTCTGTTGTTAATTTTAACCTCTAATATTATAGTAATGTACTAAATGAGAGGGTTCCCTGTATAATTTGCAGCATTATTTGGGAGAGATTTTTTTCCTTAAGAAAATATCGTTATTGGCAGATATCATTCTGAATAATCGGCTATTGGTTTAGACAGAGAAATGTAGTATCGGTGCACCTCTACAAAATACAAATGGCATACTTATTGCATGACTTACAGCAGGATGGCATTTTAACACTGAAAAAAATGACACCTTTATTTTGAAATAATTTCAAATAGAAATGTGGTTGTTTTACCTAAAAGGATATCCAAAATGAGCAGTAATGTCATTTTTAGTTGAACAATTAATACTGAGCATAGTGGATCCAACATAACCACCAGTGGTGGCAAAGGCACAAATGGTGAAAACCTGAAAACACAACAATCATGATAATAAGACATCTCTGTAACATTTTTCAATGAAATCATCACATGCATCGATTCTGATATCAGTATTGTCTATAACTATGCACACTTAGTCAGTTTACAGAAGTCTGAAAATGTCAAAATGTTCAGTTCAAGTAGTAAAATAAACATGTTAAATGCAATTTTGTGTAAGCATTTCATGTGTGATCATTATAAACATATCTGAATTACATTTTAACCACTAGAAAAAGATCTGGATTTATTATTTTTTATTTCAGAAATCAAGGTGTAATTTTCCAGAAATTTCTGAAACATCAAAAAAGTAATAGATTCAGCCTAATTAGTGAGGGTTTAACATATGCAAAAATAAAACTTCAAAAACATGAACTCCATATTAGTTTAAACCAGCTGTCAGTGATGTGAAATGATAAATGAGAGTGAAATGGATTGAGTGTTTGATCCTTCAACACTTTTCCCCCTTGCTGACTCACACATATCCTGGCGTGTGGTTCGCTGCTTTCCTTTTACAAACGCCCCACTTCCACACAGGAAGTGGCTTCTGCAAGCATTTGTGAGAATAACTATAATAGCACAGCTCTGATTTATAGATTCTGCAGGCATTTTTCAGTGCTCTATGAGCCAGCCTTTCCCCCTATATCTAAGGTGTTTTGCTGTAAAAAAAAAAAAAAAAAGCAATTTCATGAAAAAGATAAACTTTTAAGAGCCGTGCTGTAAAATGGAAGAACACTGTGGATCTCGGATTACACATACTGGGAAGAACTAATTGGAAAATGCTTAAAGCGATAGTTCCCCCAAAAAAATCTGTCACCCTCACCCTCATATGGTTTCGAACCATGACTCTTTTGTGGGCAAAATTACAGACTTTTAATTTTTGTGTGAATTATCCCTTTAATACAGCTCTACACGCAGCTCGAGTCTGTGGAAATGAAACACAAATGTTCAAACCAAGTTAAAGTTCAACCTTTCTTTTACATTTCAGCTACATATTAAAGAATTCCAAGGATTGTTTGATCACTGAAGTGTGTCTGTGGAACCCCTTGTTTAAGAAACATTGATGGATCTTCAGAGAAGCAGTTGCTGTTACACAGGAAACACAATAGTGGGATGCAGAACTTCCATCACAGAAGACCTTTGTGAGAATTATATTTTCAAAATTCTGCCGTTTAAAATGGTGAATCTCATGAAAATGTCTTGGAAAAAAATTTATAAATAGGGGGAATGGGCATCAGTGTTGTTATTGTTAATTAAAACTAATCAAAATAATTTTTATTAATTTAAATAAAGCTTTAATAAAATAAAATAGTAAAAAACTTAAATTTAAAAATGATTTTGTTTCAGTTAGTTGCCAAGACAACATTTCCAATTTAAGATGAAGTGCTAAAATGACTTAAACCAAAGACTATAGAATAACACAAGACATGTCACTCGTATTGTTTTTGAATGGGAGAAAGTGCAACACGCAATATGGCGGAATAAGTCCCGCCTTCTAAATAAGAGCCAATCGCCGATTGGTAAAGTCATCATCGCGTCACTGCAGCGGCCTTAGAAGCTCCGGTTCCAATAGAAACAGTCAGACGCGCGCCCCCGAAATAAGACACAAGAGACGCGCATTTAGGATTGCGCATGCGCATTAGCTTGATCCAGCCTGAAAAAACAGTTTTTTTGTCATGATTTGAACGTTTAGAAACAAAATTTATGAGACAGTTGTTGTCAGATTTCATTGGTGATTTCAAATATGAAATTTAATCGAAAGCTTGGCAAACAGTTTTGGAGTATTTGATGTTTCCCCATTCAAAGAGATAGGAGCTGCACTTGAATGCCCGAGAGGCGTTTCAAAAATGGCCACCGAGTGAAATGACTTGTCTTAAAGGGACTTTGGTTAAACTGAAATCAAATAAAGCTAAAGTGATACATAAAAAACACAAACTAATAAATGACAAAAGCACTTAGCTAAATTACGAACACTTAAATTAAAATGAAAACTGAAAATATAAAATTAAAAGCTCATTATATGCCACAGGAGTATTTATTTTAAAGTATATAATATATTATTAATACTAAAAAATAATAGTGTTGGGGATGTACAAAATAATGTCACAGTGCAAAATAATATAATGTTCCTAAAAATAGGCTTAATTTTCTTCAAGAAAATTTATTTTATGTAATTTAATGTATTTTATAATTTAATCAATGTTTGAAGTAAAAAATTTATATTCAAAGACTTAACAGTCTATTTTCCAACTGAGGATAGATTGTTTTCTTCTTTCATTAAACCAGATATCTGATCCTCTGAGACATGTTAGTCTGTATTGCACCCTAAAATGATTCTAAAAATAGACTTATTTTTGCTGCCATGAAAATCACTCTGCATTCTAAAGAGTGGGTGTGTGTGATCTTCACCCCACCAAGACATTGGCTTCATTCCTGGCCAGCGTGTGGTGCAGGTGCTTGGCACAGAGAAGCACAGCGAGCCAACTAAGGGTGCCTGGCACCAAACAGAACCACGTGGTGGGCCGATGCCACGTTCACGCTGGAATGCACACCTACACACAGCAAGTGATTATTAAAGAGCGCCTTTGTGTGAATGAACCGTCTCTGCCACCACTGTCAACATGATCAGAGGTCGATTTACCTGTTAGTGGCCAATACTTCATCTCCACTGCTGTATTATTACTGAGAGATCTGGGTTGTGGTTGTAAAAAGGAAAAACATCACTGCGGACACATGCTGATTTAGGGAGTGGCTGACATTCTTGCTTTACAAGTAAATAATTTGTCAAACCGCCCGTTTCCTTCGATTTGTTTTGCAATTCAGGACGTTCTCTAGGAAAAATGCTTATGAATGCATATAAGCCATATCCTCCTCCACATCCAAGCACTTTTACGCAACTAATGCCAGACCGGTTACACCTTAAAGAAGCACTCATTTATTTCCTACTTCCTATTCAGCGTGTCTAGATCTACAAATGTAATCTCTAACCTAAAAAGATAACAGCTTAATTTACACCTTATGCACTCAAATTATGTTGCATCGTAGGTTTTCTGGGGGTTTTTTCAAACGAGCCTGTGATGAAAGGAGTCCCCACTTATAAACAGCACCTGGATTAAGTTTCTGAAATTCCATCACCTCCATACAAAGGATCCAAAACAACACACTATTGTGTGAATTTGCACCTTTTTTGTCTACCACCTTGCATGTTCGCAATTATAATGACTTGCAAAGACAAGGCAAAATCGTGTGCAAAGTGCAAATGTTTACAAAGGGTCTGGCAAAAGTGAAAGAGAAGTAGATCTGCCAGGTGAGAGAAGAAAAAAAAGATGTCCTTGAAAAAACAAAGGCCTAGACATCATTTAAAGTCACAATGAAATCAAAATCGACAATTCTTGTTTTTTCATGGAATATTGCAGTAGTTATTATAAATGATTTATCCGAGCACATTTTTTTTTTTTTAATTCATGTGCCCTTGTAATCTTTAAATCTAAATAATTTCCTCTCCCTCTTGCACCAAAATATATTCTCTTCTAGTGATGTCCAGTGTGCAAACGAATCGTTCTTTTGGACCAGTTCGTACAGGTATGTTATGTGCGGGGGCAGTTGTGGCCACCAAAGCGTTTTTTTTCCGAGGCTAGCGTATTTTTCCAATTGTTTTCAATGGGAGCGCTGTGTTTTTAAAATGCCAGGAGCGTAACGAGGCGCTGAGTGTCTATTTCATGCTAAAGCGCTGAGCGCTCAGAGTTGAAAAATGTTCAACTTTGGGTAAAACGCAGCGTTCATCACTGTCACTTTGTACCCAGCTGTCCGATCACAGTGGAGGAGGGGCGGGACAAATACCACATCGACCAACCGCCACATTCTGCTTGTACAACATCAACAGATGACAACAACAAACAATAATATCGGGACAAATTATTTAAAACAAGAGCCAAAGCAAATACTTTACATTGTATCAACATTTGTAAATAGAAACAGTACAGAAACAAACTATCTGTGAAATGAGATACTAGTAACACTTCCGAGGATATTCCGTATCGTAGCAAGCAAAGTGTCTTGATTGAGAAAAAAAGAAGAAAAAAATACATGCTGCACTGCCGAAGCGCTCTCAAGCACTCACAGCTAGGCATTTTAAGCAGAGCGTCTAGTGTTTTCAGCTGGCTAAAAATGCTTTGGTGGACACACGGCCTAATGGTTAGAGTTGGACTTGAACCAGAAGGTTGCGGGTTTGAGTCTCAGTGCCGGCAGGAAATGTAGGTGGAGGGAGTGAATGAACAGCATTTTAAATTACCCACTCTCATTACCCACAACTGAAGTGACCTATCCCCCAATTGCTCACCAGGCGCTGCAGAATAAAATGGCTGCCCACTGCTCCAGGTGTGTTTTCACGGTGTGTGTTTTCAATACTCACTTCTGTGTGTGTGTGTGTGTGTGTGTGTGCGCTTGGACGGATGAAACGCAGAGCACACATTCCAAATATGGGACAACACCATACTTGGCTACACACGTCAGGTCACTTAAATGAGTCAATATCGAGGAGTATATGATCCTACAATGCCTTTATTTGCCAACTCATTCAGCATTTCAGTTAGTCCACTGAACTGAGAACAGTACAGAATACGTCCGACATGATGAGTACTGTCCGCCGAGGGTTTCATAAAGGGGGCAAAACATATGTTTCTGATGTCTTTTGCTGAAAAGTGTATAACAAATAAGACATATTGGAAATATAACAGTGATCCGATGGCTGTAGTTCTCAGGTCAACAGCAGTATACTGATAGCAGTTCAAGAGTCGGTTAATGGTTACAACAGTTCTTGCTGAAACGAGGAAACAGTTCGGACTTGGACATGTCCGTGAAGAACCGAAGAGCTGCGGATACAAGCAAGCCTAAACTGAGCAGCTGACTTGAATCAGGGGCTGAAATGAAAGTTGTTTTTTATGGTTTATGTAAAAAGGTGAGCTGATTAAGACTAGTTTATTCACTAGAGATGTAAAACATCTGTGTTTCATATCATTATTGGGTGATTCAAAAACAGCATTGCGTATATGTGACATCATTGCGCGATTATGAAAACAAACCAGTAAGTTGTTTTTTTAAACCGGTTCACTGAAACGAACAGTCCACTTTGCGAAAAAGAATCAGCTATCCCATCACTACTCTCTTCTCTGAAGACGTGTTTACATGCGTGAGGGCGGGACAACCTGTCACTCAAATGAGATCTACCAATAGCAAACCACAACCGTTCAACGATCAAATCAATTCTCAATGGACAAAATCAAGTCCCGCCCCACAATTTTTCTTGTTCAAGAAGCTGTTTTACTTTGATACAGATATATAAATAAGGAAGGAAAGACTATTGCAGCTTACTTCCGTAGGATCAATAATGCAACTACATGGCCCGGCGGTCAATTAGATACCAGTCCTGTTAGTGAATATCTAATAAACTACATGCTATTTCAGCAATGGCAGCTGGGATTCTTTCCTGCACATACAACATCACTTCTAAAAATGATCTTGGCTGCTTTCAGTGCTGTCAGATATATACGTCAGTGTTTATGCAGGTATAGTGTCACATGTCAACACTAAAATTTGTGGCTGTTAGCTTCTACTTCCGGACTTCTAAACTATACCAGACCAGCTGGATTGAATTTCAGTCTAGTCTACAACTAAATTGAGGACAAACAAAAATGTATTTAGCTCACAAGCCATGCAACAGTAGATGAGATGCCCTTCCGAAGGAAGCTTCTACATTCTAGAATCTATTATAAATCTTTTCCAGATCATCAAAACTTAATTGTATAGAACGTAAACCAGATCAGACTGAATCAAAAAGTTAATTTCATTTCCAACCTGATTTCTTAGTAGGTTAATGACCTCCAGAGAGTGAGTCGAGGCCTAGTTACCCACATCAGTCGGAGAACCCTGCAGGTAGGCGTGTTTTATAGCCTAGATTTTCCATTGTTTGCAGAGGTATAGGTATTAGTGTAAAGTCCACCATAGGAGCCTTATAATGTGAGCCACATAATGTGCATGTGGCAAACAAGGCTGTCTTGGTTGCTTCTACCGTTGGCAATGTAAACACCATTCAATTCTCAAGAGACAGTGTGCAAGGCAGGACTTGTGCAAATTTGCATGCATTTGTATGCTTGAGAAAATTTCTACTGCACAATCCCTATCAGATGACACATGTACAGATGTGTATATGTATAGATGACCTTAATAATGGATAACGTAAGAGAGTTTTGGTCCAGTTGACATTACTTTGACATGGGTGTTGCCCCTTATTGACAAAACAACACCACCATATGTGACTGAAACGAACTTGCATCATCGTGTAAAGGTACATGGATATGATCGAATGATACAGCGTTTAAAAACATTTGCAACAATGTATCATTTGTCATATGAACGTTCCATCAGAAAGATACAATGTGACATTTGGATCTGTTGAATGATCGCAGGAACTCACCCATTCCAGGATTCGGATAAATCCCAGTGGCTCTTTCACAGGTCCCAAATCCAGACTAAAACCCGACATGACTTTCTGTAAGTGGAGAAAATAAAGACGAAATCCTTTAATCGATTTTCCTGAGCGGAAAAGACGAAGACCACCAAACTGCTGTTAGTTTATTACCTGCAGGATTTCCATGTTGTGGGTGTATTTTTATATTGACGCAAATACAAAAGACTTCGACTCCAGGATAGTTTCCGATTTGGTTATTAACAGAAAAAGAGGACACAAGACAATGACGTTCAAGGTTTTCGATAGCGGGAAAAATAAAGGACTTGTGTCGACCAACTTGTCAAACTTTCTACAGTTAAACACGTGATTTCAACTTTCTCTTAAAGTGACACACACGCCGTAAATGCACTGCAGTGTTGCCAAATCTCTCCAGAAATATGCACAAAATAGGCCTAAATAAGTAAAAGATTGTGATTTTATTAGTGGAAATGAATAATTGCTTTTGTAAAATAGTTAATAAATATTACAAATAATAAGAATACTAAAAGATTATTTCATTAAGCAAGTTTATTAAGACTTTTGTGTGACCTTTGTTATGTGTTTTTACATAAACGTTATTTAAATTGATCATGTTCTCTAATTAATAGCCTGAACAAAAACAAAAATATGATTCTCTGAATTTTAGGCCTCTTAAATGTTTTTAAATGATGACTTTCGAATATAAAATGTTATAATTATGGGCTAAAATTACCCATTTTATCCTAAGAAATCACAAATATTTTCTATTTAATAGGTACCAGCATTAGTAACAACGTTGGCAATATTGTTATTGTTAGAAAAAATTTACATGAGAAATACTTTAATTTCATTTATGTTATGATTTGCTTATATATTTTTGGTGTCTTTTATTTGTAAATAATTATGTTGTTTCGATTCTTATATATATATATATCGTCTTCATTCGAAACAATAAAGTATTACGACCACTCAGCCAGTGTGCTAAAGACTTCTATGATGGACTCAATAGGGTAGGAACCTAAGTTGGTCCGAAATGTTTTTGTCGGGCGATTATGTATAAACACTTCCTGCACTGTTGAAACTAGCAAACTCACCCTCTACTGCAGAAGGTAAGAAATTAATCGCGTACATTTATTGTTGTGTTCTACTGCAGCAAATCGCAGCTCAGCAGACAAAAGCATTTGAAACAACAGAGCATACTGTATAAAGTTGTTTTAAACGGCTCATGTGTTGTTTATTTAGTAGTAACCCGGTTAGCTAACGGCAGATACTCATGTATATGTGTTCTCACATGGTTTTATCAAAATAAATAGCAAAATGTTTAAAAAAACGTATGGGCAAACTGCTTATTGAGGCCTTTGAGAGTTTTTAAAAGTGCATAGATGAAAATAAATACGCTGGTAGTATTTCTAAAGAGCTCACAACATATTAATGACTTGGTTGAAATGAAACATGCCTTGTCATTGAGTGAATAGTGGTTCGGCCAATCAAATAGACAGTTGACTGTTAGTCCCGCCTTTCATCTCTAAATCGTCCTATCAGTGGAAGGGATTCCGGTTTCTGACTGGTTATGAACTCCAATGCCAACATCGCGCCGCTAACATAGCGAGCTGTTTTGCGCTAACTCACTTCATTTAAAGTTAGAAAATCCAGGTCTATTTTAACATTTTCGTATTGATTTTTCTAGATTTGCATTTCAAAATGTTCCTGACAAGATCAGAATATGACAGGTAAGATGAAGAATGACCTTTATCTATACTTTATGCTTTCACTGCTTTGAATGACTTTCCATCATTTGTGTTTCATTCTTGTGTCAGTGATTGCTCTTATTTATATTTATATATATATATATAATTAGAGGATATTTACACACATCTCTTCAAAGCATGTAATGTCTTGTCTTGAAACTTTCACTTTCAGTTTTGTTTTGCTTGCCGATATAAGACCTTCTTTAACTCATTATACACATACAGTTCATTACAGTATATGAAAGGTATTGTAAATGCATTTTTGAATACACTTACTGTATCATATTAAAAAAAAAATTCCCTCCATCCTTAGAGGAGTAAACACTTTCTCACCAGAAGGAAGGCTTTTTCAAGTTGAATATGCTATTGAAGCCATCAAGGTAAATATTTTCAGTATTTTCAATAATATGATGTGTAATACTTGTAATATGATATGTAATACATCTTATTACCAAAATATTGTGTCTTTTTCAGCTTTTCTCATGAATGTCGGCGCTAATTTGCTTTGCTTTGTGTGACTTTACAGTTGGGGTCCACAGCCATTGGCATCCAGACATCGGAGGGAGTGTGTCTCGCTGTGGAGAAGAGAATAACCTCTCCTCTGATGGAGCCCAGCAGCATTGAAAAGATTGTAGAGATCGACACTCATATTGGTACGACAAACTCTTATTATATAACACATTATATTGCATATTCTCGGTGAGGATAAGGGTAATAAAGCTAGTAGTGAATGATCATGTTCATTTCTCAATACAGGCTGTGCCATGAGTGGCTTAATAGCTGATGCAAAAACGCTTATCGACAAAGCAAGAGTGGAAACACAGGTCAGTGAAGGTTTCTTCATAATCTGTATTGTCATCAAAGCCTCATTCAGTAATAATTGTGTACAGGTGTGTTACGGTCTTTAAAGGTTAAGGAGATGGAATGTAACATTTAGATCTCACACTGCCGCTGCTAAATTGGAAAAAGTAGAAAGAATAATGAATAGGCTACTATTAGCGTTGAAAACTTGATAATCTATTACACAAAGCCGAAGCCACTAAATACAATGAATGAGCTATGTACAGTGCATAAGACGAAAATAAGACAAAATAAAATATATATAGTCATAGGGAAAAGGAACTTAAAGGGTTAGTTCACCCAAAAATGAAAATAATGTCATTTATTACTTACCCACATGCCGTTCTACACCCGTAAGAACTTCATTCATCTTCAGAACACTAATTAAGATATTTTTTATTAAATCCGATGGCTCAGTGAGGCCTCTATAGACAGCAATGCCATTGTAAATCTCAAGATCCATAAAGGTATTAAAAACATATTTAAAACAGTTCATGTGACTACAGTGGTTCAACCTTAATATTATAAAGTGACTAGAATACTTTTTGTCCGCCAAAAAAACTAAATAACGACTTTTCAACAATATCTCATGATGGCCGATTTCAAAACACTGCTTCAGAGCTTTACGAATTGAATCAGCGGTTCGGAGCACCAAAGTCACGTGATTTTAGCAGTTTAGCCGTTTGATAGGAAATCCGAATCACTGATTCGATTCATAAAGCTCTGAAGCAGTGTTTTGAAATCGGCCATCACGAGATATTGTTGAAAAGTCGTTATTTTGTTTTTTTGCCGCACAAAAAGTATTCTCGTCGCTTTATAATATTAAGGTAGAACCACCAAACTCGCATGAACTGTTTTAAATATGTTTTTAGTACCTTTATGGATCTTGAGATTTACAATGGCATTGCTGTCTATGTAGGCCTCACTGAGCCATCGGATTTAATCAAAAATATCTTAATTTGTGTGCCGAAGATGAACGAAGGTCTTACGGGTGTGGAACGACATGAGGGTGAGTAATAAATGACATTATTTTCATTTTTGGGTGAACTAACCCTTTAAGTGGCTGCAAATAAAACCAAAATAATTCCCTTAGAGCTACTCTCCAAAACCCTCTAACTAAACAAAAGAAAAATGTGAAAAATAAACCGAATTCTACTCTACTCTAACTAAGAACAAAAATACATAGTGGCGCACACTTCTTACCTAGTGTTTCTAACACTTGACATTACTACGGGCACAGTGTACATCGTGCGATCTGCTTACCTGTTCCCTTTTCCCCAATAAAGAACCATAAACTCAGAACATTGGCATAAAGCACAAATACTAAAGTAACGAAGGGTTAGACTACACAGTCACAAATGAGATTCAATAAACAACTGATACACGTTACACAACTCAAGACACTGAACACAAATACTGCTGCCAAACGAGGCATGCTGGAAGCCCTAACGCCCTAACGATGATTGACAGCTGACACGGCTTCTCACAGTGAACCTGAGAGCGAGATAGTGAGTTGGAGAGACATAGCGAGAGAGGGAAGGAAAAGAAAAACAAAAGCAAAGTTTTCACTCTAAATGCAAAAGATTATATTGTAAGCATTCTAGTGTTTCTGCAGAACCATTGGTTTACCTACAATGAGACAATGACAGTGGAGAGCGTAACGCAGGCCGTGTCTAACCTCGCTCTGCAGTTTGGAGAGGAGGACGCTGACCCTGGCGCTATGGTAAGAGCCATCTGGCTTCAATTTTATTGCACTTGTTTTCAGTTCACTGAGGACTGTAGTCTCTGGTTGTGGTTTAAATACAAATGTCCCTCTTTTTTTTACTTTAGAGCCGTCCTTTTGGTGTCGCTCTGCTTTTCGGAGGTGTGGATGAGAAAGGACCTCAGCTGTAAGTACTCTTTTTGCTTTTAGTATATTTAGCTAGGTAAATGTAGAGCAGTTTGTTTTAATAGATTTAAAAAAACAAACACATTTATACAAATTTCACTTGTTTGTTTTATTTTTCGATGTTTTACCCTGCTTGATGTACATTCCAAGAAATGAGGGATATATGATTATTTGGAATAAAGCAGAAATTGCAATATGGCTTAGTGCGGTTATCAAATTGCCAAGGCTGTGATTTAATTATATAAGTATATGTGCTGCATATTTCAGAGTGAATCACGGCACTGTTCTTTTATAACAGGAATAATAATAATTGTTATTAGTTATAGTGATATAATCACAGATATTTTTTATTTTTTTGCCAAATTGTGCAGTTCTACTTACAAGCACAGCAAACCTGAAGGTTTTTTGGCGGGGAATTATTGCATTTTAATTTGCAATCACAATAGTTATCTTCATAAACAGAATTTGATATTTCTTTTTTTCCCCTTGCATTGTGCAGTTCTACAAGAAATCAGTATCCAAAACATTATTGTAATTATAATTATTATAATAATTATAAAGAGGTTTTGATGCTCGGTTTTGATGCTCAAGTTGAATGCACAGCTCAACATCCATTGAGCCTACACAAACTTTCAAAAGAAGCATTATATTATTATTATTTTTATTATTATTATTGATTTGTCTGCAAGTCTAATTTGATAGAGTAAATATTGTTAAACAGCAACATGGCTTAGTGCAATTATCAATTATTATCGTCAAGGCTGTGATTTAATTAAATAAACATGCTGCATGTTTCAGTGTATTGCAGCACTGTGCTCTTTTTTTTAATAATAATGATAATAATAAAATTATTATTTTTATTATTAGTTATATATATTGTGATATATATAATCACAGATTTTTTTTTGCCAAATTGTGCAGTTCTATGAACAAACATTGAGTTTTTATTTTTTTTAAAGAAAATTTTTAATTTGCAATCACAAAAACGGAACTAGATGTTTTTTTTCCCCTGAGTCGTACAGTCCTAGAAGAAATCGGTGTCCAAAGCATTATAATTATTATTAATATATTATTAATATTCCACAACAATTCAAAATTCTTCCAAGATCCAAAAAGTTCTGAGAAGTTTTGAATACCTGGGTTTTTCTTTATTAGGCACTCGTACAGAGTTGTTTGGTTTGTAAAGTATGTAAATCACACCAAAAAACACTACTTCTTTTTTTTTATACAGATACCACATGGATCCTTCTGGCACTTTTGTCCAGTGTGATGCCAGGGCTATTGGCTCAGCATCTGAAGGTGCTCAGAGCTCTCTGCAGGAGGTTTACCACAAGGTACGTTTACCCACTCTCTCCTCTTCATCTCCATTTACTTTTTAAAGTTTTGTGGTAAAATCAATAATGAAATGGTAATCTGATAGCTCAGTTTTGATGCTCAAGTTGAATACACAGCTCAACATCCCTTGAACCTGCAGAAACTTTCAAAAGTAGCATTATTATTATTAGTTTCTTTTATCTAGAACATCTTAGTGAAGTCTAATTTGATATTAAGTAAATACTGTTAAAAACAAATCGCATTAGCCTAGCAACCATTTTTGCATCATAAATTGTATAATTTAATTTTAAAGGCAAATATAGGCAATTCAGGGTCAAAAAATTCAGTTAATAACTGAAAACCTATATTATATATATTATACTTTTGTACTTTTTCTATAATGCAAAATCATCTCCTTATGTCCATGTGTATATAACACAATTCTAAGCTCTAACTCAGCCATCTGATCCATAATTCCACAGCCAGGTTATTTCAAGATGATATTCTCACAGAGAAAAGTGTTCCTCCTGAGAGAATCCTATAGCAGCAAATTGAGCCACGTGCTCAGGAAATAAGAGTCCCTTTTTAAATCCACCCCACCCATCTTCCCATTCCAGTATGTCATGCCTCTACTAGTGTAACTTTAGTCACCAGACTCACCCATGTGATCCTGCAATCTAATAAGCAGCAGCCGGTGTCCAAAAGACTTCTCCATAAATCTAATTGCTTTGAAAAAAAAAATTCACGCTATACTTATCGCTTCTTTCCCCCACTAAACATTCATGAAATGTCTCTTTGTCTTTTTCAGTCCATGACGTTAAAAGATGCCATCAAGTCTTCTCTCACTATTCTGAAACAAGTGATGGAGGAGAAACTCAATGCCACTAACATTGAGGTAATGCACAAGCACTTCACCTCACATGGTGTTGGTCATGTGAAATATAATTAAATTTAAAAGTATTTGAAGGTCTGACAATTTCTTTCTCTCTGCCTGCAGCTTGCCACAGTAGAGCCTGGCAAGACCTTTCACATGTACACAAAAGAAGAGCTTGAGGATGTCATCAAGGATATCTAGAGCTGAACAGAGCTCTGCTAAGCCCAACTGATGTTCAATACAAATAATCCAGTGTAATTTTGTGTGAATTATCACACAGCAATTGCATACGGAATACTCTGGCTTCATCCCACGGTTTGCCTGTTCAGACAGGAATTGAGTCTTTATACTTTTTTCCCCCCTCTGTCAATCCCAAAATTTCTATAGTTCTGTACAAGCACAGGACAGCAGATCTTGTAGTTGAAGTTAATGGGGGGGTTCTTTTTGTTACCAATCAATGAGATAATAAACTGTTGTTGAAAAAGTGATGTGTTTTGATTTTTTTCTTCTTTTATGAATCAATTATAGACTAATAAAGAAAAAAATTGTCACTAAAGAAAATTTCATATATGCCGTTATAGGTTTCGTCCAGCATCATGTGCTGTAAATCTTTATTATAAGTACAGCAGTTTAATTACATGCAAATTCACAAAAGCCTAAATTAGGATAATCAGTTTTATTATATATTTTTGAACCACATGTGTGTGTAAATATAATGCTCATTTTTATAATTTAATATAGTACCATGCATTTGAAGTGGTGTGAACAAATTTGTGTGAAACTCAAATATTATTGTTAAATATAATACAGGTCCTTCTCAAAAAATTAGCATATTGTGATAAAAGTTCATTATTTTCCATAATGTAATGATAAAAATTAAACTTTCATATATTTTAGATTCATTGCACACCAACTGAAATATTTCAGGTCTTTTATTGTTTTAATACTGATGATTTTGGCATACAGCTCATGAAAACCCCAAATTCCTATCTCAAAAAATTAGCATAT
>RJVU01075544.1:6780732-6794475 GCA_003731715.1 Anabarilius grahami | reverse complement strand
AAAAGAGTTTACATGGTCATTGTCACAAATTTTATAATTTTTAAGATTGTTTAAAATATGTAGAAAATGTTTTATTTAATATAGTACAGTAATATTTTATAAATTAAATGTTTCGATATATGTAACAATATGTACAGTAATTATTTAATTTAGTGGTCAAATCGATTAATTGCATCTACCATAAAAGTTTGTTTACATAAAATGTGTGTATATATTTATATATATTATATGTGTGTTTATCTGTTTGTGTGTGTATATATACAGACATATAAAAAATATATAAATATAATATATATAAACGCATATATTATGCAAACATTTATGTTAGATGCGATTAATCGATTTGACAGCACTAAATTAAATGTGTTAGCCAGTTTCTGTAATATCAAATGTTTTTAGTATGACTTACAATAATATTTATGCAATAAAAATGATGACATTTAAATAAAACGTTTCAACTTTTCACAGCACATAGTCAAACACATGGTAGTTTTGTTGTCATATTAAATCGGAAGGAAGACAGACGGTGTCACAATTTGTAAGATAGGTTGGTCAGCAGGAGGCGTGGTTAACCCAATTCTAGTATAGTGAATGCTTGTCTCTTAATATTCATAAACCAGGCCTTCGCCATTGGTAAATTGCGATGCAATGTCGCTGTTTCCTCATTAATATTAATGTTAAGCCTTTGGAATTCTAACGCGTGCAAACCATAGGGTGCAAACCTATGGCCATTGAAAAGGTTACCAGGCAACGTCAGCTTGCCTGAATTAATATTCATGAAAATGGGCGTGTCGAACGGACGGCCCATCCTAATCTTGAACAATCCGTGAGTTTAGCAGTGCGAGAACAGCGGCTTCTCTACAGACATGCGTCAGAGTGTAAACACTGCACGTTCTCTTCTATTACCAATAAACCTGATATTTATGGATATTTAGACAGAAGAATTTTGTGCACATTAAACGGAAACCATGAGCACCGTATTCTGCTGGTTTTTGGTTGTGTTATTCTCAGTGGCTCTTTGCATGGACTTTGAAGAGAGACCCAGCAGCTCTAGGAGTGAGCAAACCATGTTTCTAAAGAGTCACAAATCACGAAATCTGCTCAGTTTGAGAGATTTACAGCAGCCGGATCATGTTAGGATGAAAAGGAGTGAAGAATCCGTACAAAATCAATGTGAATCACTGCACGGCTATGATTCTACGTTAAAAAACAACACTCATACGGTAGGTCGAAACATCTCTTACTCCTTATACTCACAACACAGTATAGGCACATCATAATAGAATGAAAACTTTGTGTATATCATTTTAATTTTATGATTTTTCTTTCTGTTTTGACTAGTTAACACTCTTGTTTAAGGTTATTAAGTTTAAGTCTCTTTATTAGTATTTTTTATAAGTAGAATTGAGGATTTTTTTCCTACTTTGGAAGCTCTTCCTAAATTTCTAGGGACCATAAATCACAAAAGTGAGATCATACTACTGGCCTCTGGTCTGAGATTACCTAATAATGTACCAACATCACCTTTCTCAGCAAGTGAATGTTATTTTTTCAGTCAGATGCCACATAGCATTGCCACGCCACACCAGCATTTCAAGGCTTCCATGTCTCTAATGGAATTATTAATGATTATTACATTTTTAGAAGTGTATGAAAACAAGCTCTGAAATAAAATGATATTTGAAGTTTTCCAATACACTTGATTAAAAACATCACTCAACATGTATCACCTTATAATCCGATGGATGGGCCAGAGTTTTTGTGTTTGATGTTCCTTTAAGACATTCCACAGATTTCATCTTTATGCCAAGAGAACAAATGCATTCATCCTCTTCATGTGCTTGTAATGTCTCTGCAATGTGTTTCTGGTGTATTTATGTCCAGAAGGGTCAGGTGATTCTGCTTAACTAGATCTAGTCAGAGCTCATTCATTACAGTAGCCCATGGTTGATTACTAACCCTTAAGAAGTCAGTAAACATGCTGCCTCTAATAAATCTCTCTTATCTAACTCTCTCCCCCGAGCACATCAATTACGTTTTACCAGATGTTGGCGTGACCTCTCGCTTGGCAGGAATTATCGGTAAACGATGAGCTACATGTATGCCAATCTATATCTTTCATATCAGTCCTGTTCTGTGGGAAGCATCCCCGATTTATCCAACTACAGAGCACATTGACATTTCAGGGAAAGCTAAGGCAATCGGTCATGAGTTTAGCCTAAGTGCTGATAGAGAAAGACTGTTGTTGTTGTTAAGAAAGCACACAGAGCCAGTTCTTTTATGGCCAGTGTTTTTGGCTCTCGTCCTCTCACATTCCGTCCAGCATAAATGACTGTTGAAGTGAAATGCTTCCTCCAAGAAAGGAATGTTTCTGAAACGGGAAAAGGCTTGGGGCATGATAACAGTGGGAAAAGTATTTGAGGCAACGTCTCTCAAAAACATCTTGTTAAATTCAGTTTCAGGGCTTTTAACACCTGTTTGGATGGTCTTGAATATCAGCTTGCATGCATACATGTACTGTAGAGTTCCTTCCAACAGTACTTGTAAAGTTCCTGTAGTTAGAGCCTGTTTTGACCCTTTATTATGATTAAAATGTTTATATAAGGCCACTCTTGAGGTGGGGATTTCATAGCATGTACATCCAAACTGCTTAACAGTGCTATTTTAATAATATAATGTTTATAAAACTATGGTTGTTTGATTAGAATGCTTGCAACTAGACTTTTGAATCCCACATTTTTTATTAGTGATGCACCGAAATAGATTTTTTTGCCGAAAACACAAAACCAAAAAAAAAGTTTTGCTAATTAAGTTTGAATTATTTGAGTAATTGAACTTGGTGCTCTGTTCAGGTTGTCGTATTCTCTTGTGATAAATAAAACTGTCATAGTAAAGTTCTTCAGCAATGAGTCATTGCTACTCTAACATCATTTTTGGTTGTTTGGAAATATGCCTACACTGTTGACGTGTTTACTTGTTGTAGCTTATTTAAGTTGTGTACTCAAAATAGATGCTGAAACAGTCAAAACACGAATCGGAAAAGCATTATTTAAAAGTCACTAAAATTTTAGCAACTGAAAATATTTGGGTGAAATAGTTTTGAAGGGCTGAAATCATCAACCGCGTCATTGATCATTGATTCAGCTAAATATTTTTGGTTGCTGAAATTTTGTTTACTTTTTACAAGTATCTATATTATTCTGCTTTCTAGATATGGCTTTTTCACCTGTTTCACCAAATTGCATAGAAAAGTTTTCAACTAGCTGCATGATTTAAGGTGTCATTCCAGGAAGTTTAAAGGATTAGTTCACTTCTGAATTAAAATTTCTTGATAATTTACTACTCACCCCCATGTCATCCAAGATGTCTTTCTTTCTTCAGTCGAAAAGAAATTAAGGTTTTTGAGGAAAACATTCCAGGATTTTTCTCCATATAGTACCCGGTTACCAACGGGTTGAAGGTGCAAATTGTTTCAATGCAGCTTAAAAGGACTCTAAACGATCCCAGCCGAGGAATAAGGGTCTTATTTAGACCCTTATTTTGTAAAAAAACAAATATGTATATACTTTTTAACCACAAATGGTTGTCTTGCGCTGCTTTGCAATCCGTCACGCATTACGTAATCAAGTTGGGAAGGTCACACGTGACGTAGGCGGAAGTACCACGGTAGGGCGAAAAACTCCATCTCATTTTCTTCTCCAACTTCAAAATCGTCTGACATCATTATTTTACCTTTTTTTGTAAAGGGTGTTTGACTTAGTCTTTGCACGTTCGCTTTGTAGACACTGGATCGATACTTTTGCCTACGTCACGCGTGACCTTTCCAACATGATTACGCAATGCATAGCGCATCACAGAGCTAGTGAGAGATGAGCATTTGTGGTTAAAAAGTATATACTTTTTTTATAGAATATTTATTTTATTTTATTTTTTAATACAAAATGACCGATCGTTTTGCTAGATAAGACCCTTATTCCTCGGCTGGGATAGTGTAGACTGCACTGCACTGAACTTAAACCCGTTGGTAGCCGCTGAAGTCCTCTATATGGAGAAAAATACTGGAATGTTTTCCTCAAAAACCTTAATTTCTTTTCGACTGAAGAAAGAAAGACATCTTGGATGACATGGGGGTGAGTAAATTATCAGGAAATTTTAATTCTGAAGTGAACTAATCCTTTAATACTTGCCATTGATATGCTTTCTAAATGTACCAACTTATTGTGTCCAACAAAATCCAACAAAAACACTGCAATGAACACTAGCTATTTACCCAGTGATTTACTGATAATTTATAGATTAAATATAATTAGTTATCAGTGAAGCATCATGTTTATGATCTAAAAAGCAGTTATTAGGATGCTAAGTTTGAGGTATAATATTCCAGATCTATTTCAGTCCAAAATGTGCAACCACGGTGTTGTGCAAGAGTCTGTGGTTGGTCGACGTGAAAACTGGCTGCTGATTGTCTCCTGCCCGATGGAATTTATGACCTGCCTGAGCAATTTGAAATCTTACAAGCTCACAATAAAGTCTTTTTAACAGCTGCCTGTAGTTTCTTCTAATGAAGTTTGCGAGAACTTATAATGGTACGCATGTTCAAACAGCGTTGTGGATGAAGTTTGCATTTGAATGATTTGAGATGCTCTTTTGGAGGCCGGAAGACTTTTAAGACTCCGCTCTGGATGTTTAAATCCAAGTTGTGCCAGTTGGGAGTTATTTATGTGAGTCCAATGAAAACACAAACACGGCTCCATCTAACGAACTGCTGACCTCTTACCCATTTCGGCGTGGCATTCCAGTTAGGAAAACATAGTTTAAGATCTTGGTTCCAGGATATATTTTTGTGCATGTTTTTGAATCATGTGTTAGCATTTGCCCACCTGTCTAAACAGCACTTATTTTGGGACTGACTTGAGACGTGTGTCTTATTAAACCCAAATTCATTTTTTTTACTGTCTAGAAAAGAAATGAAGTCATGTTTGTTGTTGGTCCTCAGACTGTGAAGCCATTTGGATCAAGTCTAAAGCTTCTTTTGGCTGGACCTGGGGTTCAAAGACTGTTTACCAGTTCAACACAAGGGAAAGACGACCAGGTTTTTCCCCTTCCCGGTCCTGGGGAGAATGTACAGAGAACGTTTTCTGTCCTCTCTGAAATGCTCGGGGTTGGTGAGATGCCAGAAAAGTAGCCTGAACAACGTTCCTTGTGGTTCTAACATGTCCACTGGAGAGGACTTATTGAGCTTAGAAAAGGAGTAGGAGTGTATACTGAAGTTTTCTATACATTTCTGCCATTATACAGTATATTTCAGATATTTCTCTTGGAAAAGCATGTCTGCCGTGTCTGAATGTTATTGTTCTGGAGGATTTCAATGGCTCCATGCTCAGGTGGTCTCTCTAAGTCTTAACAGAGCAGACGTGCTTTAATATTATTTGGCTCTCTCCCAGCAGGATGGATTTTCTCTACAAATATCCCCACTGGGCCATCGGTTGATTGTATCACTCAACTTTGTGAAAACAGACCTTAGTAATCCACCGTTGACCTGTGACCAGTTTGCAAGCCCTTTAATGGTGGTAGGGATACAAGGAGTCTGATTCCTGGCCAGGATTACCGCACATCCAATTAGGATTGTGTACCATACCATTGCCTTAGGCCAGACACATACTCACATACACACAAACACAGATGCTAATACTTGGCCAGTGCATTGCATGTGTGGAGTATTCTTGTGTTACTGTGGCAGTTACTAAGGAATTCTAATATACCTGAAAACTCTGTTAGCACTGTTCTCAATTTTTTTTGATAACACCCCCCTTTTAAGAAAACCTTTTGCCTCCCCCCACATATCTAGTACACCATTAGAGTACTGTTAGATGTATAAATCATCGAGAAACTATGGCTGTCAATAGAATAAAACAAGTATAATCAGGGCTTGACATTAACTTTTTTGCTCGACAGCCACTGTGCCTAGTGGTTTTCCAAAGTTACTAGCCACTCAGCATTTTCACTGGCCACAATTTTGACATTAATACCATGGGGGAAACTGCCATATAGATATTTTTGATATTATCTTATAATTTTTCAGCAGGCACTCCAAAAAGTAATTCAGGGGACCTGGTACCAAAACTTAAATAAATGCATGGTTGCAAGTTAAAAATTCTAATTTATTGTTTTAATTAAACCTTTTTAAGTTTTGTTGAGTTGTGTTGACATAATAATGTTGATCATTACATCAACTAAATATCGTCAAGTTTCTGTGTTAATTTTCTTTAAAAAAAATTAAGTTGTAGTAACGTAATGAAATTGTCTTTAACTTCAGAAATTAGGCAGTGAATTTCTAGTTCCCAGCATGCTTTGCATAGGACTGGATAAGGAGAATAAATGTTGAAATGTTAGCATGTGCTATGATAGCTGTTGATTTGAACTGAAATAGATAAATAAATTGGTTCCAGGGCTACAATTCTGGTAGTTGTAGTGACTTAATTTTTTGATTAATCAATAATTTTTTGAGTAATCAACTTAAAATTTTGTGTTTATGCTACAAATTATTAAGTTCCTCTAACTCAATGCAGCTTGTTGGTGGAACGTACATTCACTCAAAGTTGTCATAACTCAAAAAAATTTATGCAAACTGTTGTGTTAATTGTTTTTTGTTAAACCAACACATTATTTTTTAGTGTATATTAGGCTGCTGTCACTTTAAGACCTGACGCAGGGATCCATTATACTGTTACACATGTGTTTTCTTTCTCAACTGTTTACGTTCACTTAAAACATAACTGACTATGTTTACGTGAATACTCACCAAGACCGGCATTTTGACATTATTTTGTGTGTAACTGACAGTTTAAGAGCAATAAGAAGCGAAAAAGAACTCAATTTAGTACTGAGAGGTGGCTTTATGTGCGCACTTTGGGTGTGAGCACAAAATATCCAGAAATGAGTAAAATTATGCGCAATCGCACACAGAAATTCAAGTCCTGTAACACCAACCGTATTCATCTGGAGCAAATGAAACGAGTGAGTGAGGGGAGGTGGGTTTGTATGTCAACTCACTGTCGGAGAGATGAGAGAGTGAGAAAGCGCAGCTGATATCGTGTATCTATTGTGCGGAAAATGAGTATTGAAAGCGTTTCAGATATTTCAGTATCGATATGTATCGAAAAATCTGTATTTTTGACAACACATTGCACTTAGTTTATTACTTCAGTTTCCTTTTTAAAAGACTATAATTAAAGTGTATATATTATATGTAAAATTCAACCCGCCAAAGTTGCTAGTAGAAGTGACTGTGTTACACGCCACTGCTGAAATCGGGTTGGTGCATTTGGCGGGTTGGCGAGTGTTAATGTCAAGCCTTGAGTAATCCATCTCATTATTTTCTACAAGTATGTATAGAGGAGGAGAAATTAATAATTTTGATGTGTTCAGTTTATTTATTTATTTATTTTTAATTCTGCATATTCTCTAGCAGTCGCTTTTGCGACCCCAGCATGAATACACACTGTACTAACCAACAATCTATAAAGCATTACATCACCAAAGTGTAGACTCAAAATTGAACCATAAGTGTAGTGTGAAGCCATAGAGTTTGTTTAGGGCCTTACTTTGAGTCATGTGTTCTTTGGTCTTCTCCAAACTGAAGGAACGTTGAATGTTCACAATGTCTTCACATCACTCTTTAATCCCCCATTTAAGAAAGACTTGTTGGCGTGGTGCAGGCCATTCTTGGCAAGCCTGTTTTGTTGGCCAGTATGGGATGTCAGCATGTTTCTTTCCTTCTGGTTTAAATATGGCAAGGAAGGAAGAGGCAACCACTATATCCATTATTCAAGGACACATTATTGAGAAGGAACACTAGCCCTGGGGTTTAAGCAGGTGTTTTAGACATCTTGTTCTTGCTGCTCTAGAACACATGTACCATTCAGGGTCTGTTTTGAGGTGGGTTGCATCAGAAGGACGTTGGCTGGGTTGGTAACATGGAAACTTTTGTTCACACTTTGGATTGTGAGAGTGCAAATTTCCATTGGGCCTGGACGCTAGTGAGTTTCAAAAATGCTGCGGTTCTTTTGCTTCCCTGGACCTTGTACGGCTGCTTTTTAAGAAAAAAAATAAAGAAGAAATGTGTAAAAATTGTAAGACGATGTCATCACTGAGGAGAAGTGAGAAACGGAGTATTCTGTGACATGGTCATTGATCTCCAGAGGCTTGGAAGGAATTGCAGAAATGCAGAGGATGTGATCCGTAGAAAGGAGTGCGGTGGAGGCCTCCTTAGACAAACATGTCCATATGGACTGTGAAATAGTAGATGAGATACTCAAAATGGATCTGAATGTGTGTGGATGGGGTGTCATCATTTATCAAAAGTTTTTACTTTTATTTATTCCAGTTCTGGTTTGTGAGTGATTTCTGTGCCAAAACGCAATGCACTCCCAGCATTTAAAGACATCATAGAAAAATTTCACACTTTACCTAAATCATACATCATTGATTGTATTCAGTTGTGACTCTGTTCCATGGTTGGTTGGCATTTTGATGTTTTGTAATATTTTTTTTTGTTTGTTTGTTTTATTTTTATTATTTTAATTATTTAGTTTGGTCGTGCCTATGCAATTTGATGTTTTGTATTTGTAATAGGTTTTATTTTATTATTTTTTAAATTTAATTTAACTTTTACAGCACTTTGGCATACCGTTCTTTCTAAATAAATTGCATTGCTATTGTCATAATTTTGACATTCATATTGAAACCATTGTAATAAAAAGCTATTTTTAATTACTTTTTAAATGCTTAAGGTTTAGCATATTTTGCAACTAACCCTGTTCATTATTTTCCCCATTACAAAAAAAAAAAAAACACCCAGGAATGTGTGGCTCTGTTCCAAAACCTAGTGAACTGTCTACATAGGCACCATTTTAAGACACCATGAGCGCTCCTGACACAAAGACTGTTCGAAAGCACTTAGCAAAAAAAAAAAAGAAAAAAGTAATCCCACAATGCATTGCAACAAGCTCAGCTGACAAAGTCTGGTGTGTTGATTTTAATTAAGAATGTTGCAATTGTTATATTTTACTCAATAAGCATGTGTGCTATACATATACTGTTAATTTAGCAACATACTAAAGCCAAACACTATCGAAACTAGTTGAATCGAGTCTCCTGTGCATTTCATGTAAAGACTCATGGAATTGCTGTCAATGCAGAGCATCCAAATCGGTCACTTATGAGGTTCCATATTAGAGGCAAAAGTCTAAGAAGTAATGTAGCAAGTTGCCAGGCAGCTCACTAGCTTTTGGAAAAGAGCCCGTGTATGTGTGCTTGGACTTTCTTTATTCTTTTCCCTCCTTTTCTCTCCCACAATCTCTTTGACATCAGTTGCTCTCTTGTTCTCAGTGTGTGAGGCAGATGAAAATGTGGGGCATTCACTCTGTTCCTCGCGCATACACACACACGCACCATCTGGGTCTCGCATTCCAGCAAATGACACTGAAAGGGAGGTTACACACTCGACTGACAGCGAGCCTGTCCTCTTAAATGTGCCCGTACACACACACACACACACATTCCCTAGCAGTGTGGGTCGGCTGACAGCGGCACAGCCATCTGTCGGATCAGCAGTGGTTTCTGTGTGCATGTCGCTACATGGTTCCGCTTCCCTGTGGACAGATAAATCCCAGCACTTGTGTTTTTCTTCCTAGAATCACCAGGAATTTTCTGATTAAGCACTGTAAATATGTTTGCTTAGTTGCCTTTTATTAGACATTGCTTTCTATTAGGCATTACTAACTTAAATTTAGTACATATTTAGCTATTTAGATTGGTGATCGGTTTAACTTCTCTCTTTAATGTCTCGGTTAATGTGTATGGAGTGATACAGAGTAATGAGATTAAATGAAGAAGTGCTGTATACTGCTTTTCAAATTTTTCTCTAGATGAACACTAAGACTCGACTCGCATGTATAGTGTTTTAAAAGAAAAATCAACATATTTAACATAGTTATTTCTCTCCAAATTATCTGAGCAATGAATCTACATTAATTTTCATAGCTCTTTACTTTTACTGTACATCAGCAATTGTCTTTTTATGTCTGATTTTGTCTTCAGAAAAAATATTTAGTAACTTGGAAAGTTTTACTGTCAAATAAAAAAATTGTTGATACATTTAAGCTTGTTTCTGCCACTAAATAATAAAAAAAAAGGTACTTTTTATCTCACAATTCTGACTTTTTTTCTCAGAATTGCAAGATTTAAACTGGCAATTGCGAGTTATAATGTCAGAATTGCATCATGTAAAGTCGCAATTCTGACTTTTTTTCTTGCAATTGCGAGTTTTTAATCATGCAATTCTGACTTTATAATTTATAACGCAATTGACTTTTCACATTTGCGTCTTATAAAGTCAGAATTGCAAGTTTATATCTCTCAATTCTGACTTTTTTTTTCTCAGAATTATTTATATCTCACAATTCTGACTTTATAACATACAATTGCAAGTTAAGTCAGAATTGTGAGATATAAATTCGCAATTCTGAGAAAAATGTCAGTCTATTTTCTGACTTTATAACTCGCAATTCTGAGAAAAAAGTCAGAATTGTGAGATATAAACTTGCAATTGTGAGGGAAAAAAAGTCACAATTACACAAAAATCACAATTTTTTTATTTTTTTTATTTTATGGCGGAAACAAGCTTCCATACATTTGCAAACAAAATGTGCATATAAAATGTTGTTTGTTGTCTTTAATACAGCAATACATTTTTCATTTCCAAGCACTTTTTTCCTCATATTAGCTTTATTTGTTGTATTTGTATGACTACTTTCTGCTTTGTACTGGATGTTTCTTTATTTTTAGCTATGTAAAGCTATGGTTTGGAGCCCTGTTTTCAGTCATTATTATTATTTCTTTTTTATATATTTTTAGTCAGATTCCAGCCTGTAATCTCATCCCTGTGGACTCAGTGAAAGCCTGTGGTGTTTAGTTTCACCACAGAAGCGCTCTGAAAACAAACCTGCATTAGAAAGAGAGAGAGAGAGAACAATATTAGAATAAAATAGATTTTAGAGCCCAAAATGTGGTGATGTTAATAAAAATGACCTGTTTTGTTTTAGATTGAATTTGTTTTGATTTATGCTGGATATTTTTAGAGGGAAAAAGTTCATGTTGGCAGTGCAGGGATTATTAATATCATCCATCTACAGGATTTTAACTACACTGTTTATTTGCAGTCATATTTCATAATGCCTCTACGTCTCTTTTTCAGTATAACTTCAATGACCTGAGTGGCTCGGTGTCTCTGGCCTGGGTTGGAGATGGCACTGGGGTGAGTCAAATTATCTACAGGAATACAGTTCCATAGCATGAAAAGTATCTAGTTTTAAATGCATCAAATTTCTGTAAAATATGGGACTGTCCACATCAGCCGTATCCAACAATTGAATTTATTAAATTGATATTCGATCAATTGTAGATTTATTTTTTTAATTTGTTGTTATTATTAGCTCATTTTACTTAGTCCTATATTTTTTCTTTAAATATACACTACAGTTCAAAAGTTTGGGGTCAGTATGATTTTTTTTTTTTAAAGAAATTTATACTTTTATTCAGCAATGATGCATTAAATTGATCAAAAGTGACTGTAAAGACATTTATAATGTTACAAAAGATTTCTATTTTAAATAAATGCTGCTCTTTTGAACTTTCTATTCAAAGAATCCTGTAAAATGTTTTACAGTTTCCTCAAAAATATTAAGCAGCACATCTGTATTCAAAATTGACAATAATAAGAAATGTTTTTGAGTACCAAATTAGCATATTAGAATGAAATCAGCATATTAGAAGGATTTCTGAAGGATCGTGTGACACTGAAGACCGGAGTATTCAGATTTGAATAATTTACAATGAAAAATATATTTAAATAGAAAATAGTTGTTTAAAATTTGAATAACAACAATTGTTATTCAACAATGTATACTGTGTTATTGTGTATACTGTATTTGTGATCACATAAATGCAGCCTTGGTGAGCATAAGAGACTTCTTTCAAAGAAATTAAAAAATCTATATTCTATACTGCGAGTGATTTATGATGTAGTGTGTCATGCAAAATGGTATTTTGAGAAAACTGCCTCATCAGGTGTTATAATGTCACACCAGATGATGTTTCTTGTAATTACTTCAATCTGTGGGCTAATTAAAGTAATTTACTATACTCTTAATAAACCCACCACAACATAGCAGGAGTGCTTTTAATGCGCCACTAACAAAAAAATCGAAAATTCATTGTATTTTTGTGTGGACAGCATCAAATCATTTGACAAAAAAATTAAAATTGGGCTTGAAAAACTGCCACCACAAAATTACTGACTTGCTGATGTCCTATAAAAATGTCATCTGATCTTTCTCATTGAATACAAACCACCGAAGTTGTACAAATTTTTTTTTTGATATGTGAACACAGGAAAAACATCTTCATAGAAATGTAAAAAGCGCATAGAAATATTTTGGCCCTGATTAAAATTTTCAGCTACTTTGGGATTTGAACCAACAACCTTTGATTTATCCCAATCCTTTTAATCCACTAGGTTACTGCCACTAAGTTTACTAACCAGTAGCTGATCAAAAAAATGTGTAATTGTCCGTTTACCCCAAGTTTTTTATCCACTAAGCTGTTCTGTGGTCAGCTCCATGATCTGACTCACAGGAATGTGGCTCCTACAATCACACATCAATGTGAAATGAGAACGAGTGAATTACAGCTTCAGCGGCTGAAAGACTCTTCAGAGCCTGGCTTGACAAGACCTCAAACCGTCATTTAGGGCCAACAACACTGGAGGCTGACTCCGTCTCTTATAGAACTGAACCAAAGTGCAGCTGTAAAACATGTACAAGCTGTAATTACTCCTCCAGCACAGCCTTCACCCAACAACAACAACACTCCAATACATTTCTGTTAACTCTGTGCAAACATTTTCAAAGAGTGGCGTCTTTTGAGACACTTTTTCCACTTTTGAGGTGTCACAGTTAGCGCCATTCTGGTAATTGCTTATTGCACCTTTAACGAATATTGTTCTAATTGTCCAGCTTTTTTTCAGGCACATAAAGGAGTTCCCACAAATTTTTCTTTTGTAAGAAGAAACATGAATTGAAATTGACCCTATTTACTTTTTTTAAAGACAGGATTTTGGGGTGGAACATCATGAAGTGTTCGTCCTGTGTTTTAAATAACTTTTAGTTTACTTTTTCATTGTAGAAAGCAGGAAAAAATTGTGAGAAACTGGAAAAAAATCTGTGTAGTGCAGGACGAGTCATTAATAGTTTTGGTCCAANTAGCGCCATTCTGGTAATTGCTTATTGCACCTTTAACGAATATTGTTCTAATTGTCCAGCTTTTTTTCAGGCACATAAAGGAGTTCCCACAAATTTTTCTTTTGTAAGAAGAAACATGAATTGAAATGGACCCTATTTACTTTTTTTAAAGACAGGATTTTGGGGTGGAACATCATGAAGTGTTCGTCCTGTGTTTTAAATAACTTTAATTTACTTTTTCATTGTAGAAAGCAGGAAAATAATGTGAGAAACTGGAAAAAAATCTGTGTAGTGCAGGATGAGTCATTAATAGATTTGGTCCAATTTTCCCAGAAAGACCGATAGACTACGCTACTTATTTACTTTCTGTGAAGTCAAGTGAAACATAAAACATCAAATATAATATATATATATATATATATTTATATTTATATATATCTGT
>RJVU01075544.1:6748236-6771301 GCA_003731715.1 Anabarilius grahami | reverse complement strand
TGAGCCTGATTGACTGAACTGATTCACATATACATTTTTTCATATCAGTGAATGTTTTTTTCAAAGAATTATTTAAATGCTGCATGCCTTGTTACTAGTGCTGTCAAATCAATTAATCGCATCATAAAAGTTTGTTACATAAAATATATATATATATATATATACACACACATATATGTATATATACACACACATATATATGTATGTGTGTGTGACATATATACAGTATATATGTAAAAATATATATACACACACATATTATGTAAACACAAACTTTTATGCTAGATGCGATTAATCGCGATTAATCACGATTAATCGATTTGACAGCACTACTTGAGACGTTTAGAAAACATATCCCAAAGTGTTAACTTTCTATGACCGTAGTTATCGGAAAATTCCCGGGGATCACTGTGAAGGAGGAATAATTCCAGAGCGAAAAGAGATTGATCTGAGTAAGAAATGCGTCAGTAACTTGCTGAGGTCAGAGCTACCGGTAGGTTTTTATTTTATTAACATAATGCACATTATTATACATATAGATAATTTGAAATCTATTTCTTTTCCATTTGTCTGATCAGAAATGTAGTAAAAACATATTTGTGAAATATTTTAAAAAATTGATTTTTATATGTTATTATTGTGTAATTTAATTCAAATTTGTTGAAATAGAAAACATTTACACAATGAAACTGAGAATTTTGTTATGCTTGTTTGGGAAAAAAAGCCACACAAAAAAAATCTTTCCCATTATGCATTTCTCAGATAGAGGAACATTCATTCAATTCAGCTCCTATAATCGCTGTGGTCATCGCTGTTCTGTTGATCAGTGCCGCTGCTGGGGTTATTTTCATAAAAAAATATGTCTGTGGAGGAAGGTTTGTGCCCCATTTTCCTAAACATCACAGTTAGCAGAACACAAACTGTTTTTTTACATTTTAAAATAATTTTTTTATACTATATTTTTTAATTGATGTTTATTTGTGTTTTTATTTTTATATGACATATACGCAATGTCTTCATTTATTTTTGATTTCTTATGCATCAATTACAATTTTTTTCATATATACAGTATCTCCGTCACAGCCTTTTTTGCTGTCTCCAATAGGTTCCTGGTTCACAGGTACTCCGTATTACAGCAGCACGCTGAAGCTAACGGTATCGAGGGTGTGGATGACCTGGACACACTGGAAGTTGGCAAGACGCACTACCATGATGATTCAGATGAGGTACAAACTTCTCCTCACTACTAAACACAATATTTCATTTCAACAAAGTCATTGAATTAATCCTGTCATCTTTTTTACATCTGTAGGACCTTCTTGAGTGACAGACACATGGATAATCATAAGACTGTATCAAATTCCAAGAGAGCAACCACAATGCCTACCCTTCCCATGACCCTCCATGTGTGTGTATCTGCGTTCTAGCACCTACCAGATAATGGCACACATTCTGCCTAATCCATTTGTTTTTGGCTACTTGGGGACAAATATTCAGCGTTCAGCCCAGCAGGATTTGACTACAAGGACAGGAACAGAGAAAAACCTGCAAATGCTTCTTCCAAAAGAGCTTTCTAATCCACCACTGAAAGAGAGAGGATTTGATGTGATTTTGTTGCCATATATTTCAAGTTGACACACATACAACAGATACACAGACATGAGTTTTGAAGCTTGGTTTAAACTTATGTAAGTGCTTATATTTTCATTGCTGGTTTCCTGCATCAGGTATTTAACTTCACCAAAGGATTTTCAGCTTTGTTCTTTATTTTGCATATTTGAAGTCTCATTGAAGAAGTCTGTTTGTTTTTTTGTTTACATCCAGTGTAAAAATAGAAAGATCTTCGGAAAATAGCCTGCTCATTAATTCCAGAGTTGTTGTGTGAGCAAATCCAGATGAAAGTGTTTCAAGGTAATATTAGACATACATTGAGACTTGTTTTTTAGACTTCATTATACTAACACTCTGGAGATTACAGTTTGGGTCTTTGAGAAACTAGTTTAGCCAAACTTTAGTCATTCTATAAATCAAATCTCACTTTGCCGTCTGTCTGTTTCCCTGCCATTGCTGTGTGCTTAGATACAGTTTGCACTTTGCATATCTTCTATGCACGAATAATGATCATTTTTTCTTTCGATTCAGTATTACCAATGCTATTCTCTGTTTGGTCATTTGATGCAAGAAAAGATTTGAGAAATGGCACATTGCATGGTTTTCAATCATCTTAATACATAATGAGTCATAGAGAATAAATGCATTATACATAATAGTCTGATTCCTCGTTGCTAAGTCAGCAATAGTTGTATATTCAATAACAAGACAAAATGTTTAATGTTATCTGTGACATTAAATGTTTATTTTTTCAGAACAGCAACTCATCCTTAATTGGGATGTCGACGATATTAAATGCATCTAATTAGCAGCCTAATCAAATATGAAAATGTATATTTTTGGACTGTATTGACTGTCAACTCATAAATAAGCTAATTTGTAGTCAGTACGCTGATTAAAATTTGAGTGTTTTTCTTTTTTTTTTTTTGCACAGGTAATTAAATAGATACCTCAGGGGTTATAGATCACAGTGGACCACACATTTCATTGATGAGTTTGCATGTTGAAAGAAGGGTCCTCAAGTTTTAGATGAACATGGCTTTTCATAAGTCAAAGTGTAAAATGCTGTACCATTAAATGTGACTGCCGAGAACAATAAAAATAAATCTTTTTGAAGGCCACGCTTATTGACTTGAATCAAATGGGTTCTTGACCCTGATGCACCAAGTGAACTGAATTCACAGACTTTAAAAGGTGTTTTGTGTCTCTTTTATTAAAACTGCTTTTTTTTTTCTTGTACAAGGGTACATAAACATCCTTAAAGTTGGATATTGTACAGCCTGTAGCCTAATGTTTCCTACTTTGCTTTGTACTGAGAAACTTACAAGGTCAATAAACAGCAGTTGGCTAATGTCATTCAGCACAGGATTTGTATTTTCAATTGTGTAAATAGAACGAGAGCTGCATGCATTTCATGTGCCAGATAAAATCTGATTGTAAACAGAATTTTCCTCTGTGTATAAAATAAGAAAATATTTAACATTAACAAAGAACACCAATATTCCATAATATTTTTCCTATTTATTTTATGTAAGTATTTAAAAAAATTACTTGAAGACTCAAAACCGAATGATTATTGAGAAATACACTATAATAATAGCATAGGAAAGTTTGCTGCAGAAAAGCATAATGGCTAGGTTTTCTTGCTTTTACCATTTCATATTTTCCAGAGAGAGAAAAAGCTAAATGAAATCATGAACTAAAAATAAAAAACACGTATATTATGTGGGACTAAAGCTGATAAATAAATAAAAAAGAAAATTAGCTAGCTTTATTCTAATGGATCATTCAATCAATTTAGAAATTCAAATGATAATCTAATTAAATATTAAAAATAGTCCTGAATTCACTGATATTTAATTGATTTTTTTGTATTAAATTACTCATTTATTTATTAATTTCTGTAATTGTTTATTTAACATTTATTTTGTTTATTTTTTATGTACCGGCTGTATTCTTACATGTATGTATTTATTTTATTTATTTATCCGCAATTATTTTCTTTCTCATTGCATAATTCACAGCGCTTCATCTGTCAGAGATATGAAGGGGTAGAGAGGGGGCGTGGTCTGTCTTGTAGGAGGGGCGTTTGATCTACATCGCGGTTTTTTTCCTAGTGCGCCATTTTGGCTCCTGAGCGAGACGCGTCGTGTGATTGGGCTCCAGGCGCCACTATCGGAGCCAATCAGAGGTGCATCGGGCGGCGGCGAAGACGGTGAGTGAGCGCGGCTGCTGGGAGGGGACGGGACTCGGTCGGTTAGCTGGGGATTGGTGTGTGACCGACCAACCAAATGACTAAAATCATTATAAACAGGAATAGTGTGGATTGTGTATGTCAAGGTCCACTCTGTGGACGGCATGCACGTGTATGTCTCTAATTATGTGGTTAAAACGATAAAACAATGTCGAGAAATAGTTTATTTTCGTTGTTTTTCCGTTAAGCAGCGCTGGCGTCTCAAATAGGCCCAGTTTTGCGCCGGGCTTTGTTATATATTTTCTGACTTTCGCACTGTCTAAAATGTCGATTGGAGGCTGTTGGTTGATGTATTGGTTTTAAACAACCAAAATAGGTTTAATAAGTGTTAGTATTTGTTTGGCTTTAATCATTGGTTTACTCAGAAAACATACGCTCGTGCATGAGAAAATGGAGAGCGATGTGCTAACGCAGCGCCAGCAATGTTAGACAAAGAGAAACAAGCCACCATATTTTAATTAACACCCTATAAACACTTCAGTATTGAGTAGTATTGTTTAAATGTGCTGTTTAAATATAAAGGGGGTTCGTTTGTGAGAAACATGAATGTTGCAACACAACAAAAGCGCCTGTGACGATACAAAGACGGGTGAAACTGAAGAACTGATCCATTTAACGTTAATGATAATAGAAACTGTAGCACCGAAACCCAAAACAGTTTTTTTCTTTGTAATTTGAGTAGTAGAAAAAAATAGTCGTTTCCTGTATTTTATTTACATGACTGTAGCAAATCTACAAGGTCAACAACAATATGTAATGCCATTTAGCATAGCATTTATATTTCAGTCATGTAAATAGGATAAGATTTGCATATATTTAATGTGCAGAATAAAATCTGATTACAAATATTTTTCTTTTTGTTTCTCAGTTGAATGAAAACGATATCAAATTGAAAAATATGAAAAATGTTTTTCATTAACAGGAAACTGTCCCATTCCTTACAGCTTTTTTTCTAATTTAGGCCTAATACTTTTTTTTTCTTTTTTTTTAAGCATTCAAAAACGTCACTATATTAAGAGATGAATATCACACTATAATAATCACAACAACAAAGGTTCTTACAGAAAATTATAATGTCTAGGTTTTCTTGTTTTTTATGCATGCTTCATATTTCTCAGGGAGAAAGTGTTTATATCTTGAGCTCTCTTATAAAAATGTACTGTTTGTTCCATGATACAGTTGTGGTATCAAATGTTATTACTTTGATATATACCTTGATTACATTTGTGTTCCATTTATATGGTACTCCAAAGTATTTAAAAGAAAACCATTATGCTGCAAGCCTAAAATGATGAATTATTTCCACTTTTTTAGTACTTTTTGTTTGTGTTAACTTGCAGTTAAATAAGTCTAGTCATTTAAACAATAAATATGCAAAGGTAACATTAATACACAGTATTACCAGATGTTTAAGAAAAAAAAAAAACTCTAATTATTTTTGCTGATGTTAAAAAAAAAAGATTAACAGATAATTTAAAGAGCTGACTTGATATTAAAATGATGTATGTTGTAATCCAGCAGTTCTGTCAAGCATCATCTTTTAAGCTTCTTTCATCAGATGCATGTGCTGTTGCATAAGAGATCGGATTTATGCAACAACATGTTGTTGCTATTTTTCAGACTTAAGTTTCATCTCATCGCTCAACCCACAGAAGTCAGACAGCAAACATGGAGCAGTACACCACCACAACGACAACTAGTGGAGAGCAGATAGTGGTGCAGACCAGCGGTGGACAGATCCAACAACAGGTAATGTGTGAAATTTACGGACGGTATCTGATAATGCAGTACTTTATTGAAGTCTGTATTTCGGAGATGCAATAAAATGTAGTGATAAAGCATCTCAGTGTGGTATAAAACCATAGAAGTAAAGTTTTTGTGTGTTTTTACTAATCTGCAAGTCACGTTAGTCAGTTTGTAGTATGGTGACGGTCCCTTATCTCTGGCTCAGGGCACAGTGACTGCGGTGCAGTTGCAGACTGAGCCTCAGGTAGGCCAGACTGCAGCCCAGCAGGTTCTTCAGGTAGTGGTTGGCTCTCTGAGCACCTCTGCTGTCTCCAAATCTCCATGCATGCAATTTCAACTCACATTGCCTCTGATCTGAGTCGAATGCAATGTTAAGATATCAGATATCTGTGACCTGTGTGCTTTTTGCATCTGTCTCAGTTTAAGTTTATCACTCACTATGACTTAAAACAAGAATTTCAGTGTCCAAAGGACACCCACATGTTTTAGCATGCTTTGTTTTGCAAACTGCATTATAAAATTTCCAGCAAGTACAGAACAGCTGCCCCACCAACTTTTTGCATTTCTGACATTCACATGCACTGCATTTTCTTGCATGCATCTGTGTTTTGCATTGTCTCAATGTATATCATAATGTCATAATAAAATCAGCATTTACAAACTGAAATATATCACATTAATAATGCCTGTAATGTATGGAAGCCCATTTCTGCCACATAAGAAAAAAAAACATGCTCTGGTAAGTCATAATTATGAACTAAAAAGACAAAATTATGACATACTAAATCGTAATGAGATGAAGTCAAAATGATTTTAAAAAGTCGCAATTATGACAGAAATTCGCAATTAAGACAGTCATCATCATGAGATGAAAAGTCAAAATTATGACAATCATAATTATGACTTAAAAAGTCACAATTATGACAGTTGAAATTATGATTTAAAAAGTCACAATTATGACAGTTGAAATTATGATTTAAAAAGTCACAATTATGAGATTAAAATGTCAAAATTATGATGTAAAAAGTCGAAATTATTACTTGAGTCATAATTGACAAAAAGTCGAAATTGACATACTAAGTCATAATTATGAGAGAGATAAAAAAATCAAAATTATGACTTAAAAAATGTAAATTATGACCGTCGCAATTGACTTAAAAAAAATCGAAATTATGATATAAAAAGTTGAATTTCTAAGATTAAAAAGTCAAAATTATGACATAAAAAAAATCGAAATTATGAGTTGAATTTATGACTTAAAAAAATCGAAATTAGGATTTAAAAAAATCTAATTATAAGATTAAAAAGTACAAATTACGATATACCAAGTCAGTAAAAATTCTGACGAAATTATGATATTTAGACTTACCTCGTAATTATGACTTTTAAGTCATAATTTCTAATTAGTATGTCATAATTTTGACTTTTTAAGTCAATTTCAATTTAGCATGTCATAATTTCAACTTTTAATGTCATTATTATGATTTACCAGAGATTATTTTTCGTATGTGGTGAAAATGGTCTTCCATAGTATTGCAATTCTGTGTTAACTTCAGGTAAATTATCTTAAAGTTTACATAAAATGAATGATTTTTTTTGCATGCATCCTCTTCTAAGGTCCAAGGGCAGCCTCTTATGGTACAAGTCAGCGGGGGTCAGCTCATCACTTCCTCTGGGCAGCCCATAATGGTACAGGCCATGACAGGAGGACAAGGTCAAACCATCATGCAAGTACCAGTATCTGGTACACAGGGGCTGCAGCAGGTGGGTGGAGCTAATTTTACACGCAATTGCTGTTTAAAAATGTAACATTTTCACTTATTTATCTTCTCTGTTTATTTTAATACTTTAGTAATGTTATATAGCAGTGGTTCTCAACCAGTTAAATTGATTTAAAATAAGACAAAACAACAAAATTTTCTTGTTTTAAATCAGCTTTTGTCTTTGAAGAACCAGGATTCTTGGATATATGAGGAAGCCTTATTTTAACAGTGTGATTTCTAGACCTGGAAAAACATGCGAATTAGTAACATTTTTAACTCTATGGGCATTTTTATAATCAATATACATTTATGACAAGCTCTAAAACATTTTATCAGCTATAAATTGTGAGTAAAGAATTTTAAAAAATAATCTTATTCAGTAAATCAGTAACAACTGGAAAAGTCATGCAGCCTATCAAAATAGTTGTGGGCATGGAGTCAAAAAGGTTGAGAGCCACAGCAGTATAGTGTTCCATCAAGATATTGGGGATGTAATTGTAATGAAATCGCTAAATTTGGTACAGATTCAGTTGGTACAACCCAGTCAGATCCAGCTTCCTGGTGGACAGACATTACAGCTTCAGGGTCAGCAGGGACAGACCCAACAGATCATCATTCAACAGCCACAGACTGCGGTCACTGCAGGACAGAACCAGGTATCCTACGATCCTTTCCAGGTTTGCTAACTTCATTTTGACACATCTTTGAACAAATATAAAGTATCACCTGCTAGAAGCTACTCTCTTGCAGTTAAATACAAACTGCAGGTAAATAAACACTCATCCTTTGTATATTCTCAGGGTCAGCAGCAGATCACTGTACAGGGTCAGCAGGTGGCTCAAACCGCTGAAGGACAGACCATCGTTTACCAGCCTGTTAATGCAGATGGGACCATCCTGCAGCAAGGTAACACTGCGGATTCCACTGCAAAACACTTACCAAGCACTTTTAAGGATTTAAGCATTAGTTATGATATGCAATTAATTTGAATTTGTTTTTTTGGGGGTTTTTTTTTCATCCAGGAATGATCACCATTCCAGCTGCATCTTTAGCTGGAGCTCAGTTAGTCTCAGCTGGATCCAACACAAACACCACTAACACCGGTCAGGGCACAGTCACGGTCACTCTTCCCATGGCAGGAAACATGGTCAATGCTGGAGGAATGGTCATGGTAAGCATTTCTGGACACTTTTATCTATAACCTATACAGATGATCTATTTAATCCATATTTCCTAAGACTTGTGTATGTGTTTATAATTGAATCAGATGGTCCCAGGGGGTGGCGGGTCAGTTCCCACAATGCAGCGCATTCCTCTTCCTGGAGCAGAGATGCTGGAGGAGGAACCTCTGTACGTCAACGCTAAACAGTATCACCGGATTCTCAAAAGGAGACAAGCCCGTGCCAAACTAGAGGCTGAGGGCAAAATACCCAAAGAGAGAAGGGTATGTATAATTTTACTGCAATAACTAATGCTTTATCTGCACTGACCAATATAATATATATGACTATATTTTATTTAATTTCCATACTGAAATGTGATTNAAATGTGATTGTTCGTTTTATCACCTTAAAAACACCAAAGCAGTTCTGATTATTAATTTTCGTTACTTTATAAATTAGAATTTCATTTATTAAAAATAACATTTGGCATATACACAGATTACAATATAAATCTCTTTTTATTTTCTTTAAATATAATATTATTTATTTATTTATTTTTGTCTATATACAGGCTAAACCTTAAGTACATGCTTCATCTTAAAACTTCTTACATTTTCTTTAAATTATAGCACTATATAATGTGATATTAGAATTAATATTTCGCTATTATATATAGGAATATTAATCAAATTCATTACATTGCAGTACTAAACAGCCTGAACTGCTTAACCTACGGATTAAATTTTTAACTTCGGTTTGATTGGTTTTCTTTCTTGCATTCATTTGCATATTGAAGTGTGATTGTTCTTTTATTCTCGTATCTATTTAACCTTAGCAATTATCTTCGTCATTAGGAACAGCAAAGCAGCTCTGATTATTCATTTTCTGTATTTTATCAATAATTATTTCATTGACTTTATTAAATAATATTTGACAGTTTTCTGTTTAACACAGCATGTATGCGAATAATCCTGTACTGTAACCATTTATTCAATATGTTTTCTTTACCATCCTCTTCCAGAAATACCTGCATGAGTCCCGTCATCGTCACGCCATGGCCAGGAAGCGTGGAGACGGTGGACGCTTCTTTTCCCCGAAGGAAAAAGAAGAAATGGCCATGCAGGCCCTTAAGGTGAGCGAGGGGCTTGAGCTCAGCTCTCATTGGCCAGCCACCTCTGCCCCGCCTCTGGGGTAAACTATCCAATCCCAGCCCATGTCCCACCCAAGAGACTGAACTCAATGTATACACCTAATTTAACTTAGATCATCCATACGCTGCAGCTCTGTGCCTGAGCTACCTCATGCGTCTGTGACATACTCATGTCCGAACTGTCTCTGTCTGTGAGTTTATTGACATTTCCAACTAGTTAAATTGAACATGCATACTAAGATCTTAGTATATATGTTCTAGTGTATAGTATGAGCAAATACAATGTACAGCTCAGTCCCCATGTTTGTAACTGCTATGCTTCCTTGTAGCTTTTTTTTTTTTTTTTAATTCCTTTAATAATTTCATTATTTTGCTGCATTTCTTAGTGTGCAGCCTAAAGATGTTATGTTTGAGCTCTGCTAATTTAAAATGGCTTCTTCCAAAAAGCTTCAGCTGTAAACATGGGTGATTGGCACATTTTACCCTGTCAATGTTAAAGGTTTCTTGTCTTAAATGTCTAACTGCTACTTTAAAGGGAAATCTTCAACCTTGACGTCTTTGTTCTGTCTGCATTTCTGCCGTTTGTCCTTCCATGCTGTAAACTGCTTGTGAAACTCACTGGATGCTGAGATGTATTAAGCTGTGTTTATTTGTCCTTTTTACCATCTTGCTGATATGAATAGTCATTCAAAATGATCTGTTTTCATTTGTGATGTATGGCTTGGCTTGCACCCTTCAATGCTCTTCTGTCTTTGCCCAGAGCTGTGGCTTTATCGCTTTTGCCATTTTATGTTTCTTACAGCGGGGCTGTATGTGGGCTCTTGTTTGCATTTACATTGCAGTTATGTTTGTTACTTGATGATATATGCCCTTTTTATGCAAATAAACCACTGTTCTTGATTTATACTTTGTTAGTAATGCAGTTTTTTCACATTGCATATAAACAAATTCTTCAATATAAAATGTTATATATTTTTAGGCTCATTAATTGATGAATAAATCTCATAGCTGGTTTAAAATATATTTTAGAGTTGAGTCAATCACTAATATTTTGTATATATCAGACACATTGATCACTAGCTGAAAATTCTCATGGTTCAAACAGGTAAGAGTTCACTCAACACCAGTCATCCCCAAATAGCACATCATATTGATGAAATTTTCATGATCTTTATTTATCTTCCTTTTTCCTCACAGAAATCTGAGCAGGATCAAGTTGAAGAGGACACAGTGGGCCAGATGATTCAGGTGGCATAAACTACCCTTTCCTCCACGTTTTAGTCAGTCCTTTATACTCGTTTAAAAAGGAGACTTTTTATTTCAACACACGTTTTTTTGACTTCCCTGAAGTCCTGTTTATATTTTGCTTTGTTTCAGTTCTCGTTCAGACTGAACAATTGTTTTAGATATCCAATAGTGCCAGGTAGAACATGGAGATATTGGGAACTTTGATTTTTTTAAACCATCTCACAAGGCTGAAAGATGGTGTACAAGGTGTTTGCTGTATTTATGAGGAAAGACTTTTTTCATTTGAATGTGTTCATGATTTGTATAGGCATTTCATTCCACTCCATTTCTTTATTTAATTAAAAAGTGACATAACATTAGAATCACAAAAATGTGAATTGCAGTTCAGTTTTGTTTTGAGATGTGCCACTGGTTGTTTTTAAGTGTATTGGATAAGACTGTGAAATGTTACAATTTTCTATGCACTTGCGCTTTTAGTTGATCCACCAACCATTTGTACATCCACCCGCACTCAAACACTCCCTTTCTTGAAAACCTTCAGTTATCTCTTTGTATTTTCTAAATAAAGGTTGACATTCTGTACATGGTTGCAAAAGCTGCTTTTTAAACTTAAATGCAACATTTTAGACATCCAATGAAGCTTCATACTGACATGTTAGACAATTTTTAGCATCTACACCGTCTCTTGGGATGTGTCAAGCCATGTTTGTTTCCCTTTGCCAAGTTACAGACACACCCATTTGATTGCCATTATTTATAGATCCATGACGCAGCTGTACCCTGAGCTCTACTGGAGTTGTCTTACTGGGGTTAAAGAGTCATCATTTATTCTTTAATGTTCCACAGAAGGAAGTCATACAGGTTTAGAGTGATTTTAAGTTGAGTAAATGATGACAGAATTTATATTTTTGGGTGAACTATCCCTTTAAGACCTTGAGAAACTTTTGCATGTGGTTTAAAATGTCATGGATCTGATCTCCCCAACTCTAGGGTGCGCTAGAATGGAGCTAATCAGACTAAAATGACTATCGCAGATTGATTGTTTACAGCAGAGAGCATTATATAACTAAATCAATTATTATTTTGGTGGCCTCAAATTAGCATATGAAGAGTGAGCCATTTAATTGGATAGTTGGGAACAATTGGTTATTTTTCAAATGAAAGGGCTTTTGCCTTGAGAATACTTCAAAGAACACACAATGTGTCCTCAATGTGATGCAAAACAGGTCATCAGAATACACAATAGATGTTAATAGCAGTATGTTTTACCATAATGATTAGCCAAAAGGCAGGATTTCTCGACCTGCACCAGCTGCAAACACGTTTTATGGCACCGTTGGTAGGATATTAAAAAATTACTTGACAAAAACGAAACATTGATGAATTCTGTATAAAACACACAGGGTTAATTCATCGAAAAACAAATATTCTGTCATTTACTCAACCTCATTTTGTTCCCAACCTGTATGGCTTTATTTCTTTCATGGAACATAAAAGGTGATTAAAAAAAATGACAAAAAGCTCCACTGAAGAAAGATAATATTGAGTTTTGAACAACATGACGGTGAGTAAATGACAGAATTTTCATTATTGGGTGATCTGTCCCTTTAAGAACACATTCATACATAAGCAACCTTCATGCATTTCCTAATATCTTTTCTTGTCAGTCTTTCGCAGCAAGTTAACATTCATCCCGCTTAGCTTTGGGCATGGTCCCCCTTGACATGCACCAGGAGTCAGATGGCCACACATCTGCCCAAAAGGTCAATGTGAATTCCCATTTGAATTGATTGAACAGATTCCAGGGAATGTTTCTCATTCCCGTGTGAGAACAACACTAATCCCTCTGCAGCACTTGGCTACGCTTTGGAAGAAGGGTAGGATGATTATGTCTAAAATGCTGCTCCATAAAGTTTGCAACCACCCGGTGTTTATCAAGACAACCTGCACACATGGCGTAAAGAACCTGAAACAGAGTAAAAAGTGAAAGATTAGCATTTCTTTAATTGAAATAAAAAGTCTAATAAAAATGTCTACTTACACCTGGTAACAAATTTATCCAACAATTCTTTATAAAGTTTGTGTTTAGTATATTACATAACTATACACAGGAAATTATGCTGGTGATTTCGGCATGAAAGACCAAAAGTGTTCCATAATGTGCATTCCTCTCCTAGCAACGGCAAGTTCATGGGTTTGAATGCAGTAGTCGCTTTGGTTAAAAACATAAATGTAATCTGCTCATACCAGATGTGAATGAAGCTGAGGACGGCAAAGAGAATCCCAGCAATGAGGGACACTGGAACAGCCAGCACAGCCGTGAGGATACGGTAAAACCAGGCCCTGGACACCTCGAAAAGAGCGTGACTCCAGATCCACACCCGATCCCCACTGCGCACCGACACCGGCTCTGCTATCACATCCTCAAAACTAACCTGTCGAAAGAGAAAATTCAGGATAGTAACACCCTTCATCTGCTTTAAAATGAATATGTCGCTTTAATGATAGGTCACCTGACAGCCATCTTGGAAAATGCCCCCTGAGAGCTGTTTTTTTTATTCATTTTAGTCAGTATAAATGCTACATTCAAATACAGTAAATTTTACACAGAACATCTTGGCTAAGCCACATTAAACCACCAATAGAATACAATTAGCTTCTACATGAACAGGGAAAGACAAAGCTGTTTAAGCTAACACTGGCTAGGCTAATCTTTCACTAACATATTAAATCACCAAAGAACCTAAACAGTAGTCAAAAATCATGATTTGGATTTGATTTTGCATTTTAGACATGATTCTACATTTAAATATATGAATTTAGCTTCTATATTAATATAGACAAAGTTTGCTAAGCTAATATTGGCTATGCTAATTTTCACTAACATACATTACACTACCATATACCTGGCAACAATGGTAATAAATAATACATTTAGCTCTTTTTTTAGCTCATATTAGGCTAATGTGCATCATGTATATTCTAAAACAAATGAGCTAAGCTGATTGGCTGTTTAAAATGAAAGGCGGGTCTTCATTACTACAGCTACAGCTGCAATATTGAGAGTGTATATTTATTTCTCTACAAATGGTCCATCTCCTATTTCTGTTTGTTGTACTACATCTGATTTTGGTATGTTTTCTAACCTCTTTAAATAGAGTGTTTGAAATTGAATCAGCAAATTTATGGTTTATAACATAAACAATGCTACAGTAGCCCTAAAGCTACTGCAAGTCTTTCGTAGTTGTGTTATTAGTCTGGTCAGCTCATTCAAGAAGCTGTTGCTATTATTGTCCACATCATTGAAGATATTCACACATGTTCCTCTAATCCATCTCCTGCTACCAGCTGCGGTTGTCTACAATGTCAAGACAATGTTCTTTACTTTGGATTAGAGTTAGAGTTCAATCTAATTTAACCAAATCTAACTACCAAAATGTCATTAAATGCAAAGGTTTTGGGAATATGATCGATCAAAATCTGGCAGTGCAAAAAAATGATTTTCTTACTTAGTGTCTTATATCGTTTCCCATTACAAATATCTAAAGATTCTTAAATCAAGATGGATTTATTTTCTTAAGTCTTGTTGATCTGTCAATAGGGTTAAGAAAAATAATTTTGTTTTCCCTTTGAATTACATTTATTATTATTAATTTTACCCCCAAAAAAGACGATTTAACTATCATAACATTCCTATCAGGTCAAAAGCTCCACAACAGTCACCGTCACCATCAAAAGTGACATTCTACAGACTCTATAAAGACATATTGTAGACGGACACAAAGTGATTACCTTGAGACACTCATTTATCTGTCTTGGGTCCCGTTCATTGATCAGAGGCCTGGTGTCACTCTGTGTAGAGATCACATCTTCTTCTTCCTCTTCCTCCAGGACAGTTTCCAGCTGCGTCTTCCACGTTTGTTGTCCCTCGTCGTCCTCTCCATCCCCTGCATCCCTCAGGTCGATCTCAGTTTCCTTTGCGTCCATACTCTGCATCATGGTGCCCGACATCAATATGACGGTTGTAAGTTCATAAAGCGGGTCATCAACAGCATCAAAACACGCATCAACAGTTTCACACACTCTCACTGTGAATGGAGAGCCGGAGCGCTGTCTTGAAGCTGAAACGGGGATATGGGATATATTAGGAAAGTGACCTTGCCCTAGCAGGCATTCCCAAACAGGCCCCAATGGGAAGATGCCAGCCCCCACTGATACTTCTGCTATAAATACCCCATTAGTGACTGGACAAATGCAGAGCGCTGGTTGTAAGCTTAGAAGAGCTCTTAAAAGAACCTGCGGATCAAGAACCCAATGACATTTAATAGAGTGGAAGCATTGATTTTGAGCACTGATCGGGATTTGGTTGGATCAGCGTGTAGTACTGCGATTTTAAATTTGGTCCACAGATTGAAATATTTAACTCTTTAGACGTTATTTGTGAATGTGTGTGTGACTTTTTTGGCTTTTAGCACATGTTTGTTAGCTTTGAGGCCATCCATATACTTAAAGGGATAGTTCACCCAAAAATGAAAATTTGATGTTTATCTGCTTACCCCCAGGACATCCAAGATGTAGGTGACTTTGTTTCTTCAGTAGAACACAAATGATGATTTTTAACTAACCGTTTCAGTCTGTCAGTCGTATAATGCATGTAAATGGGAACACCATCTATAAGAGTCAAAAAAACATGCACAGACAAATCCAAATTAAACCCTGCGGCTCGTGACGACACATTGATGTCCTAAGACACGAAACGATCGGTTTGTGTGAGAAACCGAACAGTATTTATATCATTTTTTACCTCTAATACACCACTATGTCCAACTTCCTTGTGCATCCGGTGTGTGAGGTCTGAAAACGCGCTCTGATGACGGAAGTGATCTCTCGCGAGGTCTGAATGCACTCTGACGCTGGAAGTGATCGCTCGCACTCATTGACATATATATTCTCACACAAACCGATCGTTTCGTGTCTTAGGACATCAATGTGTCGTCACGAGCCGCAGGGTTTCATTTGGATTTGTCTGTGCATGTTTTTTTGACTCTTATAGATGGTGTTCCCATTGCCATGCATTATACGACTGACAGACTGCAACGGTTAGTTAAAAATCAACATTTGTGTTCTACTGAAGAAACAAAGTCACCTACATCTTGGATGCCCTGGGGGTAAGCAGATAAACATCAAATTTTCCTTTTTACATTTACATTTACGCATTTGGCAGACGCTTTTATCCAAAGCGACTTACATTGCATTATACTATACATTTGTATCTGAGTATGTGCAATCCCTGGGATCGAACCCATGACCTTGGCATTGCTAGTGCCACGCTGTAACCACTGAGCTACAGGAAAGCCTATTTGGGTGAACTATCCCTTTAAAGGGTTAGTTCACCCAAAAATGAAAATTCTGTCATTTATTACTCACACTCATGCCGTTCCACACCCGTAAGACCTCCGTTAATCTTCGGAACACAAATTTAGATATTTTTGTTGAAATCTGATAGCTCCGTGAGGCCTGCATAGGGAGCAATGACATTTCCTCTCTCAAGATCCATAAAGGCACTAAAAACAGATCTAAATCAGTTCATGTGAGTTCAGTGGTTCAATATTAATATTATAAAGCGACGAGAATATTTTTGGTGCGCCAAAAAAAACTAAATAACATAACATTAGCAGATAAGTATTTGAAAAGACTTTCTGTTCCAGGAAAACAAAGCAAAAATATTTAATATTAATAATGATATTTTATTATATAACAAAATATATTTATTTTAATATTAACAAAATATATTCAAAATTTAGAAGTTAGAATTTAGAAAGCAGTATTTAGGAAAGAACCAGGATTATTATAGTTAACTAAAACTAAAACCATAAAAAGAGTGTTTTTGCATTAACTGAAATAAAATATAAAAAAGTTATTTTATTTCAGCTAGTTACCAAAGCAATATTTCTCATTTTCATTTAGTTTAACTTGTCTTGATGTACTAAAATAACTTAAATAAAAACTAAAAATGTCTCAAATTAAAAACTAAAAATTACTAAAATATTACCTAAATTTTAAATGAAAACTAATTCAAAATATTAATAAAAAACTTAAATAGCATCACAAAATAACACTGGACAGAACTAGTAATATCCAGTAGCAAAACTGCTTTTTGCCATTTATTGTTTGCACACACACACACACGCATGTTGGGTTTTCATGTTTTATGAGGACATTCCATATACATAAGGATTTTTATACTGTACAAACTGTATATTCCATCACCTACCCTAAACCTACCCTCCACAGAAAACTCTCAAAATTTTCAAAAAAACATCACTTAGTGTGATTTATAAGCTGTTTTCCTTATGTGGACCAAAAAATGTCCCCACAAGGTCAAGGATTTTGGATATTGCCATATTTCTACTCAGTCTCTTATATTCTTGTTGTCCTACTGAACTTCTGCCTCTGCATGTTTATGAAAATCCTTTGACTTAGGCAAAATACAGGGTTATACATAGTAAATCTGTTTCAGAGTATTGGTGCAGCTACATGTGTAAACAGGCAGAAAGATGATTTTAGCTGAATTTTATTTAGATCAGTTCAGCTCTCAGTCTATCATCTGAAAGAATGTTTCATGTAATTATATCTCCATCATTTTTAGGGACATGTTTTGAATTCTAATGGGGAGATTTGAATGCAGATTAGGCTTAACGGATTAAGCAAACTAAACCAGGGCGGCTGCCAAAAGAATGATTTTAAAAAGCGATAGTCTGACCACACAATCCAAACTGAGCAAAGGTCAACTGGAAAAAATGCCACACACTGTGAGATTAAACAATGATGGTGATTAATATGAGAGCTTTCCAGAATTAAACACCACGAGGACCATGATAGTACAGTACAACCTACCAGAACACCCTAGCAATCACTCACAACTAGGGTGACCACTCGTCCTGCATTTTGTGGGACAGTACCGAAATTGGGAGATGTCCCGCATCCCGCAAGACTTTAGTGTCCCGCATTTCATTTATGTCTGTGTGTGGTTCAGGTAAACCTTATGTTATGGGGACAAAATGTCCCCACAAAAACACTAATGTTTTTTTTAAATGATTTTGAAAGAAGTCTCTTCTGCTCACCAAGGCTGTAATATTGTTGAAATATTATTACAATTTAAAATACCTGTTTTCTATGTTAATATATTTTAAAATGTAATTTATTCCTGTGATGCCAAAGCTGAATTTTCAGCATCATTACTCCAGTCTTCAGTGTCACATGATCCTTCAGAAATCATTCTAATATGCTGATTTGCTGCTCAAGAAACATTTCGTATCATTATCAATGTTGAAAACAGTTTAGCTGCTTAATAGTTTTATGGAAAATGTGATGTTTTGATCAATTTAATGCATCTTTGCTAGAAAAAAAAGTAATTTCTTTTAAAAAAAATCTTGCTGATCTCAAACTATTGAATGGTAATGTAAATACTATTAGTTACTGATAGTGATGTAGCTTAACACTAGAGTACACTAATTAGCCTGCATGAAGATGTACATCTGAATAAACAATGGAAGAAAGCAGTTCTACGTACAGTACCATCCTCCCATAAAAACACGATACAGCTCTATCTATCTCCATGACAGCAAAAGACAGTGATGGTCACATTGTTTTGTATAAGTAAAGAAAGTGCAAATAAGTACATTGTGTGATGTAATGGGTGGCTTCACATAGCACACCATTCAAAATAAGGGTAAAGATGGTCCACATTAATCAGCACAATGAGCTGTAAATGCAACACAACTCAACATATGCTGCACTGAACTGAATCAGTATATGTCAAGCTCTTTGTGACTAGTGTCTTTATTAAGCAACGAAACAATCTGGCTTTGTCACTTCATCCCATGTGTGATATCTACAGTTTGAAAAGAAATACAGCAGACAGACAAGGTCCTCCTTTGCATTATAAATAATAAATAAATATAAATTGATTCAAAACACCAAGTTATTTTGTCATATTTGTTACTGCAGTAGAAATACAGTAGAAAAAAAGTTATTCTCTCAAAAATGTTTGTTAATTTAGATAATTTTGAATATGTTAATAAACATTAGTCAGGACTGATGCCATATTTTTGATGCCATATATATTATATCAGTATTTTTCCAAATGAAAACAAGGCTGTGAGAGATCATTTTTACGACAGATGTTGCATGTGAATTAAATATGGCATCTACCCTGACTGTTTTATTTAAAGGTTGGTTATGCTTGATGGCATTAAAATTTTAGGCAACAAATAAGTAATTTCTGTTCATAATCAAACCCTTATCAGCTCTGTGTTTGTAAACATGTGGGCGGAGTCACCACTAGAAAGAGTTGTGATTGGATTAAAGGCATTTACTGATCATTGGTTGTCGCCATGTTTTCAAGTCAATATGACATCAAAATGTACCCTGTTTGCTTTCTGAACGCATGTTGCTGATCTTATTGTGAACCATTTATTTGTCTTGTCTTGATTTGAATGCAAGTTTTCGGTCGATTGTAAGGAAGGGCCGGGGTTTAAGTGGACAAAATGAATGGAGAAGTGTAGCATGCGTCACCAGAGAGAAGTCTGTTCTTTCACCAGAAGATTGAGTTTTGAATCAAAGTTACGAGGGCAAAACTAATTTTTAAAAAGTAAAACAGGGTTTGATGCTTTTTCCCCAAGGAGCACGTGAAAAATGTAGGAGTGCATTAGAAGACATTAGGGGCACAATGAAAATTTATCAAATAATGTGTTTTTTCTTAATAAAGGGACAAAAGGAGACATTTACAAGCAAAATTATTTAATTTATTACAATACAAAAAAGTACACTAGGTTTTCTGCTTCAAACATTTTAATAAGTATGTAAATAGTTATAGGCCTATAAACTGTATATATATATTTTTATTTTCTTGTTTTTCTCAGGACTCTTATTTTGAAGTGTCTATGCTTTACTTTTGTACATTTTACAATATAAACACCATAAAGTAAACATTATCATAATTCATTAAATCATAAGCAATCATTGGGCATAAATGCGCAGTATTCATTGATTACAAACTGCTCCGAACTGGAGCGCAGCATTTTTCCCTGACAGCAACATTGTGTCGGCCCAGATCCGGCCCACATCTGGTCCGCGTGTAATCCACATGTACCAGATGTGGGCCGGATCTGGGCCACACTATGTTGCTGTATGGGCTACTTGGAAACGTGTGTGGCGCTTATATTTATTTAATGAATCATAGCCTTTTGAAGTTTAATAACCACATTAGGCTGTGTCATGATTCCTGTCTTTCCATCCCAGAATTTAGGATCTCTTAAAATGATCATTAAGATGTTTGGTATAGTATTTAAGATATTTAAGATTTGTAATGACCTTAAATTTCACAAAACCGATTTTTGTTTACTTTTTAAGAACCTATGAGGACTTTTTTTTATTTGCACACATACTCCTAAATACATTTTACTATTTTAAGCGTAACTGTGAGTCAAACACACGCACTGTTGAGCCCTGGCATGGATCCCATAATGTACTTAAAGTGCTCTATTTTCGTGCACTAATTTTGTCCTTAATATACTAAAAATTCTTCTTTAGTTCTTCTTAAGATAAGTGTACTCAACTGTGCTATTTTGAGACACCATGAAATATGAACTAAAATGTACTTTTAATATACTATCTCTGTATTTTAAAAATGCATTTAGATACCACTTATAGTACATTTGAACCCATAGTGTACTACAAGTGGTAACTAAATATATTTTTCAAATACAGAGATATTATATTAAAAGCACATTTTAGTTCATATTTCATGGTGTGAGTACACTTAGATGTCCTTAAGATTACCTTAAGAAGTACTAAAGAAGATTTTTTTTGTATATTAAGTACAAAATTAGTGCACGAAAATAGAGCACTTTAAGTACATATAGAAATGTACTTTTTTTTCACCTGGGATAAATCGTTCACAATAAGATCAATATCGTGCATTGTGGGCAGTTGTGGCCTAATGGTTAGAGAGTCTGACTTGTAACCCGAAGGTTGTGGGTTTGAGTCTCAGTACCGGCAGGAAAATGTAGGTGAGGGAGTGAATGAACAGCACTCTCTTCCACTCTTATTACCCACAACTGAGGTGCACCTAACCCCCAATCACTCCCCAGGTGCTGCAGAAAAAATGGCTGCCCACTGCTCTGGGTGTGTTCATTGTGTGTGAGAGTTCACTACTCACTGCTGTGTGTGTGCACTTGGATGGGTAAAATGCAGAGCACAAATTCCGAGAATGGGACACCATACTTGGCTACACTTCACTTTCACTTTAGAAAACAGACAGGGAGAATCTTTAAAGCAAAGCTGAAAAGTGCCAAAACCATCATTTGTAAAGTAATAAAAATGCATTACAAAAATGAATGATTATGACTCAAAATTTGAGAATTTGAATGTTTTTGAGTAACTCCTCAATGTCATGAAAATCTCATGAATATTTTAGGTAATCTCTTCTGGTATTTGCCCCGGTATCCTAAAACTAGTCTGGTCCAGCGTGCTCCTCTGTGTAGCCATGTGGTAGCTGCATCTAACCCCGTCCCTGTCACCGTTCCTGTGCAGAAAATGAAAAAATTCTTCTTGCCCTGAACGTTCGTGGCCCAACGCCGAGGGCCGCACAGGCCTGCCGGCTGATCGGCAACACAAGAGCATCTTACACAACTCCTCCCTGATCTGACGGTTCAGTAGGCCATAAAAAAAAGGGTTTACCGCGAACGTCGAATATGCCAGCCAGGTGACCGGTCCCTCGGCTTCTTCAGAGGTACTATGGGAGAATCCCAGCGACAGATGCAGGTGGAAGGCAAAGTAAGGCAGCCAGCAGAGCAGGAACTGACCCACGATGATGGCTAAAGTAAGTGCTGCTTTCCCGCCAACCAGTGTTCTCTTCTTCCTGCGAGGGACTGGATTTCTGCGGATGCTCGTGCTAGTGGTGATGATTGTGGTCTGGCTGTTGACGGAATCAGACCGACGCTTCGGATGAATGGTCTCCATCGTCCAGCTCGGGATCGGCCCCCTTTCCCGGGCAGCCGTGTGGGCGACTTTATAGACATTCCCATAGACGGCGATAATAATGGCAGCTGGCACGCAAAAGCAAACCGTGCAGAATAAAATAGCAAATACTCGTCGATGTCCGCTGTGGCTCCAATGGAGAGAGCAGTGGGTTGCAGCAATAGAGCTTCTACTTCCATAACTGGGCCATCCGAAGACGGTAGCAAGTCCTAGCAAAGTAGACGCCACCCAGACAAGTCCCATCACGGCTGCGGATAACCAAGGTGTCATTTTAGCCTCGTACCTCATGGGATGCACGATGTAGAAGTAGCGTTCGATACTAATCACAGTAACTGTGAAGATAGAGGCAGATATGAGAAAGGCATTGAGGAATATGTACAATCTGCATTCGAGTACGGAAAAGATGACACCGGCGAAAAAGGGCGAGCCGCAGACGATGCCGAGAGGCATGAGGAGGGCGGCGCAAAGCAAATCCACGATGCAGAGGTGACACACCAAACTGAACTTGCGGAGATGGGGCACTTTCACTACTACGGCGAGTACTCCGCTATTGGCCAAGAGTGCTACTGCATTAAGAGTCACCATGACGACGAGCCCCGACATGTCTCGTAAACGAGATTGTGGGTTGGACATACTCCCTAACTGCATGCTGGGAGCCAGATGCATATGGTGGATATGAGTCAATGTCTCATTAAGTTCAGTTTGGTTAAGCTCTGCTGTCGGAGGTAATCCAGACCCCTCCATTGTTTACAGTGTAGCGCATCACACACAAAGCAGAAACGCAGGCTTCTCCATCTTCCACCAGTCAGAAATGGGGACTCATTGGCTGGAGGTCAAAGGTCAGCGCTGTTGAAAGAATAATATGAAACACAAAAATCATTATAACTACAGTTGAATACATCACAGCAACAAGTTTACACATTTAAAGGTGCATTAAATGATTTTAGATGTTTGGCTTTTATACTTTTTCAACTGTATTTGCAGTTCCCCTTTGGAAATCACATGCTTTTTATTTTTATAAATTAATTAATATCAAGATTAAATACTTTATAATTATAAAATAAATAAATCTGTTATCTTTTATTGC